>JAEAOA010001421.1:0-245000 GCA_016746295.1 Potamilus streckersoni
CTACTCAGTTGTCTTGAGTTATAAAAATGACAATATATTTCTACTTAAGTAATGTCTGAGCTTTTAATGAGAAAATACAATTTACAGATTTTATCAGTGGCGTGGGGTTTAACTTAAACGAGACAAGATATATCATCAGTTATTACGTTTAACGTCTTTGGTAATGGACTGACTAATCCATTTTCAGTTAACACATATAACATTTTGGTAATGTATTGATCAATTCATCCTCGTTGAGCACGTATCACATCCTTGATATATGAATTACCATTTCATCCTTTATTAACACGTATAACGGCTCTTCATAAAAGAATACAAATTTAATTTTACTGTGAGAGTTTAATTTTATAGCTTGAAAATATATTTTTGGTTTGTTGACACTCTACAGTTTTGTATTTAGCATAGAGTTAGAATTTTAAAGAAAAAGAATTTTCCCGGGTTTCCTCACTAGTTATACTGGCTATTTAAAACAAAGACTTTGTATATCTTATGTATTGTTCAAAGACTCTTTAATTCCCTTTATTTTTGTGTATGATAGATGGGTGTAATTTGGGTTCTATAGTATACAGCTTGGCCTTACTCCAGATGTGCACCTTTCAAAAAGGTGCTAGCTCCACTTGCTCATTTTCACTTCCCGAACTTCAGAGGTAAATTGTAAAAAAAGAGCCGATAAAGTTATTTTTTTTTACATTATGTATATCTGGTAATTTTTCATTGCACTTTCAGAAGCTGGTATTGTCTAGTGTGGCCAAATTCATTTTCCCTATTTTAATAGGCGCCAAGGATATTGTACCTTAGACAAATTCAGGCTGATTTTTGGAGCACAAGGAAGCTGTCATTTTAGTTAGCAGTGTCCTAAGATCATTTATAATTTCCAAAAGTACAATATCCAAGGAAATATGTCACATTATATGAAAGTAGCATAGAAGTATGCCAACATTCTCTCCACTGTGCATGTTTTAAATGCAAACAACTTCACCTTACTTACATCACTCTCTCAAAAGTACATAATAACTGGTGAGCGCCACCTTTGATTGGTAGGAAACATAATAACAAACAATGTGTATTATACTAGCTAAACAAACTTTCTCCAGGTATATGAACAAATAATATCTTGATTCAAAACAAAATCTAAGGCTGAGACATGATTCAGCAAATCTCGTGCTTGGTCCTTAAATGTTTGAGACGACATTAATATACGACTCAATAAAGTTATTGCGGAACAATTTTTACGTTATATAAGAGAAGAAATTGAACACGGTAAATCTATGCTTTCAGTATAGGTGTGGAATGAACAGATGGGATATCAATAAACAAAAGCTACAAATAAATATAAATAGTGACACATAATCAGTGTTCATTAATCTCAAAGTAATTTATTATTTAAATTTCGGGTCCATAAAGGAAGAAGACTTTATTTTTAAAATGATTTTTTTTTGGTTCAAGAACAGGAATGAACAGAACCGATCCTGAAAAAGGTGTGTTTTGTCAGTCTAGTTTCGAGGTAAGTACAAATAAGTCTTAGTAACTATCATGGAATGCTATGTGAGGCTCAGAATCCAGTTTGTCATATAGGCATATGCTGCAGTTGGTCGGTAAAGTGATGACCACGTTTTTTTTAAAGAGAGAATCATGAAGACCTGGTATTAATACCATTTACACGGATGCTGTAAAACCTGGCTGCTTTATTATTGGCGTGGTAGTATATAACAAAAGAGCAAACTTTGCATTCTAGGTATTCATATCTAAAAAAAATCACGTATATTAATTCTGTCACGACAAGCAGCCTCTTCCTTTTTAAATGTAGTCATGTTAACTAATTGCTTACACTGTAAATTTTCTGGAAAAATTAATTGATTAGTAAAATCCAAGAAGAAACCCTGACACTCACACTTTTTATGGAAGTTCCAAATATCTGGAATAAAACCGATTTGTACAAATCGGGTGTTTTCAAAACAAACATAAAGACGTATGAGAAATATTTTTTGGAGACGATGTTATTTGAGAGAGTTTACATAGAAAGAGGAGTTATCGCCGATCAATTTTGATTCTTATCAGCCCCAGCATTGACGCGTACATATTTGAGTGCGTTTGTTCAGTGAATCATTTTTGTTTGTTATTGGTGGTTTTGTGCAATAAAGTGCGAGAACCTGCTGACCTCAAGTTAGTCGCCTATTTGAAGTTCATTCCATCTTTCGCAGCCGTAGAACAATGCTGGAATCCAGATTTTCTTGCACAGTTTGGTGGCAGTTAATGGATTTTGGTGTTAGGTATCTATTTCAACCGAAAAGACTTGTCTGGCTCTTCAACATACGTCGCTTGTACCATTCATAAAACGACTTGACATTCACGATCATATTCCAAATAAATAATGTAGTCAGCTTCATGAAACATTTTCTCAGCAAGTGTTAGTGATAGGTTATAATTATAATGTGTTGTCTTGTCAAAAATAGCAATATATGATTGCGGCATTTTTAGGAAGTGCCATTTTAGAATATTCGAGAAAAATGTCTAACATTTTAGCTCAGTTATCTGGAAAATTTATCAGGCATATAAAGTTGTTTGCGAACATTGGGCAGTGAAACTCTGAACTTCCAGTTTTGTGCTATATTTTGTTTAAAGTTAGTTCAGGAAACACATCGTCTGTAAATGCCATATGCAAAAAAGAGGACAGGACGCTATCCCTAACTCCCTGCCAAATATCAAACCATCTCGACTGGCACGCGTACTCTCTGTACCCTTTGATATGTATTTCCTATTATTTTCTTCATTTGTCAGCCATATAATGTCAAAATAGAGCAGCGGACTAGACGGTATCATAGGCCTTTTGATAAAAGCAGCATAGGTAGGACTACCACAGTCGTAGTTGTAATTATCTCTTGAAAGTTAAACGATGCCGTGATGCAGCTTAGATTCATTTTAAAGCACAGAGATTCATTTACCAATAAGAAGTTATTAAAATTTGCATGTACTATTTTTTTAAAAATAATTTTACAACAGCAGCATTAATGATTTTTTTGGCGCATAGCTATCGCGGTGAGTTCTGTTTCAGTTTTCTTTGTAAATGGGCACAATAAGATCTTTTCCTTTGTGTATCCATTATACACTTATATTTTAATACTCAATAGATTTGAACCCGTTTAAGACTGTTTTCGTGTGTAGAGAACTATTATAATATGTTAATTCTTACGGAAATCATGACTGCAGTACATAATATCTACATAACCAGAAACTGTTTCTAGTGTTATTCATTTGGCTTAATTCAGAGAACTGTTAACCCACAATTCAATTGCTTTGTTCAGTATTTCTTTGCTGCAAATTTATGAGCTGGATATGAATTTATCAGGGTATGATATTTTATAAATTTATTTTTTATCTTATTATTCCTTCTTAATTATCGTTTCAGGTGTCACGTCACATAAGGGACCTTTGAAACCATTGTCTTCAAACATCACTCATGCCAGGTTATCATAGGCCTGGCAGTGATTGTCATATATTAGGATACAAAACCATTTTGTCTGTTCAGACTCAGTGTGAACTTAGCTAACGCTAAAATAATTGTAACTAGGATTATTTGCATATTTACGCTGCTCAGATCTATACCTTGACTGAAGTGCAACCAATGAATGGTTTTTGTTTCTCTTTATAAAGTACATTTGCATTTGTGTTATTGGACAAAGGATAGCGATGTTGTGTATTTGCATGTAAAATAGTGTTGCTGTCCAGAACCATAATACAGATAACAATTTCAATATGCAGTCATACAATTTACCTAATTGTATAATATCTTTCTGTATCTTACACTGAATTTAATGTTTACAATGGAAAAGTTGGAAAACTGACAATGTCCACATGCTTTTTTTTTTTTTAAAAAAAACGTGTAATCAGAGAGCATGGATACCTGTGTAATTTGTTTTATAAAAAATCTTCCAAAACTTATTCTGCTTGAAAGGTTCACTGAAACGAACATTTTTGGCTGTAAATGGCTATATCTACATGTTAACATATTAAATTGTTATCCATGTTTTAGCTCTGAAACTGTTTAGGAAAAATGTATGTATAGAACATTCCGGGATGTTCACAAGATAAAACCTGTAACTAAAATTATAATAAATACTGAATGAGGTTAAATATCATGTTTAACAAATTATTATATACAGAATACCAATGTCTGAGACCCAGACCCAAATAAATATAACATATAATCAGAGTGGAAAAACTAACAATCAATACAAATACAAATCACGTGAACAAAATTGTAAACACTAGTTGGCGCTACAAAGTCTGCTTACATTTAAAATCAAAACTTTTAATGAACTAAAAATTACTGGCCTTGTTTTTCTTTTTTCTCATTACAATATTGTTTTGTATCTGCGCTTAAAAATGCAATTAAGTGTTCTCATGAAGCTGAAATTGTACCATTTTTTATTATTTCAGAACATTTGACACTGGAATAAACTATGGTGTCAGTCAATATGTAATTAAGAGTTGTTTAAAGAGGGGGACATCAATATTTCTGACAGATAATATCTGGTACATTATTTATCGCCTTTGTCTGATTTCGGCCCAAGAAATATTTAATACAAATCATCTACGGGAGTTAACTCTAGAGTATGTTTTCAAATATAAATTCATGTTATGTACAATAATGAAATGCCCCTTTTCAGATAAATGTTCAAGGATTTCTATCATTTCGCCATAATGAACGATTCCTGTGGCCTAGTGGTTTAAATGTCCGCCTCGGATGCGGGCTGTCAAGGGTTTTAACCCCGGCCGAGTTATACCTAAGACTTACCAAAATGGTACTAACAGCTGCCTCTCTTGGCGCTCAGCATTAAGAGGCTAGTGTTAGGACTGGTCGGCCTGGTGTCAAGTTGATGTGACTGGGTGGAACATCATGCTACATGTCTGCGACTAGATGCCTCAGTGCTAGACATCAATATAAACTGCCACACTGCATACGTCGTAGTGATATGACGTTAAATTCAGACACCTCTCACCAACAAACACCATAATGCTTAATATCATTATACAAGGGCACCCAATAGCACGGAGGAAAGTATAGAGGTTGTATGAAATAAACCCAAATTTATGTCGTATATATTTTCCACGGGAACATGTTTTTAGCCCAGTTCCTTTCAAGCATAACTTAGACGCACAATTTGCTTCTTTTGTTGGGCGCGAGTAAAACGGCCTTCTCGTAACTGGTAAAGCTTGCATATTTAACATTTTTCGAATCTATAAACAGTGCAGTTTTCATGTGTTCAATGATGAGTTCCAGGTCGCAGTGATATTGATCCAGTAAATTAAAGAAGTAAATTGTCGAGGTCTTTATGCCTCTGACAGTACATAAAAGTAAATTCCAATTAACTTACAACTTCGCGGGGTAATGCTAAGTCAACATATAACCCTATATGAAATAGCTAAGTCAACACACGGCCAGGTATGGTAAAGCCAAGTCAACAACACAAAATCAAGGAACGTACGAAGTGCAAAACTGAATTAAAAACTATACGAAACAAAAGATTATTATATCCTTCGTTGTTCATCAAGCAAGGGAGAAGCAGAAACAGTATTAAAGGAAAGAAAATATTGTTTGCAACAGTAAATAAGTATATAAAATTTTTTAAAAAAATATGAAACTCGCTTTAATTTCTCACTCAGCGAAACCGAAAATTGAAGGATTAACTTCTCCATGAAGAACAAAAAATTAAGATGGACGTGCTGGTTTCTGTCATGATCTACACGGTATTGTAGTAGTTCAGCAGAGAATTTCCTGAGTCACTGGTCGTCTATTAATGTATTTTACACTCCAAACTGAACAAATATACTTTTTATAACATCTTTATAAAATAATTATTTAAATCAACTTATGCCGTAATATTAGTGCTTATCGATTTTGTCGTCTGCTGTTTGTACATTTATACCCAGCCAAATGTATGCTCTTAAAACTGACACGCATGTATAGTAAGAGTCCAAACTCCACGAATGAAATCGAAGGAGTCTACATTTTCTCTAATATCGTTATTAGACTGTTAGGCTCATTGCTTTTCATTTCCTGAAAAAACACGGAAGTAGACATGTAATCAAAGAAATGATTTTGTTGATGGCTCATAGATCCAATCGTTGCACGAACAGGTTCATGACTTAGCTAGATATTCTGGTTATGATAAGAAAAAATGAAGAGCGGGACGGGTAGATTTAAACGGTACCTGGACGTTTCGCCCCATGGACGTGTCGGCCCAGGACATTTCGCCCCACTTCAATGGACATTTAGCCCCACATCAATGGACATTTCGCCCATCTTGGTACATAGCCGTTTCGCCCCATGGACGTTTGGACACAGGACATATCGCCCCACATAAATGGACATTTAATTTGATACCCCATAATCCTCCTCGCCCCCATTTAGAAATTGATCGGCATTACAGTACACAATTGTAGATGAATTATATATTCAATAATGACTACGCACTAGGCATGTAAAGATAAAAAATATGTCCAGTTAGGAAAGCACAACTCTGTCCAGCTTTACTGTTGCTATGTCCAACATGAGCCATACAATCTGGCACAGCATTTAAGCAAGGTGTTTGTGCGGATTTGGTGATTTCCATAATTCTCCCATAACCTGATAAGGCGACCATGAACTTTTGTTTGTTTCTTTTGATGTCGTCGTATCTTCACCTCTTGCAGCAGACGAACTACAGATCTACAGATCCAGTTTCTCTGGCTTCCTTATAACGTATATGTTTTTTGGAAATGGTACAACATTTCAAAAACAAATACATACATACATACATACATACATACATACATACATACATACATACATACATACATACATACATACATACATACATACATACATACATACATACATACATACATACATACATACATACATACATACATACATACATACATACATACACACACACACACACATATATATATATATATATATATATATATATATATATATATGTATATATATATATATATATATATATATATATATATATATATATATATCCGTCTTATTAGCACCAAGTCAAGTGCATGTCATTTGTTGAAATAAACAATTATGCCTTTGAACTCTTGTGGACATATTTTAACAATAATATCACAATTGTAAATCTGACAAAATAGAAAATATGAACTCCTATATTGCAAATGACCATCACGAAAGTGAATTTTTTTATTAAAAAAATGAGAAAATCATAGTTTCTATTTAGCAGTATACTGTTGCACATCATAATTTGATACTTCTACCCGTCATGAGCTCTAATTTGGATTAGTGATGTGTGTTGATTTAAATATGCAAATACATGCTTAATATTTTGAAATTAAATATTTGAAACTAGTTTTTATATTTCTTTATTGCTAATAACAATTTTCATTCCTCGCCTCTCATTCAGCTCGATGACTGAAAGCAAAGAGTCACTCAAGCGTGTAAAAGATCGAGACAAGGATACACTATTTTGGGTATAACTAATATTAATGTGCAAATTTTAAAAATAAAAACGCATCCAAAATTCGACCAATTAACGAAAATAAAATTCTCCAATGCTTGCCATTTGAAAAAAAGGCAATTTTCACCATAAACTTCTGTTCAAATTACTATTAAATTTGGACAAACGGAATACAACCCCCTTGCTTTCATAACTCGCTATATATAGGCCTATTTGCGCACAGCTGTGAAAAGATGTAACTAAACCGATCTTGTACAACATTAGTAAAGTTCCATATTTAAAAAAAATAATATATTACGTGGAAGTGAAACAACAACAAATAGGATGTAATGTGTTTGAAACGTCTTGTTTATGGGGGACCGCTCCAGATGCGGGAGGTAGTGGGTTCGATCCCCGGCCTATTCATACTAAAGACTTACAAAACATGCTAATACTATCTGCCTCGCTTGGCGCTGGGCATTAAGAGGTTAATAGTAAGACTGGTCCGTCTAATGTTAGTTAAATGTGACTGGGTGGGACATCATGCTATATGTATGCGACATGATGTCACAGTGCTAGACATCACTATAAACTGCCACACTGCAGATATCGTTCTCGATATGAATGAAAAAAATCTTAAAGCTACGTTAGAATACAAATCTCTCTCTCTCTCTCTCTCTCTCTCTCTCTCTCTCTCTCTCTCTCTCTCTCTCTCTCTCTCTCTCTCTCTCTCTCTCACACACACACACACACACACTTGTTTATGGGGAAAATTACTAAAATATTAGAAGCAGACTATACGGAAGGGAATTCATTGAGAATCCCGTTATAGCAGCACGTTAACACGTTGGTTAGCAATTTTGTACATGTGGGACAACCTGCTAACTTGGATTAAGATGCATAATTTTTTTTAAGGTATACATTTCCATGTTTTAAATAAAATACTTATTTGTATGATTCTGAATGATACATATTAAATAGGATTTTCTGTGTTTTCATGTTCAAGAAGGTCATAGAGTGGACCTTCGAGGTGATATTTAGAAACCACATTTTCATATGCATTTCGATTCGAAATATAGGATATTTTGTACGCTTTATAAATATCATTTTCTTAATTAAAGTAAGATCGATTTTCCTTGATACAAAATGGTTTTTTTTACCCAAAATAATACGTGAACCAATGTTTATAGAAATGACGTATCGTTGCGCAGAATTGGCCCACATGGTTAATTTTTTAAAATATATTTCAGTTTAATTTTTTGTTTTCTTTCATGTAATCGACGGGTTATGCTTGTTGCATACTTTTGTGCAAAGAAATACATGGTAATTGTCGCAATTTTGACATTGACATTTGCCTAGGGACGTTTGATATTGACAGTTGCCTAGTGACATTTGCCTGGTGGCATATGACTTTGACATTTGCCTGGTGATATTTGACATTGACATTTGCCTAGTGACATTGAAAGTAGACACGAAAGTGGATGAATAATGACATAAGTGAAACTAAATTTTGTATACATGGGTGTTTGAGAAACTTGCAGCTTCAGAAATGTGCAGTTATTGATAAAATTTGTTATATACATACACGTAATACTTTTGATAAACCTACGCTAATCCTGTCAAACAATACTTCGTCGCAGGAATCGTATCTCATTTCGCAAAAAAAATGTCAAACAAAATTAAGAAACGTTGGTAGTAACAGTTATCACGAAGTTGTAAACAGCTCCTGAATATGTTTAGGATGTCTTAATTTTATTATATAGCCTAAATGTATCATTATCCTTGACTATATATTCGATCCCTATATATCTATTTCTCTGTCCATGGGAAGTTATTTTATTTCTCACGCTTGTTAGTGACAAAGATCCTTGGATTAAATGGAATTAATAGTTATATTTACCCCAAACTCATGTCAATGTCCTTAGACATGTGTTAAAAGAACGCTAAAATGTCACACTTTGGTTGCTACTTAAAGATGGAATAAAACTTACAATAATAACATTTCCTCATTAAAGGTTTTCAATTCCTTTATTTAATTTTACAAATCTTCGCTAGCACTGTTAGTACTGGTATTGATCGAAATAATTTCTTATAGATTGCAATCGTCGAAGTCTTAATGACATCATCCCGCATTTAACAACGTCTTAATGAAGCCCATCAATGGCAGCTGAAATTCGGATTTGCGCAACTTCTGACGTAAGAAACATGCTTTTAATTTACAAGTGCGCACGTTTAAACCTGGGTATGCTGAATAATCATTCTCAAGCAGCAAACTAAATAACCTTCAGTAAATTTCCTTCCGACTGCACTTGTATTGCGAGTTTATCTGACTAGATTAAAACATCGTGGTGATATGACTGAAAAATTGTAAAAGTTAAGTAAAAAATCCAAATCACACACGGAGCGCGGTCGGCAATTTTGACATTGACATTTGCCTAGTGACATTTGGCATTGACTTTTGCCTAGTGCTAATTAACAAAACGCTTGAACTAACATATTGCATTGGGTATTAAGTGTCCCAGATTCAATAATTCTTTATAAGCCTGTTGGCCGAAGTTGTTAAATATGTGCGAGACATGCAAATTGTATTTCTTGTATGTTTTAATGAAAGGAAAATTAAACTCAGACTGGATAATGATAGTGCAACCAGTAGAAAATAAAATAAGAAACGTATTAACAGAGGCAAGATCTTTTATATACAAAAAAACTGCTTGGGGGGAAATGATTTAATTAGACTGAGGTTTTAAGATCAAATGAAGTACAAGTCTTCGTGTATTAAATCAAAGTCAAGACGTCTATTCTAATCAAATCGTTCACAGAATCGTAACCACGTAGGGAGAATATTCTGTGGCAAAACGTTTACAGTCTTGCTGTAACTATTTATGTGGGAATAATTCAGTCATGCTGTTAGTCTTGCTTTCACAGACGTCACGAGTGCATACGCAAATACCCACAATGCAATACGCACACACCTTGAACCGCCATTTTGAGTCCCAAAAAACCTTTTCATAAATTAGTCATCATGTATATTCAAGATAATCTAATTTAATTGTCGATAAGGATACTTACTTAATCTAAATAATACACAAATTAAACTTGATATTAAGTGCCCCTATAGAACCAAAAATATAAATAGAACTGAAAGTTCCTTGAATTTTATCGAAAGCCAGAAAAGTGAGTTGAACCGTAATAGCGCATTGCTATAGAAAAGAAATGCAGTATTTTTTTGTTGTGCAAAGAGACAATATTGGCATATTAATAAATATCTTGTACGATGTCACTAAGCTTTTGTGACAATGATCTTCGGGATACAACATCAGTTACGGAAATATTTTTTTATAGCTTGTATGTTATGTTATGTTATGACTGATCCTATATCTACAAATAATCTTTTCGAAACCAGGTGCATGTGCCTAAGACAGCTGACAAACCGATTTTAATTAGTACGGTAAAATATTGTATCTGTGGTGGAGATGATATATGTAGAATTATATTGAATGAAAGCGATAACCTTTCAAAAAATTCATCTTCGGTGTATTATAACAAAACATGTGCCTAACGAAACATGACTTTGTGTCGAATGTCCAACCAGACAATTCTGAAATGATTTCAGAGATCAGAAATTATGTATTAACCATTGGCTTTTTAACTTGAATGATAACCAAATGATTGATTTTAGATCATGAAAATTGAAAATCGTTACATGCTTCTACTTGTTTGTGTATCCATTTGTGATTGCTTCTGTTTATTGACGGATCTGTTTGTTTATGCAAGAATAAGAAAGATGGCTGAAATTTCAATGTCTTACTTGTAGGAAAAGGGGAAAAGTCAAGCATTCTGTCTTGTGCGGTTGACATGCACAACAGAATGTGATGTATAATTATATCCATAGGCACAAAATGATACGTATCTTTATAATTATGTGGCAAGAACAATATTGTTAGGTGCCGGTTTGAGTGGCTGGGGAATCAAAATGACGGATATGGAAGGACACATGTTTTGTGGCGTCACATAAAAACAACGGTTATTTCAATTGGAATGATGTACAGCATAGCTGTAATTGTTTCAATGGGAATAATTTACAGTCTTGCTGTTACAGTCTTGCTGTAAATATTTCAAGTGGATGAATTTACAGTCTTACTGTAATACTTTCAGTGGAAAGTGTTGTATAAAGAGTTTACAGACCAGCTGTAGCTATGTCAAAACAAGCTTACAATCTCAAATACTATTTTAAATTTTAATGTAGATCTATATTATTACTGAATATTTGGCGTGTGAACTTCACGTCATCTCCATATTTTCTTGAAATAGAGAATCAACAGCAGAATATTTTAGATACATTTATGATCTTTTCCTACGTGATGAACTTTACCTTTGCAGTAACTATCATACAGTTTTTTTACTATTCAGTTTTGGCACTTGGTTGTAATGCTATCCCTACTGCATTAAAATGTGATGTATTCTTATCTGTAATCTGAATAGGAATAACATACATAATGCATTCGTTCTATCTACCTAGCAACCTGTCTGTTTATCTAACCATATATCTTTTTAGCTCTTCATCTATCTACACACACACACACACACACACACACACACACACACACACACACATATATATATACATATCTGCAAATGTACATTTTTCCTCTTTTATAGTTTGAAGCACACGTACACAAGTTCTGATTTTGTTTTTATCATTGTAACGATGCCGATCGGAAGAAACGCAAAGACAAATATTATCTCATTTTATAGTGTTCGGTAGTTGAATTATAATTTCATATAATTTGAGCCCAAAATGAAATGATACTAATAATAATTTGGAAAAGAAACCGAAACTGAAACGCATTAGAATTATTTTTCAAATGCTAGGTAAAGAAACCGCCATGAGACACTTTTAAATTGTACATTTAAATGGTAGTTGTACAAATTTTAGTCAGCCACATGTACAAAAAGGATGATTACATTCTGTTGTGACCTTTGACTAAATTTTGTTAAGCATGCAAATGTCCAGGTATTACATAACTGAAGAGAAATACATCATTAAGTCCAACCATTTACTCCTGAGAAATATGCTTCAGTAAATAAGTACGCCTTAAGAAATAAAATGTTATTTTGCATCAATAAATTAATTAACATTTTTAAATTATAGTTAAACAATAAATTAACATTTTGAGATAATAGTTATAAGATTGTAGACGAATGGTGTTTCTCATTTGTCGAATTCGATCTTTAGTCGTAAATTATTTATGAGAGAAATAATGTTTATCTTCAGGTCTTCATTAAAGATGCATGTTTTGATTGGCTATTTTTCAAAGTGACATAGTGTGATGGGTAGGGAAAATACCATCAGTCGTGTTTCCTCAAAATATACATGAAATTGTGTGGTTATTAATAGTTGCACTTATATGCTGTGAATCAGTCTCTGAGTTGTGCGATCTTAAAGCTTAAACAGAATTGGGAACTCCAATCATCATTCAAGTTTAGAATTTTCTATTAGAATACTAGTCGTAGGTATGATTTGTCAGATGTAGTAATCTATGTTCTCTCTATAATAGTATTGTAAGTGTTCTCTGGTATAGTATTCTATGAGCTTTCTGATATAGTACTCTGTGCTTTCTGTTATAGTAATCTATGTGTCTCTGATATGTGCTTTCTGTTATAGTTATCTATGTGCTTTCTGATAAAGTACTGTCTGTGATTTGTGATATAGTACTATATGTGTACTATATGTGCTCTCTGGTATAATAATCTATGTGCTCTCTTATATAGTAATCTATGTGATCTCTGGTTTAGTAATATGTTCTTTCTTGTATAGTAGTCTATGTGCTTTCAACTCTTTGTACTTTTTGTATGGTATTCTATGTTTTCTATTATAGTAATTTATTAGCTTTCTGATATAGTGATCTGTGTGTTTTCATATATAGTACTCTATGTGTTTTCAGGTATAGTAATCTGTGTGCTTTCTGCTATAGTGATATATATATATATATATATATATATATATATATATATATATATATATATATATATATATATATATATATATGCTTTATGATATAGAACCCTATGTGCTATCTGATATAGTTCTCTTTGTGCTGTTTTTATGGTACTATGTGTTTTCAGTTATAGTAATGTATGTAGTTTCTGATGTAGTGATCGGCGTGCTTTCAGATATAGTTCTCAACGTGCTTTCTGCTGTGGGTGTGATTTAGATTTGTAACGCAGCTTTAACAATATTTCAGTCATATCGCTACGATATCTGCAGTGTTACAATTTATAGTGATGTCTAGCACGGGGCATCATGCCGCAGACATGTGGCATGATGTTCCCACCAAGTCACATTATCCTGACACCAGGCCTACCAGTCCTGACACCATACTCTTAATGATGAGCTCCAAGCTAAGCATCTGTTAGTACCATTATTGCAAATAATTGGTATGACTCGGCCCGGGTTAGAACCCGCGATCTTCCGCATCCGAGGCGGATGCTCTAGCCACTAGGCCTCCTGAGCGGTCAATGCTTTCTGGTATAGTAAGATATGTTCTTTCTGGTAAAGTAACATATATGCTTTCTGGTATCGTACTATATGTGCTTTCTGGAATAGTACTCAATGTACTTTCTGGTATAGATAGTACTAATTGTGCTTTATGATATAGTACTCAATAAGCTTTCTTATATAATACTCTGTGCTTTATTGTATTATACCCTATATGCTTTATGTTATAACAATGTATATGCTTTCTGATATAGTGATCTGTGCTCTATCGGATAAAGTACCCTACTTGCTTTTCTTTCTATTGTGATATATAGTCCATCACAAAGCAAGTAAAGGAGACATAATGGAGGACATCAGATCCACAATCATCACGATTCAGTTGAGGTGTGTTAAAAATTTAAAGTCTCCAGCTTGGCAATGTTGAAAAAAGCATTACAAGTTTATTATGCAAAGGACGTGAAACCCTTTATACCAGAATACATTGGCCTTCATTTATGAAAGTCAAAAACAAAGGTTAAAATAATTATTAAACACCAGCATGTGTGCGTGCAAGACTGATGAGTTGCTTGTAATCAATACCAATGTGTTATAATCGAGTGCTGTTTGCATTTCGTGGCAGAGCTAGACCATACAGAATCGTGATATGTTGTAGGTCAACAGCAAGCAATCAGCAATATAAATATTTGATGATCATAAAAATTATCCGTCATTACGTGCAAAAGGTCCACAAAAAGCAATTGTAATTCTAACCTGTATGTAGCACTATAGAGTGTAATTGGATAGTTAGTTAAGACGTGTGATGATAAAGTTTTGTCTGATTAACAGCATATTTTTACTGCTTTATCCAACTCTTATGTGTTGAGATCTCACACATTGCTTTAAGATTATGTTCTCTGATTGTACATTTCTGAACATGGCATTTTATCAATAATTGAACGAACATTAGTGGCAATTTTAAAGAGAAAGTAGCAAAGGTTTTCCTGCGCTTCTTTAATAATTCTTTTACATATGAAAATTTGTAGAACGATCACCTTAAAGTTATATTTGTTACCAACTGCTATAATAGAACTAACAATGATTATTTACTGATTTCTACAGAAAACTGTAAATGGTATGACTTTTCAGCACACACAAATGTATGTGAAGATTCGTGATAAATTATGAATATGATCACATGTCTTGATAGTATTGTCTCCTGTCTCTTCCGTAAATACCGTTTAACATGGAACCGAATTTTCCTACCATCTTTTCAACGGTTGTATTTAGGTTACATTCTATAGACGACTTTCATAAATTCTCCTTCCTTGCATTGGTTTTTATGAAATTGCTTTACTTGCTATCTTCATTGCTTTCATACGTATCGTAATTTCTCTTAACTTTCTCAGGTCTGAAAAAGCCTTCCGCATTATGCGCAAGTGAACACGCCACAAACTTCTTTCGCTAACACTACGTCGTGATGACATACTGAATGTATTTATAACTGATCTGTGAATAAGATTGTTGGTAATATACTCAACAAAGTAAATACAATTACATCCTTTTGAATACTACATTTCGAAATTAATATGGACTGGTATGTCTACTTAAATATGTAGATATCCACTTTAGGCTCAAAAATACTTTTGTGAACATGAATACTTTCCGGAGCTTAAATTTGCACACAATTTAACTCCGGAAAGGCCAATATTTTTCATTAAGAGAAAAAATTAGCTTACCTAGTCATTTGTGTTTGTTTATTTTTTTTTTCATACAATTACTTTTAAATGAGCTTAGAGATCTCGTCGAACCAATCAAAACAATAACACGCAGAAATGAATTTAACTGTTTTTGAGGATGTACGCTTACCATGCACACAATGCGGGTAAAACTGCATAAGTATCATTTTCCAGTCGATAAGCCTTGAGACAGAGGATGAGAAAGATATTTTAGCTTATGGAATCGTTAATTTAGATAATTGTATAAAATTCAGTCAATCACAAGACTAATATGAAGATATATTACACTGCCTCAATGCATCTATTAGCTTTTAAAGTAATATATGTTGGTATCAAAATATCCAAAATAATTTTCTTCATAAAAGGAGGTATTTCGATCCGTCTCAAGCGTTCATGTTTATTTCTCTTCGTCACTTGATATATTTTTAGATAAAATGAAATAACTGTGTTACCTTTATGACAAAATGGCTCAGTTAATATTTTAAAATAATTATTATTATAATATTAATAATGTCTCATAATTTAGCATTCTTTGTGAAGTTCGTTATGAGTGAAGCATCAAATTGTGTTGTACTAATCTGCAAATCCTATAAATTCGTGGTTAAGCATTTATAATTCATTCCAAATAAGGCTTAGGAGTTGTTCCTTTATACACCAAACACACACACACACACACACATTATTTACTCCAGTGTCCGTCAATAGGAGATTATATGTCAGCTGCTAGCTTTCTGCTATTTTTGGATAGTTTAAATATATGTAAAGATGTTTTCTTAAATAATTATTAATCAACTTTAAAGAAGTCTTTAAAGGACTACCATTTGTCGTTTACCTAAAAAAAAACTTACAGTATCAACTTATGCGCGCCCAATGGAACGCAATCTCGGTGTAATGTGTGAGAAAGTATTGGATCTTACAATTGAATACATTGTGCATTAAAATTTTATTACGGTCAAGTCAGTAAGATCTTTGTGAAGGGTCACTTCGACTTTTTCTCCATGTCAGTTGTTAAAGTTGAAAGGCCAGCATCTACGGTTCATTTAGAATTGATCCGGGCATCGTAGGAAAGTAAACTTTAAATTTGCCGACCAGAATCTCTTGATGGGAACATGATGTCAAATAGTTATTTAATAAAGGGGAGCTAGTATGCATTGTATTTCTCAGATTCTAGGCTGTCAAAATCTGACGAAAGAAATAATTATATTGGGGAAAAATTAGGAACCCCTGATTACGATTGGTCAGTTTAAGAAGTTTGGAAGTAATATTGAATTTCAAGTGACGACCTTTGTCGAATGTCTTAAGTCCGATATTTCCTGCGAGAGGACAAGGCTCGTTTGACTCCAGGGAAAAACTAAAGAATAATGCTTTCCTCGCTAAAACATGTAAGGGGACAGGTGGCTGTCTTGTAAGAAAAGACAGGCATTAGTGTTAGGACGTACAATTTCTGTAAAGAACAGCATTAAGGGAAACAGCTCTCTGGAAAAGTCGGAAATAGTCCGAAAGACGGAAGTCCGGGAAAGAGATGTAGCAGTCAGAGCAGAAAGATCAAAAAAGATTAAACGTATACACGTGAAGGTGGAAAGACGTGCTATACAGGGAGATAGACAGGAAGCGACGCTAGGCGATGCAAGTCAGGCGTGGACATTGTGGTCTTTTCACTAATCGTTATCATGACGAAATCAATCCATGATAGTAAAGGTTGCCCTCAAGCTGAGTTTTGGGTTGTGGGGGATTGAGAGTGGGGTACTTCCAACATTTTATTTAAATTTTTGAAGAAGTCCCACCCAGGCTCGATTTTGGTTCGAAATTGATTTAGTGACGGGTAGACGTACAGTTCCGAGACCCGAATCAGCAATTAAATGATTAAAGATAAAAAAGGGTGAAGTTCATTAATACCAATTTAATAATAATTAAATGGCCAATAATTCGAATTTCCCAAATATGCTTCTTCCGCTCGACCCTTTAGCAACCTATCGTATCATTTAATTCGTAGTTCGAGAGATTTCCACTTATTCTTGTGTTCTAATTATCTGCGTATTCTTCTCTACTTCCTAATTCCCTCTCTTCCTTTCTGACTCCCTCCATGTTCCTTCTCCTTTTCTTCCTCTATTTCCTCCTCCAGACTACTTTCTTTCACCTCCACCTTCTATCTCTCTTATCTATGTCGACTACACGTTGTCGACTCCGACTGCTATGCCAGTCTCACTTCCGTCTCTCTCTTGGAGAATTGGGACTATTAAAACTTGAACCGGAAGTTAGGTCCCCGAAAAGCTTCATGTGAAACTACAACGATGGTACAATATTTTCCTCAGCGCTCTCATCTCACACTACACACAGCCTATCATCAGATAATTGCTATTAAATTCCACAAGTCACGGATTCATTCACACCGAAATGCGCATACGTTCGTGTATGGCAAAACACAACATAATAAAAACACGGTAACAATTACTCATATACATACAAAAATAAATTGATTCACATCAGTACATGTTCATAATCGCATTATACTGACAATATCACTATATTCAGACGCATCTCTTACATTACAACTCAGACAGAATATCCAAATATTCAAATATCCATGCTCTGATATATTCACACATCTATTGTAACTAATCTTACATACTTCAATCATTTACCCAAACTCCAATTCAAACATGCGTAAACTAGCATAGCGCATTACTAACTGTACTGGTTACTACGAAGTAACCTACCAGCGAAATACAATTTTAATTCTGATGAGCTAACAATCTACACAATTATCTATGTAAACTCAAATTCATGTTGCAAATACGCATATAAATGAAACACTACAAGGTAATTATACATACTAAAATAATCTCAGTAATTTTCTAATCTTATATTTCTGGTCCTAAGATTTCCGCCAAATGATGAGTGCCCCCCCAACACGAGTAACCATAAGGTTATATAACGGCTAGATCTACTGATTATTTTACTGCGAGTTTGACCCAAGCAACGTAGTGGACAATGTTTTCTCGTTGTCTGTCCTTGTAGCGGGTAGGAGCACGATCCGTTCACCATGCGGGCTTCCTTTGATCTCTGAACTAATATTTAATGCCTGGGTGTGAATGCTACAAGCCTTTGACTAGCGGCTCCTGACGTTATGACGTTTGGCTGGCGATCTACTGCAACTTGCATAAGGGATTAACACTGCCTGCGACGATGTTTGCACATCATGCGCGGTATTAATACCCAAGTATATGCCTTTCCTGATAACTGGACTGAGCAATCGTGACAATAATAGAACACTGCTATTGACATTCTGTTAGCATACATTTTTTTTTTTAAATTAAAGCTGACGATTTTAGTTAATGTTATTGATTAAATTGTTATTTTCTTTTCTTAAGGGGGCTCGTATTGTGTTATTTCTTCTCAGCAGTTTGCTCAGTTCTCTGTTGATATTCTATCTATCCACTCACACCGAATAATAAAATCGAGGACGTCATCCTCTAGATAACGACAGCAAAATCTAATTAACTATCCCTCTTTATTAAGAAGGACAGAGTTAAATTCGTTACAGAAAAAGGAACACATGTATGTATATGGAGAGAGAGAGAGAGAGAGAGAGAGAGAGAGAGAGAGAGAGAGAGAGAGAGAGAGAGAGAGAGAGAGAGAGAGATTATAATCTAATCTGAAGAAACACAAAATACTGTTACCGTAAATAGTTTATCAATAGTAATTACTTTAAATATCAGCGAAATGTTACGATGTTTTTTTTATTATAAACATCATTTACATCCTGACGTACAAGATATTTGACATGCAATATGTTGGCGAAACAGCTCACTATATAAAAATGAACAATCATAAATATCTTATTTTAGACATAAGATCAGCACAAAAGACGCCAAGCATTTCAACTCAGTTAGTCATTATGTCCAGTCCCTAGAAGTGTTGCCTATGGAGTCAAATCAACGATGGACTGAAAATGAAAGTGGCTATAAAGATAAATATCTGATCATTGTGGGTGCTTGGCTTAAACAAGACCTCTAATGCAAAAGTGCTCTGCGTAACCTAATGTGGTTTCCTTCCTGTCACTTTAGTCTAGCGACATCAAGTTATTAGTATCTTTATTACATGTTTCCGCCACCTTCCCTTACAAGTACATTGATCTCTTTGTTTTTCATAATTTAAATTATCCGTGATGTAAAGTTAGAAACGAAAACCTTACATACATGTAATTCTGATACTAGAAAGGAATATCGATGGACTTTAATCCTATTGCAGAATCTGTTAAAATCTAAATAATTTTGGATAAGGATTGTAAGTAACCTTTCCATTTTTCAAACAAATATAATAATAAATTTAAATAAATTTAGTTATCCAATCAAAATTCAATATTTTAGTGTATTCTGAAAGATATGGTAAACATATGGTGCGAAGACTTTTTAAGAAGTTTTATAAATGAAACTGATATGTGATATATTGACAATTTTTAACAAGTAACTTAGTTCATAAGACTACATAAATTTAAATTGTTCAATTTTTTCTTTCCTATGTTTTTATTATTTGTCTGCCTATTTTTGTTTACCTCGATGTTAATCGTGGTGAACCCATTCAAAATCAGTTCAAGGCAGTTACTTTATAAAAATAAACTGACTTAGTGTTTCAATGTCTATTGGGTCTTTCGTATAATTTTTACAATGGCATTTGATTCTTAATACTGCGTCCCCTAATTGTCTTCTGTATAATCAATGCAACGGCTTTTGATTGGTATCACTACGCCCTCTAATTATTTTTTTATAATCCAAGCAACGGCGTTTGATTGATATCACTACACTGCCTAATTGTTTTTTGTATAATCCATGCGACTGCTTTTAACTGGTATCACTACACCCACTAATTGTTTTTTGTATAATCCATGCGATGCCGTTTGATTAGCATCCCTAATTGTCGCGCATATTTATGTTAATGATAATATCAGAACCAGTAATAAATACCGTTTTTATATGAAATAACATTCGGAAAACTTTTGAAACAATCTGTATATTTAAAAGAATCAGAATAACTTGGTTATGACTGCACTCTCATGACCACCCTTTATGTTTTTCAGTGCATGATTAACCTGAAGCGAATACGGAAGTCGTGTCGACAGAAGAAGCGCGATAAAAGCTTATTTATGTCAATTTGATTTGCAAAACATAAATTTTTGCAAATTTATCCTCACTTGAGTGCATTTGTTTTGTAAAACAATTTTGTATGTAGCATTTGTCAGCTAATGTGGAATTGACTGTATGAGTTTCCAAAAACAAACTAATCACGCAAAATTTGAAAGTACAACTAAGAAAACTGTACCAATCAGCTGTTTTTGTGTCCTATAGAATTCAATAAGAAAATATTCGCCATTTAGTCAATAAAGGTTCTTGCATTCAATAGAAAATAGCAATAAAGCCTAAAGCCTAAACATATATACATGTGTAGTGGGTTCAGTTTCTGTCGTTTGAACAGCATGACACAAATGATGAGTGTGATTTGACTGCTCATAAAAAATTCTTCAGACAAACCTTCCAATCGTTTCATTCGAATACAACTATTTTCAATAGAGGCAACATGACCTATTCTGATTAATACACGCTGGGTCCTAGTTAGATAAATACAATAGTATTGGCAGATATATTCTTATAACTAATGGATTGAACGGAATCCCTGGATTCTATAGGAATATGCTTGAAAATACTAGGCTGAATTAACGTGTAATACAAATAATATTATCATACACTTAGAAAAAATTTTTATTCGTACTCCTCGAAGATTCGAACTGTATTAAAAAAAACTTATCTAGTGTAGTGATACTTCCATCAGCATAAAGTGAACAGTCTGTGTTAAACACACTTTGTCTTAAGCATTATTGATTGATTCACATCATGTTTTATGCAGATGAACTAAATAATATAATATTTTGGTGAATATTTTAATAGAAAAATGCAGAAAATGTAGAGTTTTCCTTTTGAAAGGAATGAAGTTACTTCAACGTGTTTTGTTCACCATTGATTCGCGGATAAGTCGGTCTTCAAAGTTTATGGCACAATGAATATTGTTTTCAGACACTTACATCTGAGATTAATTAGTACTTAATCTGTCTAGAGAATAATAATGAAGTCTGATATTTATTTATAATTTTTTATGGAAAAAAGAGAGTGCACTTTGTCCATTCAAAGTGAATTATGACAAGGAATATATTGATAAGTTTATATGGAAAAGAATCTGCTTTTTTCCATTCAAGATCTCACAAGGCATACATTGGAAACCCTGGTAATTGCAATTTGTGATTAATATAATAAAAGATTAATGTAAGAAAAGTTTTACTTTGGAGACAATAGATTCCAAAATTCATCCTTCTCAACTGTTTAAATATCTTTGTCAATAAGAAAACAATAACAAATGAGTTTCACGCACTTCGTCACTACAATAATTGAAACAACCAGCTGTTATTTAAAATTTTGTAGTCCATAAGAAAGTTATTCTTGCAGTCCCCAAGAAAATCATGTACCTTTTTGTGTGTGATATTTCCTGCAGATGTCCTAGTCAGTAAAGACTGTTAGTTGAATCAATAGATAGTATCATTAAGGCTTAAAACAGAATATTAAATATTTATTGCTTCTGCCTCTTGGCTTTTGCATAGGACGAGAAGAGAGCCATGTGAGATTCAATTGGTTCCTGAAAATAAAATTAAGTCATTTCACATAAACGCAACTATTTCTTGAAAATGCAATATCATCTGTGTTGATATTTTATATGCTGTGTCCAAGTCGTTGTGCATCTAAACTTATTACTAACGTGCTATATTTCATTAAAGAGGTAGAAAAAGAGCGAAATATTAAATTTTCGATGTGATGACAAGTTTTGATTGTTCACGAACGCATTCATTTTCTGTTTTAACAAATGTGTGTTTGTGTGTGTGTGTGTGTGTGTGTGATTTGGATTTTATCGTAGCTTTAACAATTCTTTCAGTTATATTGCTACGATGTCTACAGTGTGGTTCTTTATTGTGATGTCTAGTATTGGGGAATCATGCCACAGACATGTAGCATCATGTCCCACAGTCACATTATCCTGACATCAGGCTGACTAGTCCTAACACTAACCTCTTAATAATGAGCACCAAGTACCATTTTTATAAGTCTTTGGTATGACGACTTGGGTTCGAGCCCACGATCTCCCGCATCTGAGGAGGGAGCTTTAACCAATTAAGCTACTGCAGCGGTTTTAACAAATGTGTGAAGAGAGTATGAGTTTAGAGCAATCATCCTTGACTATTTATTACACATGATGCAACACTGAATGGAAATTAATAATTAAGTATACTGCCTACCAGGTCATTTCACATATTCATACCGTACACATTTTTTCTTCATATTTTGATTAAGATAAATTTTTAGAAGCATTAGATTTTCAGAATCCACGCCACGATCAGAGGTCATTTATAGATGTCCAGGTGAAATCTTACAAAATGCAAGCAGAGTATATTTAAAATAATTCAAGTTATGAATCGAATGCACACCTTATCGAAATTCAATTTGCGTTGTCGAAAACAATATTTAGTTGGTAACCTTGAAACATCACATTTATTTTAAACTGATGAATTAAAATATAACCTTCTTTAAAACAAATGTTTTTTGGCAACTGTCAGACTTGTTTCCATGACTAAAGGTACATATTCTTCTATTGTATTCGTAAGTAATTTTTTATGTGCCTTCTACAGCGATCAATATATCACATAAATAATTTATTACAGTACCTACAAAAATATATAAATCCAGTAAATGATAAAACATTATCATTTAATTTATTTCATGGTGAATTACAAGTGTATATCTTTTCATTGAGTAAAATAGTGCAAAAATGTAATCGTTATTAAGCGAGGTCTATATTAATTAGTACAAGGTAACATTGATATCTAATCGTTGCTAAGTAAGGTCTATATTCGCTAGTACCAGGTAGCATTGCTTCGTGTGTGTTATTGAAATCTATACTCAAAACCATTTTCTACTAAAAGTCACAGACTTGAGAAAGAACTGAGTTAAATATACCTTGAGAACAACGATAGTTAGTACTACTGACACGATAGGATATTTGATATGTATAAAGATTTCTAGGCCGATTTTCTTTGAATGTTTTGTTGTTGTTATTTTCACTCCCATCCCAAATGCATATACGTTAGATAAAAAAAGTACAATAAATTCAGCAGTTCTATATAAGTTCATGATTTATTTGTGCAGGCAGATGGCGAAAGCTTGTCAAATAAAGCTACACGAGAGGACTAAAATTAAATTAAAAAACAAAACGAAACAAAATATCCAAAAAACAACAACAACGAAAACTCGATCAAAAGAATGCAAGAAGCATTTTCTGTTTTGCCAAGCTTTGCTCTACATACGGTGTATCTTTCTTTCCAATTTTATGGGGATAAAAACACTCATACACACATTTTGGAATTTGGGACGACTATTAGAGGTAATGAATAGTTGCCGCCAAGTTTAGAAATAGCCATACACTAAAACATGCTGATAATATAATCTAAAACAGAAGCGTTTCAATTGAAACGCTTTTTCGAGATCGTGATTGAAAAAGTCCTTATATAAAAAAAATTTGTACTTGACTGCCATGAATACATCCTGTTTGTGATGTCGTTGGCTTGGAATAGGCAATATTTCAAAAATGGCTGGTTGTCATAACAACAATGGACATGTGTCTGATAGATATTCTTTAACACAATTATGGGTTAACCTATTTATTTGACGTCATATTTCCTTAGCATTATACACACGAGATAAATTTACATTATTGAAAATATTTTGTTTCAAAAATTTCTGTGAAATCGAAATTGCCTTAGAAGCTAATACGTCGAAATGAAATGCTAATTATTTAGTAGATTTCTATGGTCGAATAGTATATAATGTGGTATAATAAAATTGCAGTAAAAACACCAAGACTTTCGAATAAAAATTAATTTCTTTAAAGTTCGTAAACATACAGAAGGACAGTGAGTTTCTTCCCTCTGCAGAATGAAAGTGATAGACGTCGTTTGATTCAAAAACTGATTCACAAATTTGTTTAAAGTTTGGATATTTTATTGCTAGGTCTACAAATATCTAATAGACTGTATTCCGAGTTGATGTCTGATCACACAATTGAAAGTCAACCCAGACATCACCGTAAAATGATGCTACTGAGTCGGTGTTATATGCACTTGTGTGTGGTAGACACACTCGCATGGAGACCCAATAATTAATTCTCATCTATCTTCCCAGTCATTCAGAATTCCTAAGAAAGAAATCAAGGTATATTGGATTAATTATTGAGAATATACCGCAAACTGTTTTTTGATGATGTGTAATTATTTGTGATGGAATGTGGACTTGTGCGTGTAGGTAAGGCGATGGGTTCTGTTTACTCCGTTTATATATATATATATATATATATATATATATATATATATATATATATATATATATATATATATATATATATATATATATATATATATATGGTTGGCATCCGTCCGTCTACGAGAGACGATGGTGTAGCTCCCTGTTTTGATTGATATATATATATATATATATATATATATATATATATATATATATATATATATATATATATATATATATATATATATATATATATATATATATATATATATATCTGTGTGTGTGTCTATGTGTGGTAAATGTAGCTAGCAGGGATTAAATACATTATTATATTCTATTTGCTTGTTTTTGCTCGTTTGAGGGTTTATTTCAGCTTTGTACAGAGTTTCAGCTTTGTTGGAAATCGTTTACTGATTTTTGTATTGCTGTCCAATTGATGCACACAATTCACCTGCAATGAAAAAGTAAGTCTGCCATTCTTTTATTGCATCTGTTTTAGAGGATTTTCCTCCATTTAGGAAGGAAAATATTAAAGACATATGTAGCCTTATCAGACATCTTTAATATCAGACAGCTATCGTTCCAATCCCAATCTAGCGTGGATATTTAGCCAAATAGCTGTTCTGTTAGTCAGGTCACTAACCTGTCTTTGCGTTTTCTGACCTTTTTACATATGGCACCTTCTCTCTGGTACCCGATACTTAAGTCAAATTTGGTAATTTACATCTACTGACTTGGTCCATATATGCTACTTAAGTTCTAATGCAACCACCCTTACATTCATAACACATGCAGTCAAAAAGTAGACGAAAAGAATCATTTTGATAACTTAACGAACTATTGTGTATTCATAATTATAGAATCATTTTCAAAATGTATGACAAATAGCACAAATTTCATGTTATTGCGTACAATATACTCGGAAATAAAGAACACAGGTATTCACAAATCGTTATGTTAAATATGATTAGGTTTCTTCACATTAAATGAATATCAGATATACAGAGTATTCGTCCAATCCTCTCCTAGAAGCAGACGAGTCCCCGAACTGAACTGCATTTAGAATTAGATTTACTCATATGAACTGATATAAGTTTTTCTTTCACATTTCTATTTAGATATAGAAGTTCTTCCATGCTGCATAAATCAAGACAATCGACCGTCTGCGACGGCCAGGAATCATGTTATCTCAGATCTGTCTTTTCAGTTATGGTGTCCACGCGTTAGGAACTACGTTTGAAAAGAGACCCTTGATGTCTTCTGCTATGCCTGGTATACTAAAAAATCCAACAACAGCAGCAAGAACAACAACAATATATATTTAACAAAAAACATTATCTCATCAAACAACTTAAGGTCTCTCTAATTGTGATAACACCATACAAAACATTTTCATACACACACACGTCGAGCGATTTCATTGCGCTACAGATACACAGGCAATATACATCACTGGTCTCACAAAACCAAACTCTCTCAAGTGCTGCTGCCAAGCTGCCAACAAACGAAAAAGTGTTAAGTTAATATGATTTCTTATAATTTTGCCGAACAACAACAATCGGCCGCACCTTATTTACAACTCGTTTGCAAATTAAACGTTCAGTACTTACCAATGAGAGTGGTTCGTTCATCAGTTCACATGCGATTCCACAAAAACTTTTCCATGTAGTGTGTCAAATGCACTAGTGATAGCAACACTTTCCATATTCCAGGACACAATATAAATTTCCGAGAAATTCTTGAATTAAAACTTTCCTGATGTCACTACACAGTTTGTTAGAACTGTACACAATGACCATATTGTAGTGCTTACTTAGAAAGTTTCCAAATTTGAACTGATGAAAGTTTAAACAACCGTATAAAATATATTAATTATTTGTTGTCAGTTTCATTTGACACCCATCGATTACATGTGGTAATACAGTAATAATACCAAATAATTTTATGTTTCTATTTTCTCATGCGTAGAACTTTTTGTACTTAGGGTAGACAGGTAACATATTCGTATTTATGCGCAGTATAATCAAAGGCACGTTCCTCGAGACGCTCATTGTGCACTACATACAACACATAATAATAATAACATTTTCTTGACTTTTTTCTTGTTCTAAGAGCGGCATACATAGCTAGATTCCTCTAAGATAATTATTAAGATTTTCGTAAAAGGGAACAAAACATGCTGACATTTATGCAGAGTGTGAAGCAATGACAATATCCTATGAATACTATATTTTGAATCCACTAACTAAATTACAAGAATGCAGGGTTATTTAAGTTAGTTGGAAAAAAAATGGGTGTGAGAAAAATACCCCGTGTTGTTGTTTGAACCAAGAGAAGAAAATCCTATTCTCGGGGTTATATTATGTGTCTCCCCACGCGGAATACCCTCGTGGGGAGAGAAATAAAATTACTCCTTTACTTTGATTTCCTCGTCTTGTTCCAAATCCGCTCATAGATTTTATTAGTATCAAATTAGGTATGAAAGTAAGAATGAAACTGAAGCTTCTCCGCGACAGAAACATTTGTGAATGCTGATAAATGTAACTATTATTATTTATTTTACATCAATAATTTATACTTGTAAAATCTTCAATGTCGCAAATGATCAAATATTTCATGCAAAATTTTCCGACGTTGAGGACTTCATTTCTTTAGTTTCAATAAACACCCACTGTGGTTAACGACTGCTTCAGTGAAAATTATACCATGGTAACGATTCAAGAAGAGATTTATCAAATCTCCATATAATGATAGAATCATAACAATAGTAATTTGAGGTGGTACAGTGCCATTAAAACCGAAAAGCTTAGATCTCATACAGATTGTACTATAAACCAACCATTACTGGGAATGTAATATCCGGTAGTCTAGCAGGGAGACGCGTATGCCATCCACAACTGGTAGCAATTTAATATATCTTTTTCAATAATTGATTACTTGCTTAATTGTATCTGCTTTTTTCGGTGCAAATTGGCATGAAATATTTGCACGCTTTTGCTGCTATTGCTACAAATATAAGTCTATATTAAGCTGATGATATTTTTAACTCATAATTATAAGGTATACTGTCAAGTAGAATTCGTGATTTTCTCCGTGTTTACAACTAACGAAAAAGCATAGAACATCGAATTTAACCACGACCTAGAAATCACAGTACTGCAGACAGCCTTTAAGTAGAACACATCAATACGTTCAATCAGAACCCAGTTCTTTAAAAATCGTCCAGCAAGCCCCTTTTCATTCAAAATAATCAGGAATCAGTAATATGAAAACAGTGTCACAAGGACATAAGTAGTGTCCTATACCTTGTCACACAACGGCACATTGACTTGTAAAATCAGAGTAAAATGACCAAGATATCTAGAAATATGAGATTTTGGAGTGTTCTTGGTTTAAGCCGTTTTGTTTTCAGTAATCTATTGATGTCCTGTAAGGTTCCTTTCTTTCAGGCTCCGGAAATCCATTTGAGGTTATGGACAAGAACAATTAGTACTTCCTGCATCAGTTATTGACAAATGAAGAGACATCTTCCACAACTGTTCAGCTTCTTTGTCTTCCAGTCAGATCTGTAACTATTAATCTTTTTGTGTAATTTTGGTTAATCTGACATATTAAAGGTCTCAAATCTTGCATGTATTAAAACAAATTGCCTTCACTATTTTGCATGTTCTGTTGTGACCACGTTTATTCAGTTTGTCGATCGTCGCTCTGCTAGAGAATGTACTAGCCCCTATGATATGTTGATAGGTTTTGTTCCTTTTCCCGGGAAAGAAAAGGAATCTTACTGTATACCGCGCCTTTGAACTCTAGGAATAAGACTTTAAAGCCAAGAGGAATCTAAGAAGGTATCCACACGCAAACCAAGAAGACTCCAAAATGACATCCACACGCAAGTAAAATCACCATCTGAATAAAGCCTCATTTTGTCAATTAAACCAAAACTTCATTTTGGTCATTATTTACTTGCCAAGTTTTCATTACTACTGTTTTTATGGTAGGTTTTGTTAGTATAATGAACAAGCATAATATCAGATATCGTTTTCTAGTTCATTTGTTCTTCAGTACATTGTGTCTATTCCTTCAGCCACCACATACATGAATGCCTGCCATGATTGATCATCCATAGAATCAAATATTACTTGCCCAAAATAATACGAAGTAATGAATCATTATTCTGACATAAAAGCCAGTGTGAATCTAGTATGTCTATTGTATCTATTATTCTTTCAATCATAGTGTTACGTTCATCATTTAGGGCTTGGCAGTATATTAACATATGCTTGACTCAGTAAGTTTTATTAGGAAAACATTTACCAAGCTTCCAAACAGCTAGTGGTTGAAGATTAGTATAAACACTTGTATAATGTAAACGTTCACGTATCATTTCAAGTTTAATTCTCCAAAATGATTCTTCGCAGCAGTGAACTGCAGTTTCAATACTCCTCCTTCAGACAGAATATAGGGTGTTCACATATGGATGGAACATACCACCAAGCTGGTATCTCAGAATAACACTATATATATATATATATATATATATATATATATATATATATATATATATATATATATATATATATATATATATATATATATATATATTTATACAACAAAGCATACTCTCGCTTGCGTGCATCAGGAAGTCAAAAATTCTTCTGTTGAATATAATTTTCCATGCTAGTGAACTGTTGGCTCTGCATATTTTCTTGAAGAAACCTAATTTGATTTTATCTACATATCCCTCAACTGACCAAAGCCCAAGACTGCTAATTGTTGTCTCTGTAGATGAGCACTGATCAAGAGCTATAATTCTTCTTGCAGGTTTTCTTTGACATATTTCAATATCATATATATGTGACTGGCTCAAGTTGAACCAAAATTCGCTTCCATTTGTTATAGCAGGTAAAACTATTTTTGACCATATTTTAGCACTGTTAACTGGATTCATGCCATCCTTTCCGATGCCAGTTCCAACAAGTAACTGATCTTCCTTTTTTACTAGCTTTTATCACTGCAGCAGTTTTATAAAGATATGTGGAGAGAGTCACTTCCGTTATTTCTTCTAGTGGAAAATAAAGGAATCCTTTTATCTCCGAGCATGTATGTATGTATGTATTCAATGTTCAATGTATATATATATATATATATATATATATATATATATATATATATATATATATATATATATATATATATATATATATAATCTGAGTCTAGCACATTTGTATTCCCTCCTGAAAATTTAAACTCTTCCTGATGTTTATCATGTTCTTTATTAAACTTTAAGTTAAGGACCTGACTTTGTTTACAACTTAGAACGTTCTAGAAATGAACGTGTGATCCTCATTCTGGTCCTCTTGTTGTGTCTTACAGTTTTATAATAAGCTTGTTTATATCAGAATTATTCATTTCTATCTTAACATCTGTTGTGGAATCAGTCTTTTAGTTGTATTTAAGTTAAAGGTTTAAATTTGTCATTGGTATTATAAAATACTACTTTAATGGTTTCGTTCTAAATCATTTTTGAATTATTGTGAATTCGTTTAGAGACATTTTGTGTCAATGTGAACCTATCAAGACTGTTAACACATCAGTAATATTCTAGGATATTTGCATATCAATAAAGATTGGATTATGAAAACCATCGAATTCCATCGGAAAGGTCTATACTTTTAGAGTTGTGGTTTAACTTTTAGGATTTTTTAAAATTTAATTTACAATACTGTAAGTTCCTTTGTATAAAGGGAAATAAATCATTTGTTGAATTTTACTAAAATTGTTGGTTTTCTCTTTTTCTGTTACTTAGTTTAAGATTATATAGTTATAACAATGTTATCTGGATGATTGAACTTACAAACGTATATTTGATCACCGATTTGCAGATTCAAAACTAGTATCATGTTCACACACAACGTAATAGATTACCTTAGTCGATCCACACACACACAAACACACACACACACAAACACACACAATACAATACAACGATACAGCATAATAGAGCCTGTTACCGTAGTCTTTCGAAACACACACACACACAACGTAATAGAGCCAACCACTGTCTTTTTTTTCAGATACATACAACGTAACAGAGACTATCACTGTAGTCTTTTGATACACTTTGACAGATAAAAGGTTAGAAAACATGTTATTGTAATCTTTGAAACACACATACACACAGTGTAATAGAGGCTGCTACTATAGTCTTTTGATACACAAATATACAACGTAATAGAGCCTGTTATTTTAGTCTTTTGAAGCACACACGCAACGTAACACAGTCTGTTCCCTTAGTCTTTGGATACACACATACAACATAATAGATCATGTTAATGTAGTCTTTTGATACACACATGCAACGTAATATAGCCTGTTACCTTAGTCTTTAAATGCACACCTACAACATTTTAGAGCATGTTAATGTAGTCTTTTGATACACACATACAACGTTATATAGCCTGTTACCTATGTCTTTGGATACACACATACGACATAATAGAGCCTGATAATGCAATCTTCTGATACACACATACAACGAAACAGTGCCTGTTAATGCAATCTATTGATAGAAACAATTAAAAGCAAAGTCAGATCTCATTGTGATCTCCTTGGCAACACGCTAACAATTTCACCAACACTTAAATTATTCATATTCATAAATTTCCCCGCCTACAGCCTACCGAAATATTCCACCTATACCTAAGATCCCAGTTTCGTACCATGTCTTTTGTGTAGGATTCTTCGAATGTCCAACCTTGTTGAATGGAGTTCATATATACATACGTGAGATTACCAAGCTGATGTTGTCAGATTGCCTGACTTACATTATGGCCAATTATTTGGCACTTGAGATAATTCGATGTATTATATACCAGCTAATAAAGCAATGATATGCAATTGGCAATTAGATCCCATCTTGGATCCACAGCTGTGATATGTATACACAAAAGATGATAATATCTATGAACTGAAGGAATTGTGTCCTTAGGAGCCTTGATTGTGTCACAACTACATCAACAAGTGATGGAAACAAAACATTCTCAATCAATGAAACAAATGCGAGGAACATTTATTCAACACAAAATGCATTGATGAATATATTTCATGCTTTTTTGTTAACCTTCGTGTCGATCATCTATTATGCATAAACAGAAGAAGTATTTTCATGTCAATTTCATACTGACGGATCTATCTCACTCTTTTCTCATTAACGTTCGTGCAAGTCATCTATCACTTAGAGATATCATTCTACTTTAGCCAATTACATTACCTTGCAACATTCGGAACAAATAAATATTTGTTGCTTCTTGCTATATTTTAATTTGCCATTGATGGTTGGTCGGCTAGTTGGTTTTAATGGCCCGTAAAACACATAATACAGATGAAGTAAAAGCGGAATGACTTTCCTAAGGACACACACCGATGCATTGATTCACATAATAAATTCTTTCGATCAATAGAATTTCAATAAATATAATCTGATAATCCTTAAAAACATTTACAGTGTAGCTTGCAAAACCGCAACAAGCCTTACAAAACTATCAATAATTTCATCGCAATTTTCCAGTTTATCGAGGAGAGTTGAATTTAACATTTATCCTTTAAAACAATAAAATCCACAATTGTCATGGAAAATTTTCTGATTTAGTTTTTAATTCTAGACACGTTTATAAGCACATGACATTAATATTATTTGTTCTTCAATAATTCTCTTCCTTTCGAAACAAATTGTCCTTCCTGTTTTTAGCCAATGAGAAATAACTCAAAATTACATCCTTTTGCAATATCGATGACATGCCTAAACTAATGAAGCGAATTATGACATTCTTTTGATCATCTACGGATTAATAAAAAACGAATATCAATTCTAATGCCGTTCCTTTCAACTATATGATTTTATACTTACCTTCCTGATAATACAACATTTTATGACCGTACAGCAGTGTCGTGTATGCCATGTTCTGTAATAATTAGAACATTATCGCAGAATTTGTATGCCAAATATGCAATTTGATTCTGTTCATTGCATGCTTAATAGTTGATTCTGATAGTTAAAATTGTCTGACATTCTATTTTCAGTTCCATTTTAGCATAAAAAAATCTTTTTTGTGATCTTGTTGCATTAGAATATGCGGTTGCATAATGCAGTAGACTGAGCACGCTTTATGAAAATACACGATCTATAAGTCTGACGTGTTTTATTAAAATAGGAAAAGAAGAATCTATGTAGTTATGGACCTGAAACTTTGAAGAAAAAAAAACATGTATTGTACACTGAATCTTTAAATTATCATAAGGATTTGTGAGTTTATGTCACAGAACATACAAAGGTTTTTTGGTTATCTTTTAAAGTCAATAAAAAATGAGGACATCGAGAAAAAAAAGAATTAAATAACTATTTTATTATATACCTATCAATTTTCTACCACATGAAGAGTTACAATTTTATCATCATTTCCAACAAGTAGAAGAAAGATAGTATTGGTACTGATTTCATATTACCATACTCTCAAACGATGTTGGAGATGTTTCCTGGTCATGATAGCAGCGCCCATAGTCATGGAATGACAACACTATCAGCAAACTATGTCCAAACGATATTTATGTCAATACAGCAATACAAACGGTTAATTGTTTAGAAGTAGATAATAGAACCAAAAACTTCTGTACAATACACTCCATTTACGTAAGTTCAAAATTGGTAATACTGGCGAGTTTTTCACGAATTTGTAATTGTAAACACGAAAAATTTCTCAAAATTGTTGATGAATATAATAAAGATATCTTTATCACAATAATGCAGTTTTTTTTTTGTTAGTTAACGTTTCGTTGTCAGCATAACAACTTCGGATATTGACGCTTCGGGTCTCGTAATGTATTTTCTTATGTATACAACTCAGCGTAATTGAAAAATCAAGATCGCTACACTGTGATAATAATATATAGTTTTATTGCGCTGAATCAGAGATGGCGACACCTACTCTAGAGGTGGATGACAAAACATCAGTCCTGGTTGCATCTAGAATCGTGAAAAACATACTAAGCCAACTTTTGATTATATAGATATTCTACAGCGAATAGATTTTATAGCAAAAATCGTTTTGTTCTGTGGTAATAGGGTTAACATCTGGTCCTATATGCATAGAACCAGATTACTCTGCTGTAGGCAGGTGGTACCCAAGAATTTCTTGATTACAATGAAATAGAATGGTTCGACGATTATAAAACAGAAACAAACAAACAAAAAAACAACACATTCTCAAGTTTATATGTCTGTATGCACTTTTGCCGAATACGTTCCTTCACTTTTTTGCAAAAGTTTCACCTGGCTAAGAAAAAAGTTATATAATGCCAAATATTTTAAATTTCAAACTTTTTTTCATTTTTTGCGTCGGAATAGTTTTGAAAATCTAGGCCATATATAGCTAATTAATCGTATCATACAAACGTCGGGTCAGGGGCCCCGAGTGGCCGAGTGGTCTAAAGCGCTGTCAGTTACGGATCACTGCCATTTCACCTCTGTCTGCGTGGGTTCGAGTCTAGGATTCGGCGAATGTGGATATGTGAGAAAGCTTGCCAGTAGCTTCTCGTGGGTCGGTGGTTCTTTCCGGTGATTTCTCGGTTTTCCTCCACCAATAATACTGGCCGCCTTGAATAGTCTATCGTGTGCTGAAAAATGGCGTTAAGCCCAACAACAACAACAACAAACGTCGGGTCGGAATTTGTGTTAGTTATTAAACCTTTTGAGATTCTTGATGGATTAAATATCAGTTTTGCATTCTTCCCGCAATCTGTTTAACGTTTTGGTAGCGCCATGATCAAAAGCTTTTCTTTGATGAATGTATGTGGTGTAGATTGTCTGAATCAAAAAAGTGTATTCATTTCACCAGTCATTCGTAAGAAACACCCTGGCCTCCCCATAGTTCTTGTTCAAACAAAATGTTTCTTTTAAGAAATAAAAAGGTGATATATCCCAGAGTGCCAGGACCTCTTGTCTGTCCTGTTAAGATCTCCAAACATGTGGAATTGAAGAGGTATCTCATGACAACGTTATATGTGGGCAGGTATAAATATGATAAACGGATACGTCGCATATTTGACATTTTATTTGAAATAAAATATTGGGAAAATAGAATACGAAATAACGACAGAATGCAGAGGCTAAACTTTGTTTCTATTGTTCTACTCCCAACAACTTTAAGCATGGCAAAATCTGGTGGTATTGAAATCGAATCATATAATCTCAAAGAACAGCATTTGTATAATTCTGATTTTCACGAGTCTGTGAAAGGGACCGTCTTAAAATTCTTGTCATTCTTGTTAATCATTTGTATGTCTGATTATTATGTCTGGTCCGAATTTTTTGCAATATGATTTGATACAAACGGTCACGTGATACTGGTCTGGAATTATGTGGACTACTTTTAAATTCCAATTAGTTTTCAATGCACTTTAGATGAAGTGTTGTCTGTTGTATGTACTAACTCCTTACACCTTATTGTTAATAGCAATACGGCGAATTAGACCAAGATGAGCAGGCACAGATAAAATCACTGATTATAAATTAAAACGTTGAAATAGAACTTGCCTTCCTGCTCTCCAACACTCATCTCAATTGCCAAATAAAACAAATGACAGGCTTTAAAAGCCACTCTACATTCATAAATTTACTGCATTGTTGCTTCGACAATATGTCTTATAGCTGTTATTGAAAATAATGATCGTATGACATGAGAGTAAGGGATGTCGCAGAAAATGGTCAAGATTCGGTTTTGAACGATTGAAATGCGTAGGAAGCACGATAAACAAATACTAAAGCATGTATCTGACGCACACTTAGCAATAAAGCAATAAAGGATCAATGTGGAGTAAAGGTCATACTGAGTGACAAAGTCCTTAGATGAGATGACCGTTATGACCCGCTATGACACTTTACCCTATACTATGTAAGAATCGGCGATACTTTGCTCACCGGTATGAATAAGTATTTGGCGTAGTGTGAAGAGGTTAACAAAATAGTTCTAAGAACTACCTCTGTTCGAATGGTTTATTGACAAAATCAGCTGATTTAACGACAGAAATGAAGACAGTTGGAATTTTCATGATTACATTATCATGGTAAGGTATTCATCGAACTCATCACTCACAAATTAAAAATAAACGTCCTCTGGACCTTTTTACTTTTTGATTCATTAGGTAAAAACATGCACTCTGATAAATACCTAACTTGGACCATACAGACCTTTAGCAAATAACATTCGTTAACAACATTGCAATAGATCAACAACAAAAAGAGGGAAAATTAGATTTGCCAGCCAGCCATGTCAGCGTGATAAATGCCACAATGCATTTTTAATTAGATAGCCAGGTTTTCTGTGAGAAGAAATACGCAAACAACTGCGGATGACTCACTTTTTTACAATAGAAAATACCATTTTAGATTCAGTACAAAATGTGAAATACATTGTACCATAAATGAATCGCATGGAGATGTATGGTCATTATTTTGGACATATGGAGTTGGCATGGTGCAACAACACAAAATCGTGTGTCAAACTGTAGGACATATTAATTGTAGATTGAGTGCAGTTGACAATATTTTGAAATTGAAATTAAATTAACTAAATGTTATTTCTCAATGGAATAAATACAGACGCTTTTAATACCAAAATTCTAAGTATTAACGGAATATTAGAAAAATGAAATATATTGTTTTGATTTCGATGTAAAACCATGTCAGTTGGGGTTAAATCAAATACCATCAAAGTTTTGGGAAGATAGTTCATATTATGATAAAAATTTAACATTCTTCCGAGTTCCAATGATATACAGGATGTGCAGAAAATCAAAAAAGGAAGTCCTTATTTTCCTCTAGCATTTCTTGAACGTAGCTTGATCCACGACAATATCCAAGACTTGCATGCGATTTATTACTTCTCCCCAAGACCTTTACAGTAAGAATCATGATCCAGTTGAGTGACGTGATGTATGCTTGTTGTGAAACACCACAACATTTTGTTGGGAAACATATCCATATAATTGTCATTAGGTAAAGTCAAATAAAGTTGATTATTCAAAGTTCAATAGTTCTTGTATTCGAAGAATCATTCCAATTCATAGGAGAAGAATAATTTTCTAACGGTTTCAGAGGATACTGGATCTGGCGTGGGTGTAACTGTAGTTAGCGTAGCTTTCGTTGTTTCTTGTTATTACTATCGGTATACATCAACGAGGGACTGGTTCGATTATGGCCAACACAGCTGCTCAATTATATACAGTTGACCATCAGCTTGTTTCAAGCTCAACTTCCAATAGCTGATCCAATGACACAAGACACTACAAAAGATATTACAAAAATACACCGTTTAATTTTTATGAACACGTTCTCCGTATCACACCCACTCATTCGAAGCAGCTCATCTAAACCATATTCCAGATTTAAGTTGCTCCGTGAAAAAGCATCAATATGCCTACAGCCACCTACAACTGTTGATTTGGTGTACTGTGAATGGCTCAGTACAGATTTAATTCCATCAGCACATCCATTACTGGAACAAGCCATTGTCTTGAAGCATAAACCGCATGGGTGTTGAGGTAAAGTTATTGATTCCATCCTCCTCATGAGCGCTCTTGCTAGGTAGCTAATGATCCGTTACAGTACTGGAGGGCATTTTAAGGCATTCAAATGGCTTTAGTGGGAACAGATGCCAAAAGTAACTGTAAAGAAGTTTAAGTCGAGAATACTAAACAAGTGAAGCAAGCATCACAGTGATTATATCTTTTAGACGTAGAATGTCTCTGAAATCTCTTGTTTGTGGTCACATTTCATTAAAGAAGGGAAAGCAGGCATATTGCAGCCAATAAACAACAGCGAGTAACTGCCTTTACGATGACTTTATCAAAACCAAGGTAGCACCAAGCTCTCATTCAAATAGTTTATGCTATCCAATGCCTAGAGTGAACACGTCAATAACTGTAAAATCCCATTGGTGTCATTATGGTAGTCCACTTTAGTTAGATGTAATAAATCTTTTCCGACGTTTGCTAGTTGCATCAGATGATTGGTTATTCGATGCGCCATTTTCCTACTGTTGTATTATTGTAAAGGTCACAAAATAATTAATTATGCAAACATAGATTTATCTCGATAAAAAAAAAACAATTGCTGGAAAGTTGGGAAACGCAGTCTACAAGAGTCTTCCAACCTACAATATTAGCACAGTACGACACCGCCAGTGCCCTTCGAAAAATTGTTGTATTCAGAGTATGCAAAACACAAACGAAACATGCAGACCAAGTTATCGCATTGTCTTGGTTTTGACAGTTAAATTAGTTTTTCCTGTTGCGCAAGCAATTGCATTTAGTTGAATAAAAGTCTGTTATTGCATATTGTTGCTGCATATTCTACTCCCACATATTACTCATTCAAGCAGAATGCAAAGTGAAGGTGCACCGGTTGCACGTGAGCTATATGTGCCTCATACATATATATTGCACGGACCATACAGACCTATATCAAACAACATTTGTTAACAACATTGCGATAGATAGTTGAATGTGATATAGAATAGTGCCAGTGTGTATTGTTTTAAAAGCGGACACGGCCATAAAATCATACCAAAATTAATTTTCAGCAAACGGGAACTATTACGATTTGTAGACTTTTAAGTTAGTTTTTGCAAATTTATAAATGTTTACACTAAAGCCGATGCAACAAATTTTGACGTAAACAAATCTAGATTCCTGACCAATTTGCTTATATCATGAAAAAGATACTCTGCATTTTCATTAAAAGTGTCCAATAGTTCTCGTCGCTATGAGCCCAAATATGTAATAATTCTAAAACTCTACTTATCATGCTAACCAGCCCAGTTAATGTACAGTCAATAAAATCGTCACAATTTCCAAAAGTATGATTTTATAATCAGTGAGACAATGGTCAACAATATTAAGGAAGTTGTTCCTTGCTTTAAAATGGGAAGGGATTATTCCGTCAGGTCAGATACAGGTCGCTGGACTATTAGCGTATGTTTCGTGCAATAATATTATGTTAATACCAGACAAGCCATAGAGTAATTGTTCCCTTTTTTCACGTATAGACCATTGTCTCACGTTACGTAGGCTTAGAATTAGTCCAGTGCCCTACTTCTTTTAAAATCAGCGACTTGGAATGGTGTCGACCCCAGGAACCACGTCGTGTGTTTCAGACATAAGATGACAACATACACTCATTCATTCATTCATTCATTCATTCATTCATTCATTCATTCATTCATTCATTCATTCATTCATTCATTCATTCTTAGATCCTCTTTTGGGAGTCTAACAACACATATAATTGGTACAGACACGTGGATGACAAGGACAATGACATATATAAATCACAAACTCGTGCATAAATTCATAGGTAAAGTTCAATATCAACACCTAAAGTTTGATTTCCCAGAGCTCTGGATGGATTCTTGTTTCTTACCTATAATTATCTAAAATGACTTCTCAGTCATGATACTATAAACATGTATGTATGTATGTATGTATGTATGTATGTATGTATGTATGTATGTATGTATGTATGTATGTATGTATGTATGTATGTATGTATGTATGTATGTATGTATGTATGTATGTATGTATGTATGTATGTATGTATGTATGTATGTATGTATGTATGTATTCCAAAATATCAAAAGCAATTTTACATGTAGTCCACAAGGTGAATAATGTACCAAGAAGTCCTTTGTGTCAGACTCGACCGAATATCATTTATAATCAAGAAATGCTCTAAAATCACGTGGTACCAGTTATCGTTATATCACCATGATTGTAACAACTAGACACTCACTATTATGCATCTAGAACTTCCCGGGTAGTAGTTTGGCTGTGAACAAAGAATTCTTAGAAATATTATCCTCAAATCAGTTGACCAAACGTGCATGAATAATTTTTCTCATAATTTTGTAGCCGCTAGTTAATGTAGTTTCAATAGAGTTATTTTGTTCGATTTCCCAGTTAACATTATTTAATGTTATAATTAAGTATTCTTGCAATATATAGGTATATGCGATTTATTAATCATCTGACTAAATAATTTACCTCTCTATCTATGCTCCATTAAATTTTTGTTTATTAAATCTACTATCATGACCGTGCTCTATATAGAAAATAGAAAGATAACAGTTATAAAATCATTTTTTGGTGTAGTTCTCAGAGAGGTCATTTAACACACTGTCGGACATTTCTGCACCCTTAAGCTTTCCGTCTCCATTACTGAAACTAAACGCCTACCGAATCCGGCCGATCGACGAAAATAAGATACGGCAATTCTTACCGTTTTAAAACAGGCAATTGTCACCAGAATATAACGTTCGAAATAATATTATTTTTGGACACACAGGATAATACCCATGTGTTTTCAGAACATAATGTTGTCGTTTAGTTTCGTGCTTTATGTCATCGCAACACAATTTCTAGTGCCGAGGCAATTGGAATAAAGTGCTTTGTCCAAGGATTCACCACAGCTGCTGATCCAGGTTGTTCATATAGTAAGATGGTAGGATTCGAACCCGCACCCTTTCGATCGTGTGTCCGACACGCTTACGACAGAGCCACGTCGGCTCCCTGCAGAAATAATATTGTTCACAAATTGGGTGAATATGCAACAACCAGAACTTTATTTGAAAGTAGTAAACCAAACATTGTCATCGCAAGTAATCACATTGTTCTGACAAATCAGAACAATTTTAGATGAAACTAAGAGATTAACAACGTAATGAAAATACCAAATGGAAAAGCTAATATTACTAAGCGTATCAAGACTTAAAACAATATGTATTTCAGGTTTCAGCCAGAATCGCATTAGAGGTAATAAGGAAACCGTTTTGACAGTACTTTTGCCCAACAAAACATTTGGAAAAAAGCTTTCTTCACTGAATCAGACAATAATAACCCTTTTCATAATTATGAATTGTTATCCCGATTATATTTACAGAAAATGATCCTCCATGTGTAGCCATCAGACAATTTCCTTTATGTAAAGGGGCTAAATTTCTTTTTATCCTATGCAGGTTATTTCGATTAGAAATTTTTATATTATCACGCGAATAATAAAATAAAATAGACAAACAGTCATTCATACAATTATATTGTTATAAAGGATAAACAATTTAACAATTCAAAAGAAAATTTAATGCATAGACTCATAAAAGAAACTTAATGGATTCATAAATTAGATACTTTGTATCCTAATGGCCTTAATACCAAAATATTATATAAAATTGTGTAATGTTCCTTCATAATTGTTAATTTGTATATCCTTGATAACAATATAATTGTATGTATGACTGTTTGTATCTATTTTATATTATTATTTTACTGATTCAGTTTTCTTTAATGACTCGTGTATCATATAACTCCGACTAAGTGCCATCATTTCTTGGTGATGCGTGCTTAGTCGCGACGGTATATAAGCTGGTGCGTTAAGGCAAGGCGATGGATGCCATTTACTCGCAGACCTGGGTTCGAAACTCCGTTGAGTACGAATTTAATTTTTCTAACCTGTATGATACATATTAAGATTTACTACAGGCAGCTTTGTAGTGAGAGAGTTGAATGAACGACTCACATCCCCGAGTGCGTCTGCTACAATATGTAGTTCTATGCGTTTTGTGGCTATTCACAGTCACCTTTGCATATTGAAAAGTTGATTGTTTTACTTTTTAAGTTTCTATTATACTTCTCATTGATTAAATCAGTATAATACACGCTTATGTTTCAAACAAGAAAGATGGTTTTAATAATAAAAAAGGGCACTATAAACATTTGGTTAGCTACGCCAATTCAGATGAACGCTAAACCATTCACGTACTGGCTCATGGAAATTAATATGGGATGAAAACTAAGCGGTTATTCAATTATTTTAATAACATATGATCTAAGTCATTAGTCTGCTTTAGTAAAAGTACCACCGACCATAAATCTCTCTCTCTCTCACACACACACACACATACACACACACACACACAAACACACACACACACAAACACACACACACATCCTTTCGTCGGTTTGACTTAACTTTTACTATCTTTCGTAAGTCTTTGGACATTTTCATATTTAGTTACTAATCGATTTTTAGATTATTATAATATGTTTAAGAAACAACAACAACAACAACAAAGCATAAAGAACATCACAGTATGTGTACCACCTAACTGAGAAATGTATCGTATAATATCGACATGGTTTGCAATTTTGTTATCATTGATAAACACTGTAGATAAGGAAAGTACACACATATCGCTACGACGAACAATGGGTAGTCTGTCCCTTATGCACGAGAGGGGAGGGGGAACGGAAAGCAGAAAGGATTGCAATGAAAATGTGTAAAAAAATTAAATTCATTTAGAAAACAGATATTAATAAGACTGTTTATTGTTATTTTCATACGTCATTAATGATTAATATGTGGAAATTCACCATTGATCTAGAATCAACTGTACACGGTCGCGAGAATATATATATATATATATATATATATATATATATATATATATATATATATATATATATATATATATATATATATATATATATATATATAGATGTGTGTGTGTTTGTGTTTGTGTGTGTTTGTGTTCTCATGAAGAAGTTTGTGCATTAGTTCTTATCTACAGCTTGTAATGATCTGCACTGCACGTAAAGAATATATACCTCTCTAGTCCAAGTGGAGAAGAAATATTTTCATTAATGGAAAGGTTTTAGAGATTGTTGCTATTTCCAGAAATGGCCGAGCATACAAAATTTTAGCATAAATACATTTTATTTCATTTACATTATTTAAGCTGTGCAAATGAAAGGTAATAAAAGAAAATGGGAAAATGTAGTTAAAAATAATAATAAAAAAAATAAAAATTCATTGGAAACAACGAAACAAACAAACAGAAAAATACACTTTTTTTGATGTGTATCGTTAGTTCCTTGTTATTGAGAAGAAGAAATTGTTCGCTTATAATGAAGATCTTTGTAAATTCAGAATATTACAAAATATACGCAAACTTTGAAACTTGAGACGCTAAGTGTGGTGCGATGAACGGTATGTGAAGGTAGCATAGAGAGGGTAGAGGGTTGCGTGAGGTGGATTTGCCAATCGTGCAAGCTAGGGTTGTCTGGACAACTCCAATGCATATTTCTGAGAAAACTACGACACAAATAATTTAATTCTAAATGGAACAGAGCTGATACAGCGACTATAATATTTCATATTTCTTTTATTTCTTCACTTTCATATTTTTTGTCTAGATATATGTGTTTGCATCTGACGAATTTGCGTACAGGTAATCGTGCCACTGACGTCAATGATTGTCTGCATAGATTTGGCAACGTTTTTTATGTTTTGATCTTTTGGCCTTATGGTGCATGTTTGGGTTTTGTTGAGCGATTGTCTCGCTGGGAATTTAGGCAAGGTTTTTACCAAGCCAGTCATGCTATCTAACTTTTGGTCGGTAGTACATAGCCAAATTTGTACTGATGTGTCGTTAAACCCCATCCATCCTCCGCTCCATCCATCCATACATCCATTATTTCGTGCGTAGTTGAAAATTAATAAGCAGCTTGTTCGCCTTTATGTCCTTTATTTGCTCGAATTGTTGTGTAGAGATAATCCGATTGATCACACTTTTACTGGAAGCTGCACAAAGGTCATTAACTTGACCAAGGGCAATTATTAGAAGGCACGAATTAAGGAAAAGTGCAATTAAGCTCCAAAAAATGTCAAAATCAATAGTAAATATAATTGAAGGTAATTCGGTGCAAAGAAAGATACTAAAGCTAGAAACAGAGGAACATAAGAGCGAATAGTTCCGGAAATTCAATATCCGTTACACCAATATGGGTTCAAATCTATGGCTACCAATCTGGGGGCAAATATGTTATTCGCCATAACTATCAAACTATTTGTGGTGTCATCAGCAACATATTTATTGTTTGTTTTAATTATATTGGCTGATGAAGATGAGTTTTCTCTCCATATTTTGTAAACTCTTCATTTTGTCCCATCGGCGTCATTTTCTATTTTTCATTATTCGCGTTTATCCAACAACAATAATATGATTATAGTAATACATGTACATAAAATCTCTCTCATCACCTATGAGATTTTCAGTTCACATTTGTTAGATTCATTTTCTATGAGATTTTCAGTTCACATTTGTGAAATTCATTTTCTGTGAGATTTTCAGTTCACATTTGTTAGATTCATTTTCTATGAGATTTTCAGTTCACATTTGTTAGATTCATATTCTGTGAGATTTTCAGTTCACATTTGTGAAATTCATTTTCTATGAGATTTTCAGTTCACATTTGTGAGATTCATTTTCTGTGAGATTTTCAGTTCACATTTGTGAGATTCATTTTCTATGAGATTTTCTTTTCACATTTGTGAGATTCATTTTCTATGAGATTTGCAGTTCACATTTGTGAAATTCATTTTCTATGAGATTTTCAGTTCACATTTGTGAGATTCATTTTCTGTGAGATTTTCAGTTCACATTTGTGAGATTCATTTTCTGTGAGATTTTCAGTTCACATTTGTGAAATTCATTTTCTGTGAGATTTTCAGTTCACATTTGTGAAATTCATTTTCTGTGAGATTTTCAGTTCACATTTGTTAGATTCATATTCTCTGAGATTTTCAGTTCACATTTGTGAAATTCATTTTCTATGAGATTTTCTTTTCACATTTGTGAGATTCATATTCTGTGAGATTTTCAGTTCACATTTGTGAAATTCATTTCCTATGAGATTTTCAGTTCAAATTTGTGAAATTCATTTTCTGAGATTTTCAGTTCACATTTGTGAAATTCATTTTCTATGAGATTTTCTTTTCACATTTGTGAGATTCATTTTCTATGAGATTTGCAGTTCACATTTGTGAAATTCATTTTCTATGAGATTTTCAGTTCACATTTGTGAGATTCATTTTCTGTGAGATTTTCAGTTCACATTTGTGAGATTCATTTTCTGTGAGATTTTCCGTTCACATTTGTGAAATTCATTTTCTGTGAGATTTTCAGTTCACATTTGTGAGATTCATTTTCTGTGAGATTTTCAGTTCACATTTGTGAGATTCATTTTCTGTGAGATTTTCAGTTCACATTTGTGAGATTCATTTTTTATGAGATTTGCAGTTCACATTTGTGAAATTCATTTTCTATGAGATTTTCAGTTCACATTTGTGAGATTCATTTTCTGTGAGATTTTCAGTTCACATTTCTGAGATTCATTTTCTGTGAGATTTTCTTTTCACATTTGTGAGATTCATTTTCTATGAGATTTGCAGTTCACATTTGTGAAATTCATTTTCTATGAGATTTTCAGTTCACATTTGTGAGATTCATTTTCTGTGAGATTTTCAGTTCACATTTGTGAGATTCATTTTCTGTGAGATCTTCAGTTCACATTTGTGAAATTCATTTTCTGTGAGATTTTCAGTTCACATTTGTGAAATTCATTTTCTGTGAGATTTTCAGTTCACATTTGTTAGATTCATATTCTCTGAGATTTTCAGTTCACATTTGTGAGATTCATTTCTATGAGATTTTCTTTTCACATTTGTGAGATTCATTTTCTGTGAGATTTTCAGTTCACATTTGTGAAATTCATTTTCTATGAGATTTTCAGTTCAAATTTGTGAAATTCATTTTCTGTGAGATTTTCAGTTCACATTTGTGAAATTCATTTTCTATGAGATTTTCTTTTCACATTTGTGAGATTCATTTTCTATGAGATTTGCAGTTCACATTTGTGAAATTCATTTTCTATGAGATTTTCAGTTCACATTTGTGAGATTCATTTTCCGTGAGATTTTCAGTTCACATTTGTGAGATTCATTTTCTATGAGATTTTCAGTTCACATTTGTGAAATTCATTTTTTGTGAGATTTTCAGTTCACATTTTTGAAATTCATTTTCTGTGAGATTTTCAGTTCACATTTGTTAGATTCATTTTCTATGAGATTTTCAGTTCACATTTGTTAGATTCATATTCTATGAGATTTTCAGTTCACATTTGTGAAATTCATTTTCTATGAGATTTTCAGTTCACATTTGTGAGATTCATTTTCTGTGAGATTTTCAGTTCACATTTGTGAGATTCATTTTCTGTGAGATTTTCAGTTCACATTTGTGAGATTCATTTTCTGGGAGATTTTCAGTTCACATTTGTGAGATTCATTTTCTGGGAGATTTTCAGTTCACATTTGTGAAATTCATTTTCTGTGAGATTTTCAGTTCACATTTGTGAGATTCATTTTCTATGAGATTTTCTTTTCACATTTGTGAGATTCATTTTCTATGAGATTTGCAGGTCACATTTGTTAGATTCATTTTCTATGAGATTTTCAGTTCACATTTGTGAAATTCATTTTCTATGAGATTTTCAGTTCACATTTGTGAGATTCATTTTCTATGAGATTTTCAGTTCACATTTGTTAGATTCAATTTCTATGAGATTTTCAGTTCACATTTGTTAGATTCATTTTCTATGATAAATATATATGTTCATGCTTGACTTCTCAATTACAGATTATAAAATATGTTGTATTAGTCTGTTATTGTTCTTGCTTAGTGAATCTATATCTCTTATATGCAAAGGTTTGACTGTATTTACGCGTATTTATTATGGCTTATTGGAAATTAGCTATAAAGCCATTTACAGCTTCTGCACCACATCCGACTGTAGAAGTAGTTTACAGAGAGAAAGTATTCCACTACAGACTGAGTCTGTAGTGTGAATTCAGATTTGCATATTATTTTTACTTATGATATTCACATGAACTAATCACCAAAAACACATGTATGTTTTGTGACAAGCTCATTAAATGTGATTTGTTGTACATTAGATTTATTTAAGTAACATTGATAAACACCCATCAACACCTGATCGACAACACTAATATAGTTTGACTTCCATCTGTTGTAAACCCATATGTGTAAGTTATACAGTCCACATACATCCGTCATCGCAAACATAAAATGTATACTCACTCTTACTATTTGAGATATGTCAATAATGGACAATAAGTAATCATATTTTGAAAACGGGTGATCAAACAACGATCCAGTGTTTTAGATCGTCCTGAAAAAGTCCGTCCAATTGTTTTTGGTTCAGCCTAGTCTGTTAGATGAAGGTTTCTGGTGTGGCATAGCATCTGTTACACAGAAGAGTGTTAACCAAAGTTTTGGGTTCGTCTCTATTTCTGTTACAGAGAAAAGTGCTTGGATGTTTTTGGTTCGGCCCAGTGTTTATCTCTAACTGACAAACTCTCATTTTATTGGCGTATTTAATGTTTCTGCATCTCTTTGAAAGATTGTATCAATGTGATAAAATTGTATTATACATCTAGACATATGTGCATATATTTGAAAGCTTACATCACCGTGACACACGTTTGTTATACGTCTAAGACTTCTGTATTGTAATATATTACAGACAACATATCGTGAAATAAGCATTATTAAGAGAAGAAATTTAAAGTGCAATGGATCCTGACCTTTTATCAATTATAGACTATGTTACACACTTGTACGTCTCCTGAAGTTGGCGGCAAAGATGAACTGTTTATTATAAACGGAAATCAAACTTTCCTTTTATCGATAGCTGGGTCTTGATAGCGTTGTAAAAATTTGAAATGTCATTCTTATGAGATTGAAGTATGAATTCTTTTCCATCAATTGCTTTGCTTGTAGATTATTTTCTTTGTCAAAAACATACCCTCTCTGCCCAAGATAGAACTAATAAATATCCATGAAAGCGAATATATACTCTCTGCCCAAGACAGAAATACAGTAATACTTGTCGTTGAAATGTCGTTGTGCCCAAGACGGAGATACGATTTATCCATGGAAGTGAAAGTAAACTTTTGTAAACTGACTGATCTGGTACTTTTTTACGGAAGGGAATGTATGTTTCCTGTACTCAAGATAAAACCAGTACTTAATTATGAATCTTGTGACCAAATTGCGTTACAAATGCGCTCATGCCGAATATTGAGGTCGCGCACATGACTTAAAACATAACCAGACTCAGTTTTAAATATCGTTGTATAAAATGCAAAACGTACCTATTGGATTCTTCCGGACAAGAATGATCGGAAAGTTTTACTTCATACTTCTTTATCTTATTTCATCCATATTCGTATAATAATTCCATATTCTCTGTTTTCGACATATAAATTTCAAAAAAAATAATAAAGTTTTTATACAAATATATAGAGACGTATACAGACTTGCATAGAGATGGGTGATAAATAAGTGGAAGCTTTTAAAAAAAAAAAACTTTTTTTATAGCAAAAACTTCTTAAAAATTTATAATTGTTATGATCCCTCAGGTACAAGGTGAATTTGCCTCTGCAAACAATTACCTGAAGAAATCTCATAATAAGGACCTAATTGTAAAGACATGCTAAATATACAAGCAAATTCAAACAGCTATTGTTTCAGGCAGTGAGAATAAATGTGTATTATTTACATATTCCGAGAAATTAATCACCGATATGAATAACTAGCGTTGCAATTCAATTGGATTTTGAGTAATTATAACATGCCTATTAAGCAGCTGGAAAGGACATCAAAGAATCGCACGAGGTTTTGATTAAATGACGTCAACATAAAGTCCTGGTTTGCTGAGTTAAGGGATTGAGTCAACAATGAGTCATTGAGTCACTGAGTCAGCAATAACATGCATTTGTGATGGAAGGTTTGATGCTGAGATCTGAAAAACAATTTAGTAGATTTGAAAAGATTATCCATTTTCATTACGTGTCTTCTTTAGACCTGGGTATAATTGGAATTACATATTAATGTAGTGCAATAAATTTTAAAACATTTGCCGCTCAGTTTTATTCAGATTTATTTACATTTTATCAAATCAAATTCTTTGCTGGGTTGAACTAGTAAATACACAAATAGCAAACAACACCACTGGAGACAAAAAACTCTACACACATACACATACACATCCACACAATCCTTTTTCTAGATTGTCACACTTATCCGTTTATGTAATATTATTTAAATGGCTTAATACATTTAGAAAACAAAAACTGTGAAGGATTTCTTAAAAGGGCGCATGATTTGTTATCAAGTAATAGGATAAGCTGGACATAATTGGATCTCATCTTATAAGCAAGTTTATATTAGTTACTATTCTAATTTTTTCTTCGAGCAAATTCAATGCAGACGTGATGAAATCTGAATTGGACAAGAAATAGTATTGACCATGGATATTGGCAAAGCTGACCTCAATTTCATAGTGTCTCAAAGGCAGATATTTGTAATTAGTCAGCTCTGACTTTCCTCGAAAAATCCGCATTTATATACAGGTTCATGTTGTTATATCTAACTACGCAGAGGGTCCTAAAATATATTGTGAGGTGGTATTTTAAGCAAATAACAACATGGACACAGACCAAAGCAGAAATGGTGTAACTGTTACTTTGTCATACTGAGGCCAGATAGCGAAAGAGCTTATTAAAATCTTCAGCAACAGTTTTCTATTTTTTGTACTTTTCTTTTCTAAATCTAAAATTCACAATACACACACACACACACACACATATATATATATATATATATATATATATATATATATATATATATATATATATATATATATATATATATATATATATATATATATACATATATATATATTCATACATACATATATATATATACATACATATATACATATATATATATATATATATATATATATATATATATATATATATATATATATATATATATTAATTGTTTTGCTTATTTAATAAAAAAAAAGACAGCGCAAGATCATTCAGTGTTTCGGCCATTGTCATATTTTTTTTTTACCAAATAATGGAATATTGATTATATACGAATGGAATACTATACAGACCTATTATTGGACCACGGTACACGTTTTGACCTTATGGTGTTTGAGAACCAGGGGGCCAATCAGTTATTCATATAATTTCCTGTGACTTTATACATCATGTTATATTGTAAAGTTAAACCTCAAGTTAGGGCCAAACCAAGAAAAAGTGTTGATGTCAAGGAGCATGAAACATTTGGCAGATGAGAGCAGGAAACAAACGGAGAAGATATTTGAACAGAGGAAAAAAAAAACAGAAAAAAAACTGTCAATTGATTGATATCAGCAATTCGAATTGTCCCTTCCATCGAAGACTTTAGGCATCTAACAAATCACATATTAATTTAGAGAGGCACTTTGTTGAAAGTTTAACATATCTTGCAAAAGATTCTGTATTGGGTCCTTGTTTTGCCTTTGCATTGTGCAAAGAGAAAAAAATGAACACATCCCTATACTGTTTGAATGAAATATAATAATAGGAAGTTATCAGTCTGTAATTTTCTGATTGTTATAGAATGCACGACTTACTCCTTACCTCTAGTATGATGTGTCGGAAATCACACTTTAACGCATCAATATTATGATCTCATTAGCACTCGAGCTCTGTTTTACGACCATGACCAGAAAATTGTTTATCCTAAAATGTTGTTTGGGATTTTTTTGTTTTTATATGCAGTTTGTATCACCTTGTTTATCATGAAATTTAACGGTTTCATAATTAAAATGTTGACGACCCACTACTAACTTATTGTTCTGAATGTTGACTTAGACCGAACAATAATTTTACTACAACGGCCAAAACATATCATTTGTATTTTGCTAGCGAGCTATAAAGTATTATAAATAACTGTGTTTCGCATTGGGCAGAACATTTCAGGTTAAATCAGAATTCAAACAAATTGTAATCACTCTTACTAGTTCCCCGTTTCTATTGTAGCTTTAGTCAGTTGATCATTTTGCATTGGAATATGCAGGCACCATCGGATATACTCAACGACTGTCGCAATCTTTATGTGTTTATGGAAAAAGGGGTATTTACATATACTAATTATTTGGATTTATAGAAGAAGGATTTATTCAAAACAGAAAATTCTGACTGGAATTGATTATCGTTTTAGAATATTTTTACATGCATAGAAAAGCACGATATATACTGATTTGGTTGTTTTCGATTTAGCGCCATTTTTCATCACATGAGATGCTAACGTGGCGGCTAATATATTTGGTCAACGAAGAACCAAGAAAACCCCCGGAAATAACCACAGACCAACGGGAAGCTACTCGTAATTTTACATACCGATGTTAACTAAGCTGAAACTCGAACCTGAATGGACAGTAGTAAGATATGTGTGATCTGAAAAGGCGAGCGCCTTAGACCTCTCGGCCACATGGGCCCAAACACAATTTAGAATAAAGAAAATGGAATGGAACTAGAATATTGGAAATCTATCCAATTCAGTCATCCAAGAATTTAGAATTGAATGTACATCTAAAGGGACGCAAAAGTGGTGATGAACTCCAATAACAAACTTTCATAAGCAGTTGAAATAATATCCGAAGACGGGCCGGCATACATGGATTAGTGATAAACATTGACCACACTTGCTTCAGACGGATCATCGAGTTTACGACTCTCCCCCACAAGACCTCATAAAATAAATAAAAATCCCAGTGTGACCTAAACACGAGATACTCTGTAAAATAGAAAGAGATCCCTCACACGTAGGCGTGTAAAATGATAATGGGACATCGGTTATCGACTCTTTCAATGAAAATAGACGAATTGATGTCAATGGCTTGTTTTTCTCAGAGGTTTAAAATGAAATCGAATCATCTGCTTCCATTCATTAAATTGAATACCTGTCACAACCAACGTCTAATTTTAACGTTATATTTATCATTTAGACAAATGTTATAGAACATGCTATTAAAATTCATCTCCAACATTTCGAATAAAGGATCATATAACAAAGTATATTGCTCCCCAAATATTTTTCGTCTGATAAATTATCGATAATTAGTTTTTAACAAACAGTAAAATCAAGGACAAAACGGTCATATGCATGTGAAGATAATATACAATTACATTTTTTCTTCACATGTTCAAACACCTTAAAATCATATTTACAAGGGTTTTTCAGTTCCTAACCAGACAGTGCACGACATATCACATGCCTACACTTTTCACATTTCACATGCCTACACATTGCACTGCATATCACATGCCTACACTTTTCACATTTTACATGCCTACACATTGCACTGCATATCACATGCCTACACTTTGCAGTGAATATCACATGTCTACACATTGGACAGCATATCACATGTTTAAACTTTGCATGGCAATCACATTCCTACATTTCAAATGCCTACACGGCATATCGCATGCTACAAAGAAAACTTTCTGCGAAAGTTAATTTAGGTGTATGTGCTTCTGTAGATTATCAAAGTTATTTTTTAAAACAACAAACCACCGAAAAAATTCTCTTTTATGAATCTTGTTAAAGTTAAAATTTGCTGAAAATGAAAAATGATTTGGCAGGTGCCTCAACAGAACCAGTTCTTATGTATATCCATACTGTGCTTTAAACCGTTTGTAAATGACTGTAGATTGCAATGGGCTATACATAGGTTAGTTTTCGTATTCTAAATATTGAACCTGCTGAAAATATTGGGGTAATTCTCAACTGGATGATTAAATCAGGTGGTGGGTTGTGTTGCAACAAGTAAGGTGAGTTATGTTACATCATAAGTCACGTAGGAGGTATTGCAACATAGGATCATAATATATTCGTGGAGATTTATATAACGATAGGTTTGAACATTTATTCCTAGTTCCTGAGTTCTTCATTTAAAATCAGTATGCCATAGTGTATGTAATGGTGTATTTCGTTAATGTATGAATTCACGACTGTATTTGCAGAAGAACTTATGCATATGTGAACAACATGAATCTATTAATGAATTATGATTTTAATTGGAAGATACGGTTGTATTCCGCCAGACCCTTGTTTTCAAATACTGACCTTGAACATCAATAATACGATATTGCAGATTTTGTTTTGAAATGATGTGTGTAAATTACTTTGGATAGTTAGATAACATTTTTGTACTGCTTAAATGTAGGTTATTGTACTGCTTAAATGTAGGTTATGGTGCTCCTTAAAAGCAGGTTATGGTACTGCTTAAATGTAAGTTATGGTATTAAATGTAGGTTATTGTACTGCTAAACTGTAGGCTATGATATTGATTGAATGCAATTTACTATATTGCTTAAATGTAGGTTATGATATTGCTTAAATGTAATGAATGGTATTGCTTAAATGTAGGTTATGGTATTGGTTTTGTGTTCAGTGATTTTGCTTACCGTAAGGAGACCAAATACGTTCTATGATCAGTAACACAGTCATTCCGAATCACAGAAAAAGATTCTTGTGATAATACATGGACTTGTATTGAACCATTGAATCTATACATATAAAGGCTGATTAATTAACTGCTAATTCCAGCTATCCTTGTCACTTTATATCCTCTGTGTTGTATTACATCTGAACACGTCGAGGGTATTGTCATTTAATACAGGGCCGCAGACAAGTTAGGACAACTTGGACACAATTCCTAAGGCCGACAACAATCATGGGGCCCACAGCCGAAAAAAGAATTATTAATTTTTGTAATTCATGGGAGCCTACTGGAGAATGTTTCATAGGCCCACAAATCCTGTCCGCTGCCCAGATTTAATGTAGACTTTTTTGTGCTCCTTTTAAATCATTGTGATAGTAATGAATTAATTATTAAGCATATATATATATATATATATATATATATATATATATATATATATATATAAAAATATATATATATATATATATATATATATATATATATATATATATATATATATATATATATATATATATATATATATATAATTCATCTACTGTGCTCACATAAATGAAATTGCTAAATACCAGACAATATGTGTCATATTTTTACCAAGGATAACGAGGGTGGGGTCTAAATTAGATTTCATCTCGTGATCGATGCAATTCAGTATAAAACATTCGCTGAAAACGTTCCACTAATTCGTTATCACTACGCGTATGAGAATCGTGACGCAAAAACCAGTACGTTTAAGAATCCTGTACTAACAAATTGTTCTTAAATGTTTATTTGGGTGTTATTAGTTTCCTCTTCTGTAATACAACAGGACTGATGTACGGCAAAATGGACTCGCGATTCTAATGCAATGGCGGTATGTTGAAAACCAAGTTCAGCAAGGTACATTATGTGGATTCATGCTGTGAATCTTGACGAAATGCGTCGTGTTAAGTCCATATCAACGATTTGTATATACATATTGTACTCCTTTTAACAAGCTGACAAACTTTGTTCGAGTCAATGATTTTTAAGTGAGCTAAAAGTTATAAAGATTGGCACCTGATTCTTTAGGATAGCTGAGCGTGTCTGACACGAAACATTGGATTCCTTAATTTGACTTAAAGCTTTGGATAACCTTTTATTCAGGATCGAAAGTTAGTATTAGTTATTATTCAATTGACGTGCAATGCGTCATATCGCTATGTTTTAAACTCATGAAAGCTGATTCTTTTCTTTTGCTTAGGGTTCATTGTAGAGAAATTCTATAATTGAAATAATCATAAATATTGGATTATATTTAAGTTATATGCATAACTATTTTGTTATCATGGCAGGAAACAGAACCTATTACTCTTGCCATTGGATTCTTGTATCTAGGCTTTTATATTTGTGGGAAGAGGTGGAGCCATCTTCGAAAACTCGAACAAAGCTGATCCAGAACTGCCTATTTTATTTACCTAAAATTGTTCTCCAAAGTTCACAATGAAATCCGAACCTTTTCAGTGCATATGAACATTTGAGTTTTCCCTCTAACGTTTTAAACATATTAATTAAATTTTCCCTCTAAATTTTAAATTTTTTAAAAAGCTTCGGTCATCGTACAAGGAATAAAAGTGTACTAATAAATTTATCATTAGTTTAATTTTTAAGACTAAGTATATAAACTTGATTTAACTCCTATGTTTACAATACAATTGCTCTTTTTATATTAGTTATTTTTTTAATGCGCATCTCTACTGAACCAATTATAAAAGGTAAAAATGTGCTTTATTACAGATAATAATTTCCGCATATAAATTCAAAGCTAATTCAGTTTGTCCAATCTTTAACTTAAATTCCAAACTTTGCAATCTTATTTAATCTTTGTGGCCGAAATTAGCTATGATTAGTTTTCTTCGAATAAAGCACTATGTGAAGGGTGCCAATTTTTGGCAATGGAAAGATTGCTTCTGACATGCAACCTGTAACTGTTGTAATAATGTAATAATACGAGTTGTAATAGTGATGATTGAGGTGGTGTATTTTCAGTTGCAAGAACTCGCGTATCGAGATTCTGGCTACAAGTCCTGTAAAACAAGATAATGAACCGTCGTAACATATTATGATACAAATTTGTGGCTAGAGACCTTTTGCATACTCTCCCAACGTGCAAACGAAACGGCAAAAGCTGATTACAAACCAGATCTACCGATAGCGTCGGTAACATCAAAGTATTCCATTCTATTAGTATACTGAGCACTTCCCTAGGCAGAGTATAAAACAAGTGTGTGTGTGTGTGTGTGTGTGTGTGTGTGTGTGTGACAGAGAGATTTCAAAATTGTATGAACATTCAAATCTTAGCAAAATGGATCCATATAAGAAGAGTGAACAACAAAACCCATATAAATATAAGCAAATTAAAAAACAACAGGCAAGCAACATAGATTTAAGTCTAACACGGATAAAGCCAAGAATTTCGACTCACCTGAAGTTTCATTTCTCACAGTTGTCTCTGTATAGCCAGAATGGTCTTAGACTGTCCTAGAATTATTAAAATAATTGCTAAAATTAAAGTGCTTTTTACCTCCAAAAAAAAACAAGAATATTCCTAGCGGAACATTGCAATTCATATGTGTTTGTTCCAGAAAGAAGAAACTTTAGCACAGCTTTGTCTAATTAACACGTATATACCTGTTGTTATTTAGCACGTAGCAATGAATGTCGATAAAAGTTATATGAATACACAAAGGACGCTACTGCACAATATACTTTCAACACGGAGACAAGGCGAAAACAAACGCCGATTCAGCAGGTGATTTTGATGTAGAAATGTCGTCTGCTTCAATCAAATTTATATTGATAAGTGTTGTTGTCTGTTGCAGGCTCGACACACGCAGTGTCCTATCCCGGCGCGAGCATGTATCTCACACTTGCTATCACTCAAGCTGTCGGCGCGAATCGATTGTCAGTTTCCTATACAATTGTACCTGACAAACGTCCAAAGTATTGGCAAAAATAATGAAATCTAGGCGTTCATATGTAACCTTGGTAAATCATGAAAACATGTCAGAATTGATATGTGGAATAACCTCATGAAATTTGACTCCTTTAGGCCACTTACGATACATTCGACAATAACTGATTGGGGATTTGCTTCCAGCACCTCACCATAAAAATCTATTTTAATTATAGAACTAAACTATAATGTTCATGTAATTTGCTTCCCGCGTTTATATGATAATGTACCTTCACATTTTAAAGATCCACGTTGCATCAAATCGTTCATCATTATCATGGACTGACGATAGACTCGACACCCTCTCACAAATCTCCTTCTCAGAATCTAAAACATAATAGAACATGTCAAGCATTTGATATCGAGAAAGTCTTCAGAGCAGCGCATGTAAAATGACCGCAAAGCCCACATTACATTGAAAATGCTCAAGTGAAAACGAACAACGTGTGTTTTAATATATATCTCATAACAAAAATGATTTGTTCAACTACTTAATTAGTGCTTGTGTTTAACAACTTGTTCCACTTAGAACAACTGTAAATGATTAGTTCTCATCAGTTAAAAATGGCAAATAAATAAAAATAAGTATTGGTAATCGAGCTATAGCTTGTGCTTCACTCAAATAGCTAGAATGATTGATAAAGATCAGATCACCAAACGTGTTGTAGAAGTGTTAATGCCATCATTATTTCAAAGATTTGATTCCCTTTTCCGGTTTCAATGATCGGAATTAAATTTATTGTAGTCATATATGATTAACTTTGCCTGTGAGCTGGATGTATTAGGCTGTCCGGACGATGACAGAAAAGGTGCATTTGACTCTGGAATTATCTATAACACCAGAAATCCAGTTTCAAGATTTTATCATTTTAACCACACACGCATTTCCATTACTTTGCTGTTCGAAGTGTCAATTATCTCGCTATATTTGAAATGACAGCTTGCACTGTTTATTGTCTCTGTTTTCACTTAGAAAGAAGAAATGAGTGCTTGAAGGAAATGATGGCGTGAAATTTGTTCTCAATTAGGTAATGGGGGATGGGTGTTCAAAAACTTATAATTTTCATTTAGTTAAAAATATGATCACTACATTTAATAGTGAGACTAAGAGCAAATGAAACCAAATATATTGAAAACAAAATGATATATGACAATGTCTGCAATTTTCAACAACTCCTGGATTTTTGTATTTACTTGTAGCATCACAAAACTCAGAACTATCTGGTTGCAAAAACGTTACTGACCTTTCGAAGCTTTGTCTTTCCTTAGAATCAACCTCTAAATATTTTTTACGAGTTCGGAAAGTTTCAATTCGGATTGCATTATAATCACACCCTCTATCTCAATTCCAATTAGATATCGACGTGAACCGATCCAATCAAACTTAGCGGACAATGTCTCTCTCGTTGTCTGTCAACGTGGGGACGGGTACGAATGCGCTTGTTCACCCTGCGGATTTCCAAATGCTCTTTTGACTAAGCTTTAACACCCAGGTGTGAAAACTGCAAGCCTTTGTTTAGATGGTGCGACGTATCGCCTATGCCGATTCCATATTCAGGTCTCATGAAGGTCACGTAATATTGCGTAATAGTTCAGCAATAGCCCGCGGCAATGAGTAGACTTCAAACACATGGCCTCGGTAATATTCCCAAGACCGGTAGATAATAGCTTACACATGACTTTATAGCTGGGGCTTAGCACACATGACAAAAAAGAGTTAGGGAAAACTATACAGTATTCACTCAAGTATGAATAAATTGGGTTCTCCTCCACTCGCTAATGCTTAAATGTTATTTGTCACTCATTAGCAAGTAACTGTTATTTGTCACTCGCTAGCAATTGAATGTTAGTTGTCACTCATTAGCAATTAAATTTTAGTTGTCACTCACTATCATTTAAATGTTTTTTGTCACTTATTAGCAAATAAAATGGTTTTTTTACGCTTGGCTTACTACAGAGGACTTGTGTCAGTTTACATGGTTTTCCAACAGTATGAATAGATTATATTTTATCACATCGCTCTTTGTTCAGTATCTTCCAACATCAACCAAGTCTTTAACATTATGTTGTTTGTTTAGTTTGGTATTATTTATTTGGTAGAATGAAAGTCATATTATTTTTTCTTTTATAATCATTGCGCAATTCCTCTCGGACTTCTTTTTCTTGTTAGTTTAAATATTCCTTTTATGATTCCAAATTACGTTTTCTGTATCTCCTCAGTTTTCGTCAGTGTACCCTTGGTTTTCTTTTGCAGAGAGAGAGAGAGAGAGAAAGAGAGAAGTATACACCAGACAGAACAGAAAGTGCTATCCCTGGATTATGCAAGAGAATGCTTGATAATAGTAGGAAGAGACAATATTTATTACAAATAATACTATGATACAGGTCATAGAATTTTTAATTCATATTCCACGGAAATTCGAACCCAGGTAAGCGGATAAACGCACCCATCGCCTTGCCAGCACACATCAACCCATATTCCATTACGATTAAGCACTCATCATCAAAAAATGATGCGACTGAATCGGTGTTACACGTACTAGTGCGTAGCAGACACACTACTATTAATTAGGGGCCCCGAGTGGCCGAGTGGTCTAACGCGCTGTCCGTTACGGATCACTGCCATCTCACCTCTGTCTGCGTGGGTTCGAGTCTAGGATTTGGCGAATGTGGATATGTGAGAAAGCTTGCCAGTAGCTTCTCGTGGGTCGGTGGTTCCTTCCGGTGATTTCCCGGTTTCTTCCTCCACCATTAATACTGGCCGCCATGAATAGCCTATCGTGTGCTGAAAAATGGCGTTAAGCCCAACCAACAACAACAACAACTATTAATTAATTCCCATCTATCGACACAGTCATTCCGGATTCCTATGTGAAAATAGATATTTCATCTGACATTCGCGAACATTATACATAGATGAAAAAGAGGCCATGATAAGTCTTTCTGGCAAAAGTTTGTAAAATATTTGATGATTAAGAACATATTCAGTAAAATTATACGACTTTCTTAAATCATGGAACAATTCTCTAAACATTGAACAACAATTTAATTCCAAGAAATGTCATGTTTCAGAAGAGCTTGCTAGCTACTGTGAATCCGCTCCCTGAGCATGCGCTCAGAAAAGACAGGGAAAGATAACAATCGTGTGATAAGTCAATGTATTTGAGTAATAAAAAATAATTAGGTGGATTTCTTTGAACGTGTTCAGGATCAAAGAGAAAAATCTGTATATAAAGAATTGGACATTTAAATATGAAGTCCCAGCCATATTATTCCTTTAACAAGCTATCAATATATATATATATATATATATATATATATATATATATATATATATATATATATATATATATATATATATATATATATCGTTACTACTGGACATAATTTATTGTGTGGTACATAACTACATAACACATGATATTTTAAGGAGTGGCGAATGCAAAAATATGAAAACTACTTCTCCAGTACGTCTTGATACTTTATACTTATGTATATAATAAATAATTACGCAAAAGGAGCAATCAATAAACAGCAAACAACTACATATATGTGTGTTAGTAATGATCGTGTGTACTTCAGTAACAATATGTCTTTTGTATAACAGAATTCTAATGTGAGATTAAAGTATCATTTTTTTCGGTTACTAATTCTAGTTCGTAATCATTCCATTTCATTCCTAATTTTAAGTACGAATCCCATCTGTAATGGAAAATGCAACTATGTTTCAGTAGCTATGTGCATTTCAACTCTAAATCCCATCTGTAATTTATAGTGTCGTTATCTTCCTGTATATTTTGGTTGAGAGAAGTTACGGGGCAGAGAGAAGTTTCAGGGCAAGTTATTGTTAATGTGCCATGTTATATCGCCGTAGCACAAATTTAATAAAGGAATGCAGATTTTGCCGACTGGATGAAAGATATAAAATTTGCTATCCCTAATGGATTGGTAATTTTTTTTTCAAATTTGATTAGCAAACGTAGCAGCGATAGCACAGTATATATATATGATACTATACAATGCAATGACAATAAAGGCATATAACAATGACGGGAATGTATTAGAACTAAAAAAAAATTAAAGCTATAAAATGGAATCATGATCAGGCAAGAAAGCTGTTTATATGTTTCTCATTTGCTTTGAAATGGGTGAAAAATTATCTGCAATTCATTAAAAGAGTAGTATTAGGAAAGGAGGCTACGAGTACATTTCAATAGATTCCATCAATCCAAGCTCGTTTTAAGCGTGTCCTTCCTTTTAACGAACTATGCCCTAGTCCCATATAACACACAAAATAGGTTTGAAAAAAAATACGTGTCCATGCATGCCTTTTTGGTTTATTAAATAATCTACGGAGCCTTTAAAAATGATTCATTTTTTTTCATATAAAATCTATCTAGAGGCCTCCTGTAATAATGCTAATATGATCTACAGCTAAAGATACTTTCTGAATATCATTACTCTCTTTTGTTTTACAATGTCCTATCGTGAGAGTATAACATCATCAACACAATGACGCTTGTCATCGTAATTTGTGAGTCTTTGTTTATTAACTCTATCTGTTTTCACGTTGTGTAAATAAGAAATTATTGTGGTCATTTCAACATTATGATATTTTATCCTCCCTAAAAGAAACACCGCTTGAAAATCGTTACAACCTAATTTTGTTTTTAATAACATCTTCCTTAACTCCTTTTCATTTTTTTTATGTTTTTTTTTCTTGAAGCTATTATTAACGAGTACATCTTGCAACGCGGACAGGCATAATCTTCTACAACATTAAAACCAAGTTCATCTTTCATTATACCAAAATCTTTCATGTTTGTTTCATCGATTATTACTATAAACATCACAAAGATCAAACAGATGCTTGTTGTCATAGTCATAGATATTTTGATAAACATCGTCAGATTCGATGTCATAAACGAGCGAGTCAATGTCGGTGAAGCGCAAATTAAGATTTTAGCCACTGGTAGTTTTCTTTTTTGTCTGAACATCAACCGCTGAAATTACTTTTTCATCATAACCATAATCAAAAATGTGTAGCTTTATAATTTTATTCGCTATTGGCAAATAGGCTGCTCTTTTTTAGGTGTTTAAGTTTTAATTTTCTTCATTTCATTCATTTAATTTTATTATAATACTAATCTTTGCAAAAGGGAAAACCCCCGGGCTAAACCTGTTAGCAAAGAATTGTTTGCACTTGCAAGAATTCCTCAACCGTTAGAGGATTTAATTGTTTATTCATAGTTTGGTGACCTTATTATCGTAATAAGCGGCCATAGCCTCGGTAATTGGTTTCGCCATAGTTTGTAGCAATCTGATATTTACCTCTTACACGTCTTCCACAACTCAAACACGGCTTTGGGCCTGTAGAACCTGTTATGAGGATTGTATTTTATGAATCCCGCATAAGTCAGCGTAATGTAGATCTTTGTAGGTGCCAGCGACAACAATTCAAACCAATTTGAAATGTCATTGTGTATTTTAATTGTTTATTTACAAATCTGAGATTTTCCTCGTGTGCCTCTTCCACATTTTAAACATGGCTTTGAGCCCGTAGAAACGTTCTTTACTTGATAATAGTGAACAGTGCAGTATTCTCCTTAACAGTTTTAATTACAACGCTCTGTTGATCTTTGAAGGAGCCACACGCATTTGTTCATTCCGATCATTCCGATCGGAAATGGCATTATATATATATATATATATATATATATATATATATATATATATATATATATATATATATATATATATATATAATAGATTCAAACTTGCATAATTTATCAGAGTTGAATTGATCTAAAATGAATATAATAACGGTCCTGAAGACGAAATACACGCGTCACATAATTGCAACAAACATGTTGAAGGAATATCAGACTCTTACAGAAAACCTGCAAGGTATCCTAAAGTTAAATCTTGAGCTAAATCATCTTGATGAAAATAATGAGAAAATGGCTTTAGAAAATCAGAAAAAAACCTTCAACAATTACTTCAACCAATAAGGTCAGGCTAAGCTAAAATCAACAACCGATAAAAATAAATTTTCAAGAGTTATTTTTGTGAAGATTTGATGAACGAATATCAAGTGTTTAAAATAAAGTCTTTAAAATATAATCTTAAACTTAGCAAACTTAAGATAGATGTAGAAAAACTCAGACAGGTAAAAATAAAATTAAACTTGAGGATTCGTTATTTGCTGGTCACAATACAAACTACTAATTCATTCCGCGAAACGCTTACCCAATTTGCAATCAGATCCATTTTACAAGACAATCCAAGTATCAAGATGATTGTTGAGTTTCAAAAGCTATTTAGAAGCGCTGCTGACAAAGAACTTCTTACAGACCCATATTTAAAACATAAAACCTCTTGTTGTTTTTTACTAATGACAATAATGAGTTGCTCGCAGAAAAAATGCAACAGGATATCGATGAACTTATTGTTGAATACACGTCATCCGGTTCTGGTTGCATATTCGTTGATGTTTAGAAAATTTTAGTTTATGTACATAAATACGATCCTCTAAATTGGTAAATTCGTAGAGCTTCCTTTGAAAATTAAGAACACGCAATACTGTATTAACAACGTCATTGTGTAAAACATGCTTGTGCAAACAACAAGTATATGAAAAACTATGATCATGATAAACCCTCAAATTATATATCGTATTTTTATGAAAACAACTTGTATGAATAGGAAATGATGCAATCGTTGCCAGTTGGTAGTCTTTGCTGGATAACTCCAGATCAATTTTTCTCAGACACCAATAATCTTACTGTAATAAATCAGATGCTGATCACTCTTATTTCGTAGAAGCTGATGTTGATTATCATGCTTCGTTATATGTTTATCATAGTGATTATCCATATTAACTGAATCAATGAATATACCAGATTCGTTGTTGTCTAAGAAATAATTATCGCTGAGATGATGTAAACCATATTGTGATAAAACGCTTGTATCGAATTTTCTTAACAAAAGTATGTTTACCATTACAGAATCCTTAAACAAGCAATAGATACAAGACTGATTCTCAAAAAGTTTCATAAGGTTTTTTTTAGTATAATCAAATGCGGTAGATGGCGGAATGAATAAATTTTAACACTATTAACAGATCAAAAGGCTAACACGGATTTTGAGAAAAACTTTTTTAAGCTCATAACCAACTCAGTCTTTGGTAAAACTTTGCAAAATATTCGCAAATGAGTTGATATTGACCTCATTAACAACTCCAAAAGCTGTAGTAAGTTAATTGCTTAAGAAATGTTTGCTGGATTAATACGCGTGAACGAAATTCATGTAAAGTATAATGCAAACTTGATTCTTGATAAACCGGTCTATGTGAGTCTTTCAGTGTTCGAATTAAGCAAATGGTTTATGCATGAGTTTCATTATAATTTTGTTATGAAACAGTGACCAAAATCAAATTTGCTTTTCACCACCATTGACTCGCTCGTTTATGACATCGAATCTGAAGATGTTTTTCAAGATATATATGATAACAATCATCTGTTTCATCTTTCTGATATTTTTCGTGATAATCATTTTCACGATCATACAAACAGGAAAGTTGTCGGTATAGTGAAAGACGAACTCGGTTTTAACGTTGTAGAAAATTATGTCGGTCTACGTAGCAATATGTACTCGTTAATAACGGCTTCAAGAAAAGAAACAAAATAGCATAATGAGTTTCTTAGCTCTTTTGCATTTTTGTTATTACAATCAAATTAAGTTATAATGATTTTCATGCGGTGTTATTTGGGAAGGAAAAAAATCATGTTTAAATGACCACAATAATGTCGTATTTACACAACGTGAAAACAGATATAGTTAATAAGGACTAACAAATTTTGATGACAAGCGTTTTTGTGCTGATGATATCATACTTTCGCGTTAGGACATTATAAAAAGCAAGAGAATAATGATGTTCTAGAAAATATATTTAGCTGTAAATACATCATAATAGTATTATAAAAGCAGTCTTTCTAAAATGATTTAATATGAAATAAGCAATAAATCGTTTTAAAGGCTCCGTAGATTATTTAATAAACCAAAAATTCATACATGGACACGTATTGTCTTTGGCTTTCAACTTACTGTGTTTGCTTTATGCGTCTAAAGCGTAGTTCTATAGAAGGTCGAAAACGCTTAAAACGAGCTTGGATTGATGGAAATATATCTAAATGTGTTCATAGTCTTCTTTCCTAATACTACTGTTTGAATGAATTGCAGACAATTTTCCACAATTTTCCACCCATTTGAAAGCAAATGAGAAAAAAAACCCCAACTTGATTACGATTCCATTTTATAGCTTTGATATTTTTTTTTTATAGTTCTAATACATTCCCGTCATCGTGATATGCCTTTAATGTCTTTGTACTGTATAGTGTCATAAACATTTATTATATGCTATTGCTGCTAGGTATGATGATCAAATTTGAAAAAAATTACGAATCCACTAGGGATGGCAAATTTTATATCTTTCATCCAGTCGGTAAAATCTGCATTCCTTTATTAAATTTGTACTACGGAGATAAGACATAGCACGTTAACAATAACTTGCCCATAAACTTCTCTCTGCTCCGTAACTTCTCTTAGCTGAAATGTACATCGCTACAGGAAGATAACGACACATTCCATTACAGATGGGATTTGGAGTAGAAATGCACATAGCTACGAAAACATAACAACACATTCCATTACAGATGGGATTTGGAGTTAAAATTAGGAATGAAAATGGAATGATTAAGAACCAGAATTAGAAACCTAAAAATGATAATTTAATCTGACATCAGAAATCAGCTGTACAAAAAGACAATGTTACTGAAGTTCAAAAGATCAGCTATGTGCATTTCTGCTCCAAATCCCATCTATAACACACAGGCATGTAGTTGTTTTTTGCTTAATGCTTGCTCCTTTTATATAATTATTTATTATATACATAAGTATAAAGTATAGATAATTATTGGCGAAATGATTTTCATATTTTTGCAATTCTGTATTTTCATATGTGAAAAAAGACAACATATTTATATATACATGTTCTTTCACTTGTGAAAATAAAAGATATTCCATCATGGCATGCGACGCTTGATTGTATTTGCATTCAAAATAACTGCCTTTCGTTTCAGACATAGAAATTAATTTTGATAACGACATTTAACCAAGTGACCCTGAGTAGCCAAGTGATCTAAAACGCTCAACTTTACAGATCACTGTCATCTCACCTCACTTTGCGTGGGTTCCTAGTCTAGGGTTCAGACAATGTGGGTATGTGAGAAATCTTGCATGCACGTTCTCGTGGGTCGGTGGTTCTTTACGAAGTTTTCCCCGATTCTTCCTCCACCATTAATACTGGCCACCATGTATAGCATATATTGTGATGAAAATGGCGTTGAGCCCTATAACAACAAGAACATCTGACCAGACCCAGTTCGAGTCTTTCAGAAGTTATTTCCCCTTACTTCATTCCAACAGCGACAAACCAGTCTTGATGCATTGCCGAATCAGACTGTCATTGTTTATTTATATGGTCAAATAGTTTACGAAACGACAAAAATGTAATTTACTTCGACAATACTATCATTCTCTAACTCGTCTATATGATCTGGCTATGAAAGCGATGTGAATTTACGAAAAGGGGGTGGGGTGCGCGTGTTCTGGCAAAAACTATTTATTTCAATATTCTAAACTTAGGTTCTAGTGCAAGTCTGGTACATAATAAAAAGAAAATATTTTTTTCCTACTTTAATACAGCATATATTTTATCTAGTGGTGCTAAAAACGACATATTTTGGACACTTGACTTCGCCACTCGTTAAAATATCGTATTTAGTACCACACAATGAACTAAGTAACGATACACATGCCCCCACCCCCACACACCATATATATATATATATATATATATATATATATATATATATATATATATATATATATATATATATATATATATATATATATATATATATATATATATATATATTATATATATATTATATATATATATATATATATATATATATATATATATATATATATATATATATATATATATATATATATATATATATATATATGTATGTGTGTGTGTGTGTGTGTGTGTGTGTGTCGGAGAAAGAGGGGAGAGAGCAATCGAGTAGTTTCTGTCTTTTGGGAATAATATAGTGAGCCGGAGTTTGAATATTTGACGAGTTTCATAAATTTTATTTGAAATCAGCACACTTAAGAGTCTTTTATTTGTGTGACGAAAAATACTGATTTTATTTGGCATAATGGTTTGGTGACATTTCTTTCAAATTTTTTCACAAACCTCGGTCATTAAACCTATTCTTTGCTTGTCTGACGTCATTTGCTGTTATTACTCGTGTGCTAAATATATAGATGATCTCAAAATTGGTAATTATTTCATATTGACTTTATTAAAGGAGCTGGATATTATTCAACGAGTTTTATAAATGCATCATCAACTCATTACCGATTTGAGATTTTTTTCTTTATCACATAGCTTTAATTTTAATGGAACTGGTTTAGAGAGAAACAAGAAGAAATAATTTGTTCTTTTTTACTCAGACATTGCATCTTTAAGTTGCTGTGCGTAAAAATAGTTCCAGACTCAAGTATAATTATTTTGTGCAGTTCTGTTACTAATAACATTTAAAAGTTTACAAATTATGATATAAAGATCAGCAGTCCTTCCAAATAAATAGAACAATTGGCCCAGACAGCATTATATTTCAAAACAGAATGTCCGGAGAAGTCGCATAGTTTGACTCAGGTTAGGTTAGACGATCAATATTTTAAGTTCAAGGGTGTCAGTTTCACTTCAAAGCATTGCAGTTGTTGGATATTTCTGTGACGCGATGATTGGATGCAACAGAGTGAGATTTACTCTTAGGTATTAGTGATTGGATATTTTCATTATATGACCTGAGCAGTAGACATAGACAAATTCTGTTTAAAGTTTGGCTTACATTAGATAATAATAATAATAATAATAATAATAATAATAATAATAATAATAATAATAATAATAATAATAATAATAATAATAAACATTTTCTTGTTTTTTCGTTAGAGTTATTTAAAAGACTAAAATGATGTGGTTTGATAAAATACTCTCAGTAGGGTGATCGGTTTACGTCCACATGTTTCTGTGAACAGCGGTGGCTTAAATTACTTATAAATGTAAAAATTTAAAGCGTACTTGTTTATAAAGTTGATTCCGTGTCACAGGTATACCGCTCACCCGTCCCTACCTGCTATCAATTGATACATGCCCAAAATATTATATGTTGTTCTTGCTTTGAAGTTTTAACGCCATTTTCAGCGCATGATATGCTATACATGGCGTAACGAGACTCTTGTGGGCCATATTGGCCATTATCAGACAGACGTGACCTTTATTCCAAATTCCACTTGGGCAATCAATTTGAAATACGGGCACCAAAATGTTGATAGTAATAGTAGAAATAAAAAGTTCCAGAAGGAGCGGATATTGAAATTTGATGAGTATGCTTGGACTAATCAAAATCACATAAATTGATGTGTTAAAAGGTTATCACATCAGAAACATTAAACTGCACACACAATATGTAGCGTGTACCAACTACATGATAAACAGCCATTTGGATGAGAATGTTTACGTTTCCACTTAAAGTGTGTCAAAAATGCCTACAACAACAGCATTTTGGAAAGTCAGCGATACCACGTGACATAAATTTGGGAACACGACTAAAACCGACATTTAAAAAAAATCCCAAAATTTGATTGTATCATCAGCGATTACGATAAGGTGGATATCGAACCCTTAAATCAACGCGACAGTTTGTTTGTAGGAGAAAACCATTATACACGCTTGTTGTACAAAATAAATTCAAAGACAGCAATAAAATACATGGATTCATTGAACCATTTGGGTGTGTAAATATATTAGATTCCCCCACCAGTCATATTGAAATATTGACAGAACACATTGATCAAATGCAGAAAGTTTTGCCAGCGAAAAACCTGTACCATAAATATTTCACCTGACCAGTGCCACGGAAGCATGAATATTTCACCTGATCATTGCCACGGAAGTACGGTGTTCCCTTTTTGCAGTACGTCTGCTGAAATATGTAATCAAGATCATTCTTGAATTATTGAAATATAAAATCGACTCCAGTATTTCCCGTAGAGGAATACTTGGTAAATCCTAGTCGATACTTTGACGATATAGGAAAACTCATTAAACAGGTGGAAAATCATATGTGAAGATTTTTGCCTTGGTGAATTATTAAGAAGTAGCAGAGTTTAAAACACCTGATGAGTTTGGTAATTTCATAATTGCTACTTACATAACAGTCAATGCTTTGTTAAAATTGTATTCAGTCTTGGAACCTCTTTAAGGTGGAGTCTTTAACACCGATGGCTGCATGAACATTGATCGCCCTGGAAGCTCTCATCCACGCGTTGAAGGCAAGCGTCAAGAGGCTTGAACCTGTGACTCTCTTTAAGATACACTAGTGGTTGGTCACATTTTTACGCAGTTAGTACCAAGACAAAAAGGATAACTTTACACTGTATAGAGACTGAAAGGTCTGACATTAAACTATTGTTCCAGTAAAATGGTCAATTTTTATGTCTTAAACGTAGCTCAGGGCAAGATCAAGACATAGTGTGAAAAGGTTCAATCCTCGTATAAATGTGCGATAGGAAGATCACCAAATTGTCAGTCGAAAAGTCGTACCAGATCGTCTACCAGAAACGAGCGAGACTTACCGATCATAACACCTTACCGGAAGATTCCCGTTCTCCAGCATAAAAAGTTCCAGAACAGAATGATAATTGTGAGTGTGGATGTTCATCCACAAAGGTTAGTGTGAAACAGCATCAGTGTGGTGAACCCAAGGCGGAGTGCAAGGAAAATAATACAAATATTATGTCCATTGAACACGTTCCAAAAATATCCCAAAATATGAATGGATTACCTACACCAAAACTCTACCCACAAAAACATTTGCATAGGAAGAAGACGTCAAGCACAGTGCTTCGTTTGAGGTGTGATGATCTGCAGAAAATATACAGATTAAGCTATTTTGGAATATGTAAGATGGGTCTTTTGACAGAGTACAATATGGTACCATGCGGAACCATTTTCCACTAAAAAAGTGGGGAAAAAAGATCATGGTGACCACATATACTGATGAATTCAACACAAAACCCGTGTGACAAAGAAACCGTGTGGTGGATTTATTGCTAAGTTCGATGAACTCGATGGTGTAACTACATCCTGTGACCGAACTGATGCTGTTCCTTGCGACATTAGAGATGCATCACAACCTTACTTCTCTACTGTCGAAAGCGATTCCGTTTGTGTGTCTGTATGGATCACTCGCAAAACACGCTGGATACCACCTTCATTAAGAATAACAAAACTTCACTTTTCTCAGAACATTTTCTGGTTATTGTAATTTTGATTTTGTTGTTGTGGTTGTTATGGTGCTTAACGCCATTTTTCAGCACACGATAGGCTATACATGGTGGAGGAAGAAACCGGGAAATCACCAGAAAGAACCACCGACCCACGAGAAGCTACTGAAAGTCGATTCCTGAAGTTTAAAGGCAAATAACCAAATATGTGAAAGGACACAGTCCCAGCTGCTTTGGTCAGAGCCGGATCTTTATATCTAGGAGAGAGGGTACAGTTTTTCAGTTGTGGTGTGAATCTTGAAAAATAGAATATAAAGATAAAGTTTACAATGGACATTTCATATGGTTTACCTTACTTTAGCCGTACCAAAATCTGATCCTCATGCCGGATACTTTAGAAGCGGTGAGGAATCGTATTTTTTTATGCATATCTATATATTGTATTTAATAACTTTTGTCCATTATTGTAGATAAAAAGAATCATTTGTAAAGCGCGCCAACATATGCGCGCAATGCTAAACAACCCCGACAAAAGCGCGCTCGACAAAACCGAGCAGGTATAAATTAAGTTAAACTAAATAATATGTGGTATTCAATAAACCATTGCCAAGCCCATTATTCTCATTCCAATGCTAATTAACCGTAACCAGCGATCAAACAAATTTACTTTCATGTTTTCAGATGAAATAATTATAATTAATTTTAACTGACTGCTGATTATTTGCCAAAGATATCAATCAAAAGTTAATCGGCAGAGCACGCTAAGTTCTGTATATATATATATATATATATATATATATATATATATATATATATATATATATATATATATATATATATATATATATATATATATATATATATATAGATATATATATATATATATATATATACACTCAAAAAATGAATACCATATCATTCCTGTCTTTCGTTTTTTATTTTTAAATCTTTACAAAAATATTTGAAATCATGGCGAAAACAGTATCACAGAAGCAAAAGATCATCTGTTGCATGATGGTTATCGCTTACGTAGAGACAAATGTTTAAGTGATGGAAGAACCGCATGACAATGTTCAAGAAAAAATTGTACTGATCGTGTTAATGTCGGCAAAAGTGGTAATGTGGTTGTCATTACTGAACATAATCATGTACCAGATCCGGATAGAAATGTTCTTTATTTTAAATCGGAGTTTTAATTTTTTAAGCTCTATGTTTAAATTTAGGAGAGCAACATACCAATATTATACTAAACAAATAAATTATATGAATGTTAAAATAAATAGTATTTGCTTTTATGTTATGTATGAACAATATAAGTTTTTATTGTTATTTTATTTACTTCTTTCGCAGGGTACATGTTGGAGCGCTTTTGTGGACGCGCTTTTGTCCTGGAGAGCTTTTATCGACGCACTTTTGTCTGGCGCACTTTTGTCGGGTAACCAATTTTTGTACGTGATTGTTAATTAAGCTTTATGATAATTATCATTTCTAAACAACATGTTTATTTGAATTTGAGTTCAGGACACTAGTTTTTCCTTTGGAAAAGCAAAGTCTTAACTCAGTGATTTCTAACATGCGGTACTCGGAACACATGCGGCCCGCTAAGCCGTATCCTGCGGCCCGCAGAAAGATTGGCACCACAAGGTGTCATGATAGATAACAAAGGTTGGATGAGAATGATAGTGCATTAAAAAAAATAACAAGCAAATATATGGAACTAACCCTTACGTCAGTATCTCAAAATAGTCTAAGTTTTAATGATGCAATATTAATTTTTAATAGTTACTTGTGCCTGATACAATTACACTTCCTAAAGGGGTACAATTCTTAGGTACTAAAAGTAATTGTTCTTTCTTCTAAGTCGCGTTAAGCAAGCTTTTGTGAAGCCCTCGAAAATGGCTACGACATCGAAAAAGAAAATAGCGCTTGTGGAAGAAAATTGTTTTCCAGGATAAATGAAAGAGTTTATATTTTGTGGCAGAGGCAAAAGATAAAGTTCAGTGTATAATTTGTCTACAAACGATAGCTGTACTGAAAGAGTTGCTTAACTTAGTACCACTGAAGGGTACCACAGCGGGACGTGACCCATTTCAAGAACTAGAAGTGTGCTTAAAGAAAGCTGCACTACCACGGAACAGACTCGTATCCTTGGCTACGGACGATGCACCAGCAATGTGCTTAGAAAACATCGGTGTTTTGGGGTTACTAAAATCCAATCTGAATAGTCTCATGCCACCAGGAATTAACTTGACAAGCAGCCATTGTATTTTGCATCAAGAAGATATGTGTGGTGAAATTCTACAAATAAGGAAGTGATGGATATTGCTGTTCAAATTCATCTTCGTTCGTGCAAGAGAATTAAATCACAGATAGTTCAAAGCTTTGATAGAGAGTATTGAAAGTGAATATGGGGAATTCCTTTATCACACTGAAGTTAGGAGGCTGAGTCGTGGAAATGTCTTAAAGCGTTCTTTTTTCACTTAGAAACGAGATTGAAACCTTCATGAAAATAAAAAACAAGGATTTTCTATAAGTCAATCTTTATTTGCAATCTCGCTTTTTTAACAGACCTAGATGATCACCTAAATACCCTCAACTTGCAACTTAAGGGCATAACACAGATGATAACGAAGATGTATGACTCTTAAGTCATTCAGTTTCAAGCTCGCTTTGTATGGGAAAAACAGATAATTATAGGGAACTTGTTCCATTTCCCTACACTAAATTCCTTGGTAAATATTGAAATAAAATTATTGAAAGAATATGTAGATATAATTTCTGATTTGCAATCACAATTTGATAATCGGTTCAAAGATTTTGAGGCACTCAACCACAGTTTCATCTTTTTTCTATACCTTTGCTGTGGACACTGACAAAGTTTCTGAAGACATGCAGATGGAACTAAATGAGCTTCAGAGTGACACTGTTATGAAATAAAAATATACTGACACTGAAATTACAGAGTTCTACAAGCTTCTTTTCTCGAGAGAGTTTCTCCAGCTACTCTCTGGAGCTACCAAGATCATTGCTATGTTTGAGAGCTCTTACATATGCGAACAGTTTTTCTCTTCTATGAAAATAAACAAGACAATTTTAATGTCAAGACTTACTGACGTGCATTTGAAAGCAACACTGAGATTAGCATTATATTAGGCTATCAAAGCAATCATTGATGCGCTAGTTGAGGAAAAACTTTGCCAGCTGAGTTGCGAAAAATGTGCATATATATTTCCAATTAATGATTAAAGTTCATTTCGAAACTGTTACATTAAGTAAAATTATATGTTTAAATCTTTAAACTTATAAAACTTTAATTGTTTCATATTTACTAGATGCTCTTTTTTAATAACGACATGTGTAGGTGTTGTGCGGCTCTTGGGCCATAAAAATGCCATCATGCGGCCCTCAGCGTGGTTTGACTTTGAGACCCCTGGCTTAACTAATCTTTGTCAGGTAGTTTGCTAAAATGTGAGTAAACCGACCTTACCTTTTTACGAATTTGATGAAAATTTTCCATTTTAAATGACCCAAGTCCAGGTCATTGTTTTAGGTCATAAGTCATGCAACAGTCTGTATATAAGGTTTTGAAGTAAACAAAATTCTTCATTTCTACTTTAAGTTCAGTTCTAAAATCATTATTAGTTGTGTTTAGATACAGCTTGAGATGAATCATTTATGAAAAATATCAATCGGAAAAAGAAGAGTTTTATTGACATTTTGGACAAAATCACGATTTGGGATTATTGTGAATTTGTACAACGCCAGTATAGAAATATATCATTATGATACATCAAGACTGTTGGCAAATAAGCTCATCCAAGGCTATTAGCACATTAGCAGTCTCAATGCTGGAATTCATTCTGCTCAATGTACACTTCTGGACTTGCAATAACGTAAATTTATTTCAAAGTTTCACTTTGTATTTTAAGGGAAATAAACTATTTGTTAAATTTTACTCAAGTTGCTAGTTTTTCAGTTGCTTAATTTAAGACTATCGAGTCTTAACCCTGTACATTTTGGAACTGCGATAATTTATTTACAGAAATGTTTTATAAAAATTCAAGTTCGTTGAACTGCGATAATTTTTTTACAGAAATGTTTTATAAAAATTCACGTTCGTTGAACTACGATAATTTATTTACAGAAATGTTTTATAAAAATTCAAATTCGTTGAACTGCGATATTTAATTTACTTGAATATGAACTTGAATTAATTAAACATTTCTGTACATGAATTATCGCAGTTCCAAAAAGTACAGGGTTAAGACTCGACTATTTGGAAATCCAGGAATCATTTCTCAATATTTAGACTACATGTATTGCTATTTTACATTATAAGAGACAAATTTTAGTAAAAGACTATGGTAGACGCAAAACCCTACATGGATATAAATCTCTTGATGCCACAACTTCTGTGAGTGAAACATAATGTCAACGGGATGAAGTCAGTGATAATATTCAAGACTTAGTGTATTACCAAACAGAAAGAGACCATTACTCAAGACGTGATAACTCCATCGAATATTTGACATCTGTGTCTACCTTTCTTGGAATTCGCTTATCAGCAGCTTTTCTGGCTAATTTATGATTAATACGTGTAAAAAAGAGATGACCACTAAATATGTATTTGAGTAGGAGAAACATATTGCGTTATAAGTGTTTCGTATTTGTGATGAATACTAGTTGTGTAGAAGATATTTGTCGTGCTTGATGAACTTATTATACTTAGTAAGAAGTGGGTATAGCTAATTGGAAACACCAAGAGATTGGAAGGTTGTACGCGACTGGAAAATTCTTAGATTCGAAGCTTGGACACAAGAGGTGGAAGACTATTTTTAAATACAAAGTTTTTTGTTGCTCTGCAATGACAAATTAAACATCTATAAAATGTATAACAAGTCTTACTGTGTGTCATCTTCATCTTTTAACATGTTGATTGCTTGATCTAGTGATTCTAGAAAAACCTATTTTGTCAAACGTGCGATCGAACACAAATCAACATTGTTCAATCGTCTTTTAAACGCATCCTAAGTCGTATGGTGTTACAAAGAGTAGCAAACGGCTTACTCGTGCTATAGAAAGTCATATCGAATCTGTTTAAGTTATAGAAGGAATTCCTCGAGAAGATGATGGAATTATGTCTGCATTTAGTCAAATGCATCTTCTCATCTTCCATTGCATGTAAAGAGAAGACAAATGGAAATTAAGATTTGGTTTACACGGTTAGGGCATAATAGTAACCGCACTTTATTTCAACAAAGTAAAACCCATTGCACGATCAGTCGGATGACTAATTTTGTGGCGTTGTCTACACATCGAAGAGGTAAATCTCGGGTTCAAGTATTGGTCAATCAGTTATGAACATTTTGGCTACATTATACTTATGACGATACCACTCAAAATGTCACATAACACAGCATGTAAATTAATACCAGGCTTTGTTTACATTCCACATGAAACAAACGTTTTTTATGATCAAAATAAAGTAGTTTTGTCACATCTGGCTGATCCAAGAATTGTTTATCAATCAAAAACCAAAATCATTTGAAACCAGGATTAAACGTATCTCTAGGTTTCAATTTAAAAGTACGATCGTAATGCCGAAGCTAAAAATAGTCAAACAACATCACCTACAAACCAAAAAGAAAATAGGTTGTGAAGCAATTTTACGCTCTAAGAACAGAAGAAGAAGCAAATCCCAACGGAAACAAAATAAATAGTAAAAAAATGTACATCAATCAAAGAGAAAAATAATGTCCATCCAACTAGGAGAACTTTCTTTTTATGCTGATAGTACGATTGTTAAACGTCGTTTCTTTCTTGAGATCGATTACTGAACAACGTATAGCAGGAGCCATGAGATGCTGTGGAAGATAAAAATACAATCTTCAAGAAAAACACCAAACATGTACTCTTGAATGCCCAATAAGGACAAAATTTAACTCCATGATTGCTACGAACAACGGACACCATATGTATCTCCTAATCATGATCTTTCTGAGATGTCACAGTTACAACAAGAATTACAACCGTTGATGGATCAAAAACGTATATGGAAACAGAAAATATTCAATGGATGGTACAAAAATTATTATATCGACTTCAATGTTTTTGTCTTCAAAACGTTTTAAACGAGGCAGATAAATCTAACCTAAGAAATTTCAAGAATATGACGAAAATTAAAGAGAAACAAAAGCAATAAACACCGAAGGAAATGATAGAAAAGGCCAGAGTGATGGAAGAAGAAATATAAACAAAATACATGCCTCAAACCCTACTCATAGTGTGCTAACCTTGTTGACAAATCTACCCTTAGACGATAAAAAATGAAAGCTAGAATAAAGGAGAACATAAAAAGGAAGAAATGTAATAAGTGAAAAAGAAAATGAAGAAAAAATATAGACTACTTCTACTCCTATTGCACGTATAACTTACTGTGCAGCAGCAACACTAACGACATGATTTTACTTTTAGCCAGCATTTATCATAATCCTGCCGCTCGCTATGCAGAAATTAAAATATTGTATCGTGGCTCTCAAATCATTTTCAATGTTTGAATCAGCAAAATTTAAGACAATGGCTACATGAGCGTTCAACGTTACAAAAACCCATTTGAATCATCAACTACATATTTAGCAGATTATCCTGTTTTCAAAATCCCTTTATGTACATCCTTTTGACTCATAAAGGACATTCCGAGCTAATGCAAGTTTTAAATCTTATATTAAAAAAGTGTGGTCGAGACACCCTTTACAGTGGCAAACATACAAAAATTCAAAACCATGCTTTTCTAACGAATTGAAAGAGAAAGTCATATCCAGTTTTTCTAACTGGACATCACGAAACGAAAGCTAGTGTCGCAGAACATTTCAAAACATTTTGAAAAGACGTATGAGGAAATGTTTGACTTGCCCAAGTTATATTGAGGGACTAAGAAAGACGACGCAAAACATACCAAAATCGAAGAACACATAAAGTGGCAAAATGTGACAGTTCTTTGGAAAGGATCTCCAGGCAGCTTCGATTCCTGGATGGCCGATTCACAACTTATCTGGTATAAATAGAGAACTCAAGGAGAATCACAACAATGGGTCCTACAACATAAACCTACGGGCTAATATTAATTACTGTTAGTGCCTAGTGCCCCAGGTATCATACTTTGCTACTCATGCAGTTGATGCCACTTTTACATGTATAATTATGCACACACTGCCCACGTACACACATGAGTGAAAATGTATTCCAGTATTTATTAGAATATGTGAAATGCACTGACATTTATTTTTTTTAAACCACTATGAAAAAAAGACTTTTTTATGGACAAACGTGTTTCTGCAGATAACACTTTTTATATGAAGACCTAATATGTGATGGAAACTGTTGTTAAAAAAAAATAATTGATGAGTGGTTTCGCTTTTTATCCTTATTATTATTATTATTATTATTATTATTATTATTATTATTATTATTATTTATTATTATTATTATTATTACAAGTTAAACCGCTGCTCCACATTGATTGGTCAGTCAAATTTGTCAGTCAGTATCTTCCAGAAAGGTCAACTGGTACTGAATGAATACTGAACTCGTAGTCTGTACCTCAGTGTCATTTCTCATACAAACATGTACCAAATGGAAATTTCATTCCGGAAGATTCCAAACGTTTACTAGAAAAAATCTAGATAAAATAACTTAAATTTGGACAATGTCAAATCAAAAATACAATTATTTATAGCCTATATTGAATTAAAAACCCTACCAAATAATGTAAATTAAATATACATAACACTTTACACGTGACTTGCTCATACAAACACTTTAACAAATGTTGCAAATGCAAACGCATCGTCCAAACTTTTGAAGAACTATGCACCTAACAATACGATAGCAACGGGGAAAAATATAATTTCTATTTTTTAAAGTCTTTTGAGAAGGGTTTAACTTTTATAATTTCTAATTAATTCGGCTTTTAGAAGTTGGTGAAAGAATTATCAATCAAGCAGAGAATGTGGCATAGAATTAGCATAAAGCTGTGAAAATTTGATGCCAGATGTTAAGTTGGACCTAATGCTTGTATAGTTAGAAAATAATAGGGAATATTACAAAACTACCAATAGAGAAGTTTTCACGTGCATTTTGTAAACTATGGTCGACCAAATTTGCTGCCCAGAGTAAAAATCTGTCTTGCCAAAAGAACCATGTTAATTTCAAATTGGTCCAGCAATTAGACATCCCATATTAATGCCAAAATAATCCAGGAATTAGCACCCCTTATTAATGTCAAAATGATCCTGCAATGAGCTATTACATATTAATGCCAAAATGATACTGTTATTAGCTATTACATATTAATGCCAAAATGATCCTGCCATTAGTTATTACATATCAATGCCAACATGATTGTCATTAGGTATAACATATTAATGCCAAAATGATCATATAATTAGTTATTACATATTAATGCCAAAATGATTGTCATTAGCTATTACATATCAATGCCAAAATGATTTTGTAATTTGCTATTATATATTAATGCCATAATGATCCTGTAATTAGCTATTACATAATATGCTACTCCGAAACAAACAACTTCTCATTCACACTTAGATGTGTACAATGGTGACAGAGGAGCCCAATACTATGGCATTTTTTAAAAATAATAATGGTTTATGATATTACCACGAAACATTATCTTTGTCCATCTTCATATAAAACATTTTGAGAATACCGAACATTTGCTTACAGAAAATCAAGCTCTTGTCACAATTAGTAAACTCTTCTACAACCATATTGCAAGTTATTATAAAGACAAGTTATTATAAAGACAAGATATTATAAAGACAAGATATTATAAAGACAAGATATTATAAAGACAAAGAATTTTGTGCAACAATTGATTATCTAGCAAATTGAATAAATTGAATATATAACAAAATTCATTTTTTGTTGCGTCATAAATAAAAACTTCTAAAACTCTGGATGAAACTAGGAAATAACACCCATACAATCATATATGCATCCCTCCCTCCCTCCCTCCCTCCCTCCCTCCCTCCATGCATACATACATCCATCCATCCATCCATCCATCCATCCATCCATCCATCCATCCATCCATCCATCCATCCATCCATCCATCCATCCATACATACATACATACATACATACATACATACATACATACATACATACATACATACATACAATCCAACCTACCTACACATACATACATACATACATACATACATACATACATACATACATACATACATACATACATACATACATACATACATACATACATACATACATACATACATACATACATACATACATACATACATACATACATACATACATATCCTGTACATAATAATAGTTTCGAATGGATTATGAAATATGTATAATATTGTCTTTTCATATCTAGTATATCTTGATTAAAATAATTTAATATCTTATATCTCTCAGACATGTTTATTTTTCTTGAACAATTGAATATTGCCACAAAGAATTAAATTCAATAGGATAAAACTTACAAAGTTATCATCGTCATGTCTGGAGAAATACAATGAGCCTTTCTACATTCTTTAACGAGAAACATAATCGCTGTGATTTATGCCCCTAAATAACATGTCGATTTTATATAAAATAACATATGTTCTCACATTAAAATTTGTGGAGGAAATTGTTTATAAGTCCTTCATTGCTATCTATTGAAACAAACTCTTTAAAATAACAGTGTCAGACAAGGTGATTTGAATAACTACCAGTCAACCTGTTTGTGTAGTGAACAGTGGACTAATTATGCTTCATCTGTAACAAAAATAATATTGATATGCAGTCAATTAAGTGTTAGTCTTCATCTGTTAAAATGTTTCTAATGTCTAACAACCAATCAGATCTTTTCAGATGCACGACCAACACATGGTTTGATTGTACAAAATCCGTGTTCAGTTATGAAGACTTTCAAAATACCCAGTGATTTTCCACTTAATAAGTCTATCTCTAACGTAAATTAATCTAGGTTCGGTGATAACGTTGAAAATACGTTGAAAATTTTCTTGCCGACGGTCATATTCAGACAGTAGGCAAGGCGTGACCCATTCCCTTTTATAATAGGGGTAATGTTTATAAATTCCTCTATGATAACTGAATACTCTATGGGAATCATACAACTCCCGGAATATGTAAGTAATGACTAGAATCTTGTAAGCAGCCTTCCGGTTACGTTTCAAGACATTTGATATTAGAGTCAGGGCAGAAATACATTTTATCTATGCGTGTTCATTGTGTATTATATCTGCTTCATACTACTACTACTAATGAGCCTGATGGACAAAATTCATCTTCTATGCAATACCCTTATAATATTTGTTCGTATCTGGTACATTTCATTTATAAGTCACTGGAAATACAAGTACTTATCTAATATCATCTTGGATCATATTATTGTGCTTCATCAAAAGACTGTTGGTACATCATTATACTTCAGGACATTTAGTACGTTAGTTCACTCGAGACTACATGCAACTACAGGCACATCCAAACATTAGCATATTTTTTTAAACATCGCTGAAGTTTATTCAGAACATTATTAATTGGGACTTGTATTAAAAATTCTATGACTATTTGAGATTTTATTCTCAATACTGTATGTTCTTTATAAATTTTTCACTTTGTATTCTAAGTAAATAAATTATTTGTTGAATTTGACAAAACTTGTAGGTTTTCGCTCTTTTCTAGTACTTATTTTAAGACCATAGAGTCGTAAAATGTGACAGCATTAAAAGTTTGTATCCTGGTATCTATCACAGGAGCTCGTATCGTTACTGACAATTTACCGGTCGTACAGGTACTATACAATATAGAGCAAGGAGTGAAGTGTCCTCCATTGTCTTTATTGTATAGTACCGGTTTGACCGGTAAATTTTCAGCAACGATACGAGCTCCTGTGGTATCTATCGGACATAAATCGTATACATCTGAGACTATTAAAGTGATTTTCTATTCATCCAATATGAATCTTCGTGGATTTTAATTGTATAGCAGTGTAAAGGCTGATAGACTGCTATATGATATGCATCTGATAATTTATTGTAACAAATGTTCGATCGTCGTGGGTGTCAACTGCAAGCATTTGAGTTATATCGAATAGTAGCAAGCTAATATTTATAAAGACAATGGTAAAAGAGAATCCGATATAAAACAATATTAAAGAGTTGGTTATAATATTACGGATATAAATTAAAGATTTGGATATAATAGTACGCCTCCAAATTATGCAGTTTTCTTAAACTCAACATTAGCTCTTTGGCAAGACCGAAGCAAATAATACACAAGAATTAGGAGAAAAACTTTTTATAATGCAATGTCAAACGCTGTTGTAGGAGTTATCTGATAATAATGTCAGAACCCTATTGTTGCATGGTTTGTCAAAACGCTGTTGAGATGACGATATGTCAAAACGCTGTTGAGATGACGATTTCCAGACGCTGTTGATGCGATTTCAAGGTGTAAGAGAGTTAAAATATTTCAACCTCTGCATCTTCTGTGCTTTTTAGTTCACGTTGGTCGGTGTGATATGCAATGAATGTTGTCTTTTGAAAACAATTCATTAATTATAGTCACCATTCGTTTTATCATTGTCCATTGTTATTCCTGTAATGAAGGATAGCTTATCTTGTAACATTCAGGTTCGTATTCCAAAATATGTATTCCCATTACTGTGTGGCTTTGAAATTCGTCAAGAAATGAGAATATGAAGAAAAACCGAATCCCTGGCAATGTGAATCTACAGTAATGTCAAACGTAATATACAATAAAAATCAATATGGATTTTTTGTAATGCCGAACCTAGTATATAATAAAAGGCTTCATGGATTTACTCTAATATAGAACATAATATACAATATTAAAAGAAATATGAATTTTTTTAATGTCATTGAAAGCAAGCAATTACAGAATGCGGGGTTATAAAAGTTTTCTCACGATCATTAAAGAGAATACTACAAAAAATATCTTTTGCTTATTTGGACCAAACAGAAGCACATAAAGTGATATGTTCACGTGTTATAATATAAAACATAAGAAACTGTACACGCTGAAGGCAAAGTTTACCGACTATGTGATCACGCGCATCTGTGTTTTATATTTTTTAGTAATCAGAGTTTTTGCAAACATAAACTGCCTTGAGGAATAATGAAGAAGCAATAAAATTCCGATCTCATTTGGCAGTTCATCAGAAGCATTATTACTGCGATCTCTTTTGGCAGTGCATTTGAAACATTATAACTCTGATCTCATTTGGCAATACATTAGAAACGTTAGCACTTCGATTTCATTTGGCAATACATTAGAAACGTTAGAACTTCGATCTCATTTGGCAGTGCATTGGAAACATTATTACTCTGATCCCATTTGGCAGTGCGTTGGAAACAGCAATGTAACTTCGATCTCATTTTGCAAATCATTGGAAACATTGTCTTATTTGAATGATCTTTTACACACTAGTCGTCGCCTCTGTTCTGCAGCAAACTAGTTCATTTTTAAATTAGTGACCAAACAATCGGACATTACTGGACGTTATATCCATCAAACATCTTTTTTTTTTAAAAAAAAAAAGGATTTATTGTAGTAGAACAATAATAAAAGGAGCACTCCATAATTGAAAACAAAAACATAAACAGCATGTACCTTTTATTTAACCTTTCTGTTTCGTGAAAAAAATGAATGAAAGTTATTTATATCTGACAAATACTTCAATAAAATAATGGTCATAGTGAAGGAAATTTACCTTCAGAGATAAGCAAATTTACCATCACAGTGAAAGAAATTTACATCATGGTGAAGGAAATTTGCCTCATAGTGAAGGAAATTTACCATCATAGATAAGCAAATTTACCATCACATTGAAGGTAATTTACCTCATAGTGAAGGAAACTTACCAGCATAGAGAAAGAAATTTACCATCATAGTGAAGGAAACTTACCACTATAGAAAAGGAAATCTACCAACACAGTGAAGGAAATTAAATCTCATATTGAAGGACATTTACAATAATAGATAAGCAAATTTACCATCACAGTGAACTAAATTTACCTCATAGTGAAGGAAATTTGCCATCATAATGAAATAAATTTACCATCATAGTGAAGGAAATTTATCAGCACGGAGAATGAAATTCGCTAGTATAGGTCATAGATCTATAGCAAAAAATAACAAAATCATCATTCACTATCTATATACACATCTATCTCAAACTATACTTAAATTACCTTTCCCTATCTATATACACAGCTGGAAGTAATTTCTGCGCGACTTGCTAATTTTTTCAAACAAAAGATAACTGCTGCATACTGTTCAAAATAAAGATAATCGTATTTGTTAAAAATCACCATGGAATTGGTAATATCTTCGTTTTTCTTTGCGACAATAATATTACATGTGGTGAAGCTACGCATATAAATTTCAGATTTAATTTGCCAACTATAGCACAAATTGTTCCAATAAGTTTCAAGTTTTTAATGTCAAGTGGACATATAAAAATCAATGATATTCCTGATATTACTAGATGATGAGAAATGGCATCATTCACTGCACTGCAGTTAAATGTACGGTTAATGGTGCATGTTAAAACAGATCGTTTTTAATCAAAAGAATAATGAAATTTACTGATTTTTAAACTGAATATATAAAAGAAGAATAAGTGTAACCTTTGACTTGACCGCGTTTCAACAACTGGTTTAGGTCTTTACTAATTTTACCATGTTACTCAACAACCAAGCAAACTTCTAAATTATGAAAGGTGTTAAACAGTGAACCTAAAGAAGAGGACTATATATATATATATATATATATATATATATATATATATATATATATATATATATATATATATATATATATATATATATATATATATATATATATATATATATAAAGAGAGAGAGAGAGGGGAGTATTTTTGATGTACCTCATACATTACATAGCAATACTATACCATATTCCAATTATCGAATATCAGTGATTGCTTGAACGTCTATACAGTAACTCCCAAATCCTAAGATCGATTAAAAATTTAAATTAGAGAAAAATATGGCTTCCTAGCTAGGAAGCAGGGGCATAATGTTTACAGAAACATGTCATAGGCAGACATACTTTCATATATAATTCCTTGTGACGTTTTTTACCTGTTAAGGTAAAAATTAATATTATAATTAATTATTATAATTAATATAATAATGAAATTATATAAAATAAAGCTCTTCGCACTGAAAGCCGAAGATTGAAACTAAACAAGCTGGATGTCTTTTTTCCATATCAAAGGATCCAGGTATATGCTCAAGCAAGACGTACATGGAACCAGCTTTTGTATATTTCATTTCTATCACTAAAACGGCAAATTAGCTTATCTCGATCTTCGTCGAGGGAGAACAGCGAGATAAAACTCATGTTTGTGTGCTGTTTTATAACAAAATTTATTAACATCACTGGCGCCAAATTAGATACAAACCGTTCCAGACAAATGAATGCGAATGATAATAAAATATCCCAACATTTTTATCTCTATGAATGACTAATGACATTGGTTGGGAGATAAGTAAATTTTATTTTCGATTTGTTCAGCTTGCTTCTTACTTTCTTGATCTCAGTTAGTGTTGTTAATAAATATAGAAACTTGTTTTTCATTCACTGGTATAAATTCCTCAATTATTGCTCGATTTGAAAGTACCCAGCCAAGACGAGTTTGATGGATTCTGGCTACGGAAAATTACAAGTATCCATGACAAATTAGCAGGTCAAAGGTAAATGCATGATCACAATCAGTATTGCAACACCAGTCACAAAAGGTCGCACTGCTCTGATAATGGATGTAGAGAAAGACCCACCCATGATCAGTATTCTGCTCGGCAGTGATATGGTGGATAGTCACTCAAATTGACATCACGTGGTTTACCTATTCTTTATTCATGACTGAATAAGGTACAAGTAACCAGTTGCCGGATCAATAAGGAATAAGTAACCAGGAATAAAGATATAAAGAATAAATAAACTACTTCATGTAAATTCTCAAAGAAGGGTTCATGTGAAAATCCTTTAAAGAGAGATAGTTAGTGCCCATTTATTTCACAGTTCAGCCCTTTTTATACCTCTCATATATTTTAGCCAACAATTTCTTTAATTCGTCTCAACAGACGCCTAACTAGGAAAATTCAAATAGGAGTTGAAATCCAAATTAGTTAAATAAGGTTTCACGCATTTCAATGTTTGGCTAAAATCTGACAATAATGATTTAATTCTGCCGGTTCCATAAAGACCCTTCTATTTCTCCGATTGTTCTCTGTGGACACCGTCAATTCTTCTTCTGAGAGTCAAATAAATCACTCCAGGCAAGCTCTCATTTTACGGGGTGGACTGTATGGTCCACATATGGAATGAAGAGGAAATTTCCTTGTGGGCTTTATTATCCTTACCCTATTTCTAGAAGAATTAGAAACGTTCAAAGAGGGTTTCAGATAAAAATGCTTAAATGAAATGTTCAAGTCATTGAAAATGTTTATATAATCGGTCAGCTCTCAACATCCTGCTTAATTTATGCTGTTTCAAAAAAGACACCATTTTTTTCCATTTGGCTTAGAATAATAGCAACAATCGCCCTAAAGAATGTTAAAATTGGCTGTATCATTTAAAAAAATAGAAATAGTAAGTGGTATCCTAATTATATATTTATTCGGGAAAATGGAATAAGAAACAAGCTCGATCTTCTTGTTGGTTTTTTTGTTTTGTTTTGTTTGTCTTGGATATAACGCCATTTCTCAGCACAAGATGGGTTATATATGGCGGCAAGTGTACCTGGTGGAAGAAAAACCCGGAAACATCCCGGTAAATACCAACGACCCACTGGAAGCTACTGGCAACTTTCTCGCATTCCCACGTTGACCTAGCCCGATACTCGAACCCATGCTGACAAAGGTGAGCTCACAATGACCTGTAAATCCCTCAGCCACCAGTGAAACTCGATGTGAATACTGAATAATTAACCAATTTAGTGTGAATAAGGAATATGTAACCAACTCGGTATGAATAAAGAATTAGTAGCCAATATGAAACAAATTATTGAATCGGGATTATTTAACTGGTTATTTGTTCCTCATTGAATCGGTTAACTGGTTGCTTGTTCCTTATTCAATCAGAAAAAAAAGATTAAGTAACCAACCTGACGCAAGCACCTCTTGAACGACTATATATACATTTCTGACCACCAGAAAAGGATATAAATACCTCAAGCACTTAAGACGGACAGAAGACTGGCTGCGGATCAATAAGAGAGTCTACTGAAGTACAGCACGGGAGAAAAGAATCGTTGCGTGACATGGATCCACTACAATAATGCGTATGACTCAATATCTCATTCGTAGGTCATGAACCATTTGGAGCTGGTTATATTGCCAGAAATATATGAAGACGCATTGCGGATAGTATGATGTTTGAGAAAATTAAATCACAGTTTGGAAAATAAAGTGAGGACTGTCAGGATTATAAAAGGTATCTTGCAGGGAGGTTCGCTGTCTCCACTGTTGTTAATGATATCATCAATTACCAAGAACACTGAGACTGCATAATGCAGGATGCCAAACGAGAAAGAATTCCACAACGATTATCATGAACTTAAACGGTAGAGAGCACGAAACATGAAGAGATGAAATGTAAGAACAAAAACCGAAAATACGCTCATGAAATAAGGCTTTCTACAGCAGTGATAAGAACTAATCTATGCTTAAAGCTTGTACCAAGATGTAACAGATGAAAAGACATACGATTTTAACGCCATGTGCCGTACCACTGTCCTAGTGGTGGATAAATAAATATAATTGAATAGTAATTAACATGTTTGGTTCCAAAGACAATTCAGATATTCAAACAGCAACCACATGATTTCTCTTTATGAGGTATAGTCAGCATCATGGATTGTGCTCATGCAATAGCGAAGAGACAGAAAGAAAGACAAGAAAACTGGCCAAAAATACTTGAAAATAAAAAACTTAAAGAGGCTATTGAAGAGATTACAACTACTAATAATACCACTACTACTACTACTACTACTACTACTACTTATTATTATTATTATTATTATTATTATTATTATTATTATTATTATTATTATTATTATTATTATTATTATTATTATTATTATTATTATAGATACGACGATAAGAGCAGCGACAATTATGCTCGTAACAACAATAAAACGTGGATAGAAAGGCCATATATCAACTTTCTGCTAAAATTGCAAATAAAAATAATTTTAAAGTTAATGCGTTACCCATGATCATTGAGGTCCTATTGAATGCTGAGGATATTATATTGACAGCATTTTTATTATTATCATTATTATTATTATTATTATTAGTAGTAGTAGTAGTAGTAGTAGTAGTAGTAGTAGTAGTAGTAGTTGTAGATGTGGTGGTGGTAGGTCTGCAGGGGATAGGGTGACTATACATGGCAACCGCTTGACCATTGGACGAGAGCTATAAAACCGGAAACACTTCGTGATCATCAACTGGACGCTACGACTTACATATGTTCTGTTCTTAAACCAAGGCTTAATATATTATTTGAGTGAAATCAATTATTCAGTATCACCAAGTGAGTAAAAGTCAAGTTAAATCAAATTATATATATTCTTAGTTGTGTAATCAGATACTTTGGCGCCTTTGGTGATACATGAAACATTGTTCATTTTTGTGTTTAAATTCTAAACATTAATTATCCATATTAATAGATCCACGTATCAATCACATACGTCTACAAGTGTCATACTTGGATTTACATTGTTTGATTACGAGATTAAGTTGCATGTTTGGATTAGTTCCATTTGGGAATGATATAATTTCCTTGTTTCAGTAGTTGAACTCGGTGCATTTCATTCTGTTAAATCCACTACTGGACTTTAGACGCACGAGTTGGGTGTCGGATTCATTCATCGTTCAATTATTAATAAACACCTCATTCGCGAAATCGCTTCAAGTGTTGCCACTAAAATCCGATTTCAACCCGGCTCCATCCTGGTACATATGTATGCAGGGGAAAAAAATCATCAATAAGAGTTTCAATTTACAAATTCATCTCGATTCTAAACATAATTAATTAATTAACGACGTGCAGGGAAGAGTTGTGGTAAAAGTTCACACAGGTGACATACATAAAAAAAAATAAACGAGAGGCTTGGTTGAAGGATAAGAACGAAGGGATTGTGTTTGGTGTGGCTCAGTAAATATACTTTGATCTTTGGTCATAAGGGAACAAAAAATAATCAATTGTTTTGGGAATATTTCTGCATTAATAATAATTCTTTGTCTTTCCTTTTGCAGCAAAATATTTTATTTTTTATGACAAATTAAAGTGCACGAGATCCAGTATGATTATTTAATGTTGATAACTTGTGGTAATGATCCTCTAGTGCATTATTAAACATTATGCTTTTAAAAAAAATATTATTGAAGTTTTATTTTGGAAATCTACAAGAACAGGAAGAATCGGCGATAACATTACATCCCAATAAATCCTAATTCAACGAACTGCTAACGGCTTAATATCACAGAAGCTTCCCTGTAATCAAATGCAACATAACGTTGAGACGAAATTTTACGATCTCTAATTTCTTTTTCCAAGATTGACATGGGTCCGTAATTCCTTGCCGACTGTGGCAGATCATATCATGAGTCAGTAAGTGTTGGAAAAATGATTTTCTCTAACAAAGAAGTTCTATAGCGATTACTAACATTTGTTGTTCATGTTTCTCAGATTATAAGGAACTGTGTCTCGAGAACAAGCTAAAGTAAATTAATTATATAATCCGGGGACTGGTTGTTGATAATATTATCAAATCTGCATAGATTTGTATTTATTCCTCCTTTCTTTGAGAGAAGGCAATCTATTTCCAAAAACGTATATGTTTGCTTGCAAATGTTTTTAGTCCAGAAATTATTCTGACTGGTTCAAACCGCAAGTTTTAAATTTTAAAATCTGAATTAGTACAAGAAAACCAAATTTCAGATGCATATTTCAAAACTGGACGAATTTAGGTGAATTTTGTTTAATAAAATTATAATTTGGTAATACATATTTAATCTTCCTCATTTGTCAAGTCCGCATACACACAGAATGAATTGATGATTCAATATGGTTTCTATAACATAAATTGGATGATAAAATGAATTCAAGATATTGATGTAATAAAACAAAACGAATCTTCTGACCTAAAGATTCAAGGTCTTGTATTATTCCAATATTCCAGTAACCTGTTGGTGTAAAGGACAAATTTTTTTTAATAGATTAAAATTAACAAGCCGTAGATTTCCTCAGTCCATTAATTACTGAAGATCGTCGTTTAATATACTTTGAGTAAAAAGTGGACACTTTGGTATATATGATAAAGTGGAACCGTCTGAAATCTAACACGTGATTTTAAAGTTTTGGCTATATATAATCTGTAGAAGAAAAAAAATAAATGGACCTAAATCCGATCCCTGAGGTACCCATGCAGTGAGTTCTCCATGGTTTGAATATTCATTTTCAACCATGACTCTGCATCCTCTTAAACGCCTGTCAATGCCAGTAGATTTACATTAATTCCATACTTTCCAATTTAAGTCTTGATCCCTCTGCCACACTCATCTGAGTCTTTGTATATGTCAAAGAATATAGTGGTCAAGTTTTCCCTTTGGTCATTGTTATTACTATGGTAAATATCAATAAGCTGATATGTGGTTGAATAGCCATGTATAAAGCCAGATTTGTGAAGAAAATCATTTCATAGAAATAAAGTTTACATTTTACAGTTTAATTCTTTCGATGTATCATCTTTCTTGAATATTGACGCAACATTGTCTATTTTCATTGCCTTTGAAAAAATTTCGTAAATGTAATGACGTCATAAAAAGTAGTAATATTGGCTTGCAACTTGCACATTTAGCTTTCTTGCGTTAGAACCCGCTATTAAGATAAAGTCAAGCAGCTTGTTGTGTTCTAGCGTACTGAGTCTATAATCTCGCTTTATTTAGCTGGATTTATTCAATGAAGTCGGGATTTTATCGTCAGTAAAAGAGATTGGGCAAAAACAATTAATTTCCCTTATTTAACATATGAATACACTATTTCTAACTAATAAAAACGAAGAAGAAAAATTGTTGACGAACCAACTTGGTTCGTAATAAATTTGATTCTGTTCCTATAATATTTTGGATTAGCTTTGTGGCTTTCGTTCATGCGAACCTCCAAAGTTTTAGAGAAAAATGTTCTTTCTTCTTTTATTTTATTTGCCTTATGTATTGTGATATATAATTAGGGCCATCATATTTAAATGTTTTGTTCCTCATCATGTCTCGTAGTCTGATTTCTCATCTAAAATTTGAGTTAGACCAAATTTTGTTTTCCGGTCTACTTGTAGCTAATTCGGATTGAATTTACTTTTGCTAAAACAGATATAAAACATTACAAACAATTAGCACATTTCTATGACCTCTTTACATCAATTCAAGAATCCATTCCATGTAGAATTACACATAAATTTATTGAATAGGTTATAATTTACGTTTTCGTAGAACAAGACTTTTCGCTTGAATTAATGCATTTGGGGATAATATATTTATCATTACAAACGTGGTCATGTGATCATTGATACGTTCTTCAGATTCAGCTATGAGTCTACTGGTACGATAACGTATCATGTACGGATGCTCGTTTTACCTGAATGCTTGAGCTGGTTCGTTTATTATGTTAGTCCGAGTGTTTTGTACTAAGATATAAACATGGTTTGCCATTTTCAAAATATACGAAATATTTTCTAGATATGGATCAACCACATTCATAACCTTAAATCGTTTCTTGTTCACTGCTACTGGACGAACTATTTGCTATACTATTTGCTATACTAAACAGATTCATTGCTTAGATCCCTCAATTCAAATAGCAGGAAACTATTATCCTTGTTCGCGCAATGTAGTAATAAGTGCAAGTATTATTACCCTATAAACTTCAATGGCTATATTGATATGTTTGAGAGCGTTTATGATAGTGTAGACCAGTAAAACAACCTACACCACCGAGGTTCCTCGAAATCTAAGGATCCGGAAGCAAATGCATTTCGGGAATTTCTTATTCCCAGCTAAATACTATTATAAATTATAATTATAATATTCGAGATGGTGCAGAGCAAGAGGAAGAAGAAAAGGCGACAAAGAATGATCACTAAGTTAACCAACAGAAACTTTAAGGAAAAAAAGGACATACAAGGCCACGGTATTGAAAACAAAGTTATTGAACATGACATGTGAAAATGTTTTTTCCTTAAGAAAATGATATTGACTGGCGTTACACAGAAATACTAACTATATTCATTGCACAATAATAATAATAATAATAATAATAATAATAATAATAATAATAATAATAATAATAATAATAATAATAATGATGATGATGATGATGATGATGATGATGATGATGATGATGATGATGATGATGATGATGATGATGATGATGATGATATAATGACAACGACAACAGTTGTACACTACGCACTATTTTGATATTAAAGGACTACACTTTGCATTTACGTATATCGACAAACACACACATAAAGTTCATTTCGAAAATTTTAAAAAGCATTTCAGTTTCTAAGTCCCACATTTAGACATTAGAATAATACAACGTAGATCAAGGTTGGAATTCATAAAGCCATTAAATGAAAACACTCAAAACGACTCGGTTCCATGTGTTACAGGGATGGAGACAAGAATTTCACTCACCTGAAAGTTTTCACACAGTTGTCGTTCTTTAGGCAGAAAACATTCTCGGAATTTCTTTGTTGTATTATATGGTCCTCGAACTCACAACAGTTTATAACTTCAATAAGAACCAAAAAAAATCCCAGATGGATGTAACTGTGAATACGTATTTTATATGTAAATTTACACAATTAATATAACTATCTAATTAACAGTGGAACATATCTCTGATACGTCTATGCGAAAGGAATTATGTCAATACATTACAGATGTTTCTGAACAAGACGCCTTCACAGCAAGGTGATAACAAGCGCTGATCATGAAAGTAGACTTAAAATGTCGTCTGCTTCAATCGCATTCCTATAGATATATGGTATAGTCTGCTGCAGCTTCGATAAACTCAGCATTGTAAACTGGCCGAGTATGCACATGATACATTTGCAATTGTTCTTACTGTCAACATGTATCGATTTTCATCCTCGCACACATTTTTACATGTCTAAATGCCCAATTGATGACAAAACTTTTAATGCAACGGTTAGGCTAACAATGGTCACTCGGTCAAATCCGATATGACACGAATAATGAAACAAGATTAATACCTGAAATAGTTTATACCATTCAACTGAAACCTTTAACAGATTCAAAACTAGATTTAACAGTGCAAAACTAGTATCTAACCGAGCGCTTTCGACTCTTAATGGGTCATTTTAAAGGCTAATAAAAAACATAGACAAGACAAACAAATAAAACAAAAAAAAAAATCATTGTCCTTGCAAAACTTTACATGTCTATTTCTACAGGAATTAAGCCTTTAAATTTTTTGTATTTCAACTAGTTTATTTCAGCTTGTTGCGGGTACTGGAAAAATAATTTCTATTGACCAGGAAATCGATGAGCCATAACGACAGCTGTTATTTTATGTAAATTTACGTAAGCGCATATCCCGGTTATTTCATTGTTATGGTAGTAATTATATGTCATTGGGTGACTAATAAGGAAATGTAGAGCAATATTTAAAAGAAAATGTGTCAGCTGCAAAAATATAATTTTATTTGTATACGGCTGTCTTTTTCTAGTCTTATTGGTTTAAACCACTTGGTTTCAATGGTCAAAGGCGGTGTATCCAGTAAGATTCCTTCTCTTACCTAATTTTGTAACCCCAGTTGGTTTTGTGAGCAATTGCAATAAGTGTTATATCACGGAAAGTGTGGCCACGGGAGACGTATTCTGCGACTGGGCTTTTGTACAGCTTCTTTGTCATCCAATCAGAGCTATGAAGGTTGGTCTTTTTATGGAGCTTTTTATTTTACCCAACACACTGAATGCTACAGATCTTACATGTGATGAGATTACATTCTGCTTTGCACGTTTTGTTTGGACCATGTATGTTTAAAACGAACGTACATACATACATGTGTGTGGGGGGTGTAAATGCAATTGTAGTGAACTGGAACTTAATTATGAGTAGAATTTTATTGACTTCACATCAAGAGAGTTCATGAGGCTCATTGCATCTGTGCAGTATGATAACCAAGACAATGTGCTAAATTGAACACATTTCATTTGATGAATTTTTTCCATTGCTGAAGGTTTGAACTAGCACTCAGGGACTCGATACAGCTGCATTTTGACAGCAAGTAGGTTGAATTGGCAGGCAAGGGACATAATTCAGCAGAATTTAAAAAGCTGGTCGGTTGAATTTTCAAGCAAGGGACATGATACAGTTTAACTTGGACAGCTGAGCGTCAGAAGCGGCACTCAGGAAACATGGTATACTTGGATTTTGGCAGTTTATAACAATGATCAAAAACCAAGAACAACTTTTCAGAACGCTCGAAAGTTATGTTTAAATTATTTTTATTTTAGGAAAAAGAGAAGTATCAAAATAAGGCCGAGAACAGGTGAAATAGGTCACGTTATATATTTAGGGCAGAAGTAGTTTTGTAATTGTTGAGTAGATTTGAGATTTTGCTTTGGTAAGAATACTTCTTGTTTTCAAGAGAAGTGACATACGTTTATGATATGTCAATCATGTTTACAATTTTCAGACAGGTTTAAGCCCTGACTGGTACAATAGCAAGTTCCCTCCCTCAGCGTTTGTTGACTATAAGCGTATATAAGATTTCAGGAAATCTCACATAATCCCTCGCAAATAAAGTTTTTGCCAGAAAGCCATCTGTGCCGATCCTGTGAATTTAATACCACAAAGAATAATGTTACATAAGACTTTTGACATTTCTGAACGTAACCTATAATGACATCAAACTGACTCATAAACATGCCTGCCTGCATACAAGTGAAACTTCAACTGCTATAAGAAAAAGCCCGTATGCTTCGCCTGCACGCCATCTTTATTAACTATTTTGTATTTCACCAGTATGTCATGTCGACAATGCAGTCAATCAAGTATTTCTTCCTATGGGTTTCGGGTATCAAAACGACTGAAATACCTTCAAAATTATTATAACATGCGCCTTGACACCAAGCAATAAACCAACCCGTCTGAAAGATGATGTAATGGAATAACTTTATAGCTTATGTTTGAGGCACACAATCAGAGCAGTTCTAAGTGTATTTTATGATCTCTATTTAATACATCACATCAAAATGCAAAAGAATGTACTCGATACAACATCGACTATTAAATCATTGTCTTGAGACGTTATGACATATCATGTTGCTGTTTATAAAGACTTCTGGATTTAATGTCAAGGTAATGCTAATGAGCTAAAATACCAAATTCGTATTTATCTATAACTTCAAGTTGCCCGTATTTTCGTGCATGGGAAATATTGCTAAAAGTCACTGTTCCGAAAAGGCTGCAAACAGCTCAAGTGTACAAAAGTATCTTCGAGAACCAAATATATCAAACTTAATTTTGCATTATTTAACAGGCTTTCCTTCGTTTAACATTTTCTGCTGCACCCATGTATTTAGATTATTTGGTTCACTCTTCTTAGTGCGAATAAGACCTCGGTGGCGGTAACAGGCATCTCTTTGTCAAATGAAATAGAAGGGATCTTTTGCATAAACGTATACGGCTGCATACCTCACATTTTACCCATACAGTGTAAATTTGCCGAGTTTCGTTTTAATGAAAAATGTATACGAGTGGAAAATTATTGATACTGTACATATATGTTTATATCACATACAATTGCATATATTTGCCCTTTGAATGGAGGTAATATTTACTACAGGCAGCTGTGCATTGACTGAGTGAATGAACTCCTAACAACTCAGAGTGTCTACGCAACAAAATGTAGTTCTGTTCCTTTTGTTGCTATTCATAATCACCTTTGCATATTGATAAGTTGATTGTTTACTTCTTTTAGTTTCTATTTTTACTCACATTTATTAAATAAACATAATACACGCTTATGATTTAAACATGAAAGATATGGTTTTAATAATAAATGTAGAGTACGATAAACACTTCGTTTGCTACACTATTCACATCAACGCTAAGCCATTTACCTACCAGCTCATGGAAATTAATGTGGAAACTAAGCAAAATGACGAACCAAGAAGGGGAAAGAGCAAAAAAACCAAAACGTTTTGTAAAAGTTAACAAATATTTCCCTTGATTTCAAAGTGGAAAAGTGTAACAAAGGAACTTATTGTACTGAATTGAATCCCCAATAATCCTAGAATTTCTAAAACAAGTCCTAAATAATAATGTCCTGAATAAACGTTAGTGGTATTCCAAAATACATTCCTCGCTGAAAGTGTTGATGTGCTAGTGATGACCTGATGTGTCAACACTCTTTTGTTGAATCACATTAATAATATACAAGAATATGTCCTTATTTGAATTTCACTATAAATTCAAGATTCCATTGCCAAGAATATTATTTTAGATGATCACTTTGTATTTCAAGTGAATAAGTAATTTCTATAAATAAATGCCAGCCCAAATAAAATACTGGACAGAACAATACGACTGATTTCTGTTTCAGATGTTATTGCAGGAATAACTAATTTTTCCAATAAACAAGATTTTATACACCTCTACCTGACCTAATTCACGATTAATACTTTCTATTTAAAAAAACAAACTATTACCTAATGGAAGATTTACTTTTAGAAGCTTCTAAATGTTAGCAGATAAAACCTTCCTTATATTAGAAGGTCTTGAACTAAAATTATATATAAAAAACACCGCAAACACAATGTCCTTGATTCAGACCACGATAGCAATCTTAATATGTATCCTTCACTCAGAAAAAGGTAAAAACGGTTGTTTACAAAACTGTTACTGATATGAGTAAGGTCGCCTATACAATTTTACATTATCACAGAATACAATGAATTAAAAAAAACAACAAACAAACAAACAATGCAAATTAATTATATATGTTTTTGCATATGCAAGTGAAATTAAGATACACATATTCTGATTTCGTACGAAATGTGACAGTTATATAAAAGCTTGTTTAAAAATCAACAAAATTCAGTAATTTTAATGAGACCTCTAAATGTCTTGACCAAAAGAAATAAAGGAAAGACAAATATCAAACAGCATATCTTACGATAATTTATTTACAAATTATCGCATATAATCAGAAGTTTGTAATTGGAATGCCTTTTCAAGGTTTTATCATAACCTTGAGTAGTCATATATATATATATATATATATATATATATATATATATATATATATATATATATATATATATATATATATATATATATATAAAGAGAGAGAGAGAGATGCAATAAACTGACGACGAACAGTGCGAAACTAGTAACTAACTAGCCTGAGCGCTTTCGACTCTTAATGTCTTTTTCGAAGGCAAATACAAAACATATATAAGACAAACAAATAAACACAAAAACGTTGTGTTTGTAAACCTCTACATGGCTGTCTCCACATGAGGTAAAACTATAAATACAACCAGCTTGTATAGACTTGTTGCGGATACTGAAAACTGTGTATAATTCCCTAAAAGTCTACAAGCCAAAGCGACATATATTTTTACTTTTTTGTACATTTATGTAACGCTGATTATATCCTGGATATTTGATTCTATTCCGGTTATTCTTATAGTAAAAATTGAAGGATACTAAGAAGATTTAGAAAAAGTTAAATTCTACTAGTGCAGTTTTCTTTTTCTAGTCGTCTTGGTTTAGACTGCTTGGTTTCAATGTTCTAAGGCGGCGTATCCAGTATGATTCATTTTCCTTCCTGGTTTCGGAACTCCAGCTGTGGTTGTTAGCAATAGCGATAAGTGTTATATCACTGAAAGTGTGGCCAGGGGAGGAGAAGTGTTCTGCGACCGAGCTTCTGTACAACTTTTTTGTCATCCAATCAGATCTATGAATGTTTATCCTTTTGTGTAGCTTTTCAGTTTCTCCGACGTTATGAAGGCCACAGATCTTACATGTGATGAGATAAATCTCATTCTCTGATGCATTGAGAAATATCATATGCAGAAAAACAACTCAAAATATGCTATTATTATTATTATTATTATTATTATTATTATTATTATTATTATTATTATTATTATTATTATTATTATTATTATTATTATTATTATAAGATAAATCACATTCTCTGATGCATTGAGAAATATCATATGCAGAAAAACAACTCAAAATATATTATTATTATTATTATTATTATTATTATTATTATTATTATTATTATTATACAATGTTTTTTTTTAAAATATAATGTGTCTTGGATTGTTTAAATCTATTTAGAATTGTGTGAATTTCTAATATTACGTTTGTTGTTTGTAGAAATGGTTTGCTACCAACTTCATGCTTCACAAAATCTATTTAGAAACAAAATACCTTTGAAATTATAGGAAGTAATAATTGAATTTTTAGAATAAAGACTTAATAAAATACTTTAATAATAATTGTGTAATTTTTAGAATAAAGACTTAATAAAATACTTTAATAATAATTGTGTTATCAATTTTTAATATTTTATTCTTGAACATTTTTTAACTATTGGCAATTTCTTTGTTTTTTTATACTAACATACATAAATAATAAAATTGTATGAAGTTGGTAAACTCTAATTAAATATAAAAATTTACATACATTTTAAATGACTTGTGTGTAATTTTTCTTCTATATCGAGTGTGTTTAATTTTGGTAAAGAATTGCTGTGCGCAGACTTAGGTTCTAACTTTTTTTTTTCGCAGTGTGATTCCATTACTTCTTCGCACACATTCGCATACTCTCTCTCTCTCTCTCTCTCTCTCTCTCTCTCTCTCTCTCTCTCTCTCTCTCTCTCTCTCTCTCTCTCTCTCTCTCTCTCTCTCTCTCTCTCTCTCTCTCCAACACAACATGAAAATTAGTGGAGATCCTTTTTCATAAATGGAAAAATACTCGAGAAATTACAAATTACATCGTAACATATTTATTTTATTTATTCATATTTTATTTAATTATTTATATATCTCCACATGCTACTTTGTGTTGTGCTGAGTGTAAACATTAAACGGACGTTGCTAAAATATAGCAACAGTTGCAAAAAAAAATCAGCCAAAAAAGTCCCGAGTCACTAACTTGTTTTACCCCGTAGTATATTGTATATCACGCATCATTATTATACCAAGGAACATATATCGCGCTTTGTTATGTCACTTAGCTTATTGTATATCATGCATCTCTTTGGGCATTCTTATTTTGGCACAACAGACATGCGATTAAAGAGGGCAGAAGGATGAAGAAGTAAAATTTATGGTTATGACAAACTGTAATAAGTCATATCAAATTCGTAGAAATTTTAAGAGTGCACGAATATTGATGGATTATAAATCTGGACTAAATTAGGTACGTTGTGGACCTGCCAGTAACCAGTGTCGATAACGTCTTTCAAAAAGTAAAAATATAAAATTACCGATTTCCCACTAAAACAAATTGTATACTTGGTTTTATGGCTTTCACTGTATGCTAATGTAAGCAATTCCTATTCAGCTAAATTATTATAACATAACCTTCAAAGCTTTGAAATCAATTTAAGTGACATGGGATAGTTGTTCCAGTTTTACAGGCTTCAGTGCACAAATAAAGTTCTGTTACAAAATCTATACTCTTAATTTACATAAGAAGAAAAATCAAAACCAAATTTGTTTGTATAATTGAAAAATATTAATTTATTTTCCTAACATTCGAAATGAAAATATTTAAAATAACTTACAGTATGATGAACAAATTCCTAAAATCCTAAAAGTTCTATCAACTCTAACATATAGTTCCGAATAATCTGAAAAAGTTCCAAAATTATTCCGAATGTCCGTACTTTGCTGATTTGGCAAAACTACACAAGAAATCATTCAAGAAAACCCGAATGTCTTTAAATGAATGTATGGTAATTAAAATACAGCTATATACCCAAATATCTTTGAATGAATTGACAATAATTCTGATCAGCTATTAATCCAAATAGTCTTAAAATGAATGGTAGGGCACTGTAATTATAATTATATACAAGGCTAATACGCAACAGCGAGAATGCAATACGAGGCTTTGAACGAATCATCGATGTATTTCGAAATCTTTCTTTCAGTAAACAGATCAGCGTTTACAACTCAGTTTAATTACAAATTAAATTACGTTGGTCTTTCTAGAACATGTGACCTTATTAGATCATGTGAAATTTACTTGTAGTTAACAGTATGAGTTAACCTTGGAACATATGAATTGAATACGCATTTTATACACGACTCAGCGTACAGTGCAAACTACGATCATAGTATTATAGCATTTAGAATATAATTAACTAAATGACCCTTAAAAACCATTATTACGAAAATAATACACATAATATAGACATGCATAACATTTCGTTATGTTCTATATTTTGTACGAAATCCATTGAATTAGTTGTACGTTTGAATTTACTACGAATATTTTACTAAATTCAGGTACACTAGCATAACGTATATAAAAGTGACGCTTGAAAATCAGCATAGATTATGTTGCATTCTCTGCAAATAGTTTTATTTAACTGAAATAACCGTAATATTTGTGCAAGTAACTGTCAGATTCGCCATCTTTGGCAAAAGCCTAGCGACTAAACTCAATAGAAATATTATTTTCTGTTTAGACTTTAAATGCTGCTTGTTACTGAATCAAATGATTTAATTCTTATGGGAACATGAATCAGCTTAACAATCGCTTTAATTACAAGATAATTGACTTGTCTTTCAATTACCTTATTTCAATCAGAATTTACAATGTAAGCTCTAAATGAATCAGATTAACTCGTAATAAATGAAAGCATTTTTGCTTTCTTCAAGTATGCACATTTTCTTTTTATTTTATGCTCAAACGTTTGAAATTTAACAGATGAACTTAAAAGACCATTTCTTACGAAAATCGATTAAGTTTTAGCATGCATAATTCGTTTAGCTGTAAATTATTGTACTACCATGATAGTTGTACGTTAATTTCGTTTCTGCATATTTTTAATTCAGTCTGTTTAGACCTGTCGTCAAAGTCATGGATCCACGATATTTAAAAAATCTCTGCAATTTGTATTAACGGAGATATAACCAACAACAATATAATATAAATACAAATCGCATCTTGCAATAAGGTCTATCAACTTTGAAATAGAAAATTTCTTTTGAACACATTACACATCGCTTTTACAACAAATCATAACACAATTCATATTTGTTCACCGGTCTATAAGTAAATTTGCAATCGCAAATCGTCAGTAGCTGAAAGCCATTACTTATTGCATAGGCTTTTCGTTCGAAATCGATCACTAAAGTACAAATACTTTTACAAAGTAATCGTCAAATAATGCAAACGGATCTCTATCTTTTGCAATAACGCTGTATCCAATTTCTTTTTTTACGCTTTCAAGGTTCTGGCAACGTCATCAGACATTTAAAGTATGATTCTTACATTCATTAGTCTGCGTTTCTTTTTCGTACCGAAAGCTCATATTTCATCATCCAATGTCTTTACAGAGATCGTCGTTTTTTATGCTCATTCAGTTTTTTTGCAAATTATTGCTTTTCAGCATCATCAGTATGGTTTCGCAAGCTCTTTTAAAATAACGGTGTGCCGTCTTTGCTTTGAGGATGTTGTATTATCCGCATCAGAATGATATTGCAAATGAATTGTTCAACTTAAGGTCTACCATTTAAAACCTGGCAAGTCATCGTTAGCATCAACTCATACCCGATCTGCAATCGCAGCTATTATACGTCATCTGTAATGTCTTTTGCAAAGCATCGTTGCTATATAATAATATATATTATATCAAGATTTATCGATTATATATATATATATATAAGAGAGAGTATTGAAAGTATGTTGATAATGCAACGGCAACGATCTGAGAAGAGACGGCGTAATTCACTCATTGTAAACGTTTTTTAAGTATCGTATTACTGTTTTTTGTGGGAAATATTGAACGGTTTTTGATGGTTATCTGCATTATCATGTGTTCAATATTTCCATCAACTAACGAGTTTATTTTCCCAAATAAGAACCTTTTATTTATAGCGTCTTCATTTCTTTTGCACATGATTGCTTTATAACAAATCATTACACATGCAACTGTGCATACCGTTTCACGAATAAATTCTATTGCAAGATCGTACAACTTTTACGGTGCACGAACTCGCCGAAAAATATTGAACTTGGTCACGCGTCTACACATAAGTTTTGACAAAATGGACATTTTGGTTATAAAATGATTTAAGGTATCATATTGAAATAAATAGATTGCATTAACTTTTATTTATTGAAATGAATATTGAATTTCCGATCGGTACGAAAATTACTACGTGATAAGACGATTTCATCTAATTAGATACTATTTTCAAGGCTTACAAAAATTTCATAAACAAATAAACATCGGAAATTGTGTTATGTAACTACGTGTTGATCTGTAATGTGCTTAAACTTCATACTTGAACGTTTAAAATATTGAGAAAATAAAGTATTCATATGCCTTTAACAAGACGCTTGAAATTTAACCCGTCATTTCATTTTACAATGTAACAGATATATCGTATTTGATAACAGTTATTATAGTAAAAATTGAAGGATAATAGCATTTGGAAATTAGTCGAAATTAAGTACAATTTCGAAATGTGTAATAAAACTTGAGAACCCATGACATAACTCGTGTAATTAGGATTTGCATAACTAAGTTCATTTTGAGAAAAATCAGGATGTAAAACTGAATATATTTTTCCCATTCTTATTACCATCTAAAGAATACAGTTTTTGCCTTATCACTTGCATATTATTTGTAAGGACCCTATCTTGCATCTATTGCTAGCCTAAATCTGAAACATGGTATCAAAAATGTTAACGCGGAATGTGCCAAAACAGCTGGTATGTGACAGTCCATGAAATAGCTGCTTTAGTTCATTCAGAAACAAACTATTTGTTTACAATAGAAAGTAGTTCCTTTATTCACGTGAATGCAGTATGAATTGACGGCGCAAGTGCATTAGCATAAAGTACTCAACGATTCTGACAATGTAAAGTTAATGGAGAAAACATGAGCATGTAATACGCATCGTTCCTGTATGCAACGTCATTAGTATGTCTTTTCCAAGGTATCGTTGATATATAAACCGTCATCAGTGCACGTCTTTATCAAGGTATTGTTGCTGTATGCAGCTTCGTCAGTATTGTTTTGCAAGGTATCATTACTGTATACAGCGTCATCAGTATGTCATTTGCAAGGGATCGTTGTTTTGTATATATATATATATATATATATATATATATATATATATATATATATATATATATATATATATATATATATATATATATATATATATATATATATTATACATATATATATATATATATATATATATATATATATATATATATATATATATATATATATATATATATATATATATATATATATATATATATATCGTGATCAGTACACGTATTTTTCAAAGTATCGTTGCTGTATGCAACGTCATTAGTATGTCTTTTCCAAGATATCGTTGCTTTATGCAACGTCATCAGTACATGTCATTTGCAAGTATCGTTGTTATATATAGTGTCATCAGTACGCGTATTTTTCAAGATATTGTTGCTGTATGCAACGTTATTACTAAATCGTTTGCAAGGTATCGTTGCTATATGCAAATTTCTTCTTCATCTTGTATAGAAATAGCAGTTCGACATTAATCTAATGTGGACTGTCTATGATACTGATATGCGAACGAACCATTAGTAAATTACACTGCCATACCAAAATCCAAAAATATCATTGTAGCACGTAGCTTCATCATCCACGTACTATCAATTGCAATTTTTAATATTCTTATTTCAACACTCCCCAATTTTACCAAACAGCGGATCATGGGACTTAACATTCACAGAATGCTATAATATGACGAAAGTTTAAAAGTTTAGTGATGGGATCTTTATAATGAAATAAATTCAAATGCTTTGGGAAGATCTATGTTAATGCATCAGTGTCTTTTTTTTCGTTTGAATCGTAAAATTGTATATAACTTAAATAGTATTGCATAGGTCTGCGCTTTGCAATACTGAAAAATGTATGAGTTGAGACTGAAAATCTGCGCCTGATGTCTGGCATTTATCGATCAAAGTCCGAGACTTGAATTTTTCGACATTGCTTGTATACGTGACCGTCAGCACTGATATAATTGAAATCATGGGAATTAGACGTCTGTACAAATACAATGGCAAATGCATGTTGCTGATGACCAAAACTATTATCTTTGTCGCCCATTCATTCCCTTGTTGATAGCGTAGACAAAACTCATTTTTCAAATAAATATTGAATAACAGATCGTTCCATCTGCAGTGTCTCGAATAATGCAAACGAAGAGTATCATAGAGGATTGCCAAGGTTTGTCAATAGCACTGTTATCTAATAGATTTACATGTCAAATTACTCAAACCAGAATGCTGTGAAATCTTATATGTATTTATTTGTTTTATCGCACACCCACAATGCATGAAAATGGTCATTTAAAATGTCATTCCTTGACTCAATTGTTGCCAACTTAAAAACTTAACAGCTAGTATGATACAAACGCGTGGCGACGTACTGGGATAGTTGTGACATCACTCATCATCTAGTAATTGGAAATTTGTTTGAAAAGGTCGAGCACGGTATATAGATTTCTTGGTCAAACCTTCCTAATGCTGTTATTGTTTTCTGATTTGCAGAAGAAACAAACCATTTTTTTCATCCGAGAATCTCCTAAATTTTTTCTAATGCAAACGTTATCTCAGGGGACGTAGATGTATGACAATCTGGAATCTAAAGGAAAAATTACCAAACATAAATGCATATATTGGTAGTAATCAGGGAATGGTTATAACACAATAAATCAACTACCAGCAACACTTAAGACATTAAAATAAATTTTTTAAAAAAAATCAAAGAAATCCTGACTTCAGAAGGCTATGGTATTGCATTCTTCAAAATTAATTTGTACCGAATTTACTATTCATCACTCAGATATAAAATATATTATTGATTATAAATTTGAGTTAAAATGATTATATTTATATTGCTCCGAAAGCATACATCGAACTTACTAGCACAGCTGCTGGCATCTATACTTGTCAAAAATACAATAGAAGTTAGTACAACAGCTACCGAAACCTATCCTTGTTAAATGTACAATAGAACTGAGTATCACAACTACCGAAACCAACCCATGTCAAATATACAATAGAAGTTAATACAACAGCTACCGAGACCAACCCTTGTCAAAAGTACAATAGTAGTTAGTACAAAAGCTACTAAGATGTACCTTTATCAAAAGTACAATATAACTTAGTATCACAGCTATAGTGACCTACTCAGGGAAAATAGCAATAGCTCAGTGACTTTAATTTGTTTTGGGGGGTGAGGGTAATAAAGACTTTAAATCAACTGAAGATCTTAGTGAATAGCGTTTAGAATCTTGATCTCAACATCTCAAACATTGTTCTTTCGAATCGAGTCACACGTGTGTGCAAACGAATATTTGCTATGTATGTGTGCTAGAATATACATGGGATTCTACATTTGAATCTATAAATATAAATTCTATTTTTAGCAAACAATTATCTTCTTATTCAAGCTGAAGTAGTATTCAATATGCAAGTAAACACAATTCTAAGACATATACAACCGGCAAGTACAATATAAGAATTCACTGTCATCTAACTCTCCAGTACAACAGAGGTCCTGCATATAACCAATATATTTAAAGATTCCCAAAAATTATATCAAACTTGACCCACAACTTGCCTGGTTAAAATACCCACATTCGACTTGACCCACAATTTGCCTCGTTATGATGCCCATTCGATTATCAAGGCCCTATTAAAATGAAAACTAAATCAGGTGACGAACTAAGAATAATGTAAAATATTGATGAAAATATATTATGCTTAATACGATTTTATAGTCGATAGATTTTAAAAAGAGGGTTTAAAAACGTCATAAAAGGGACAGTATTGGTTGTAAATAGTTATCGGTTTGTTAATTAATCTCATAAAAACTAGTTAAAATGTGGTATAATGGAGTCGTAATATTCTGATAAAAGACATTTATTTAGGAGTAAATAAATGACTGAAAGATTTAAGCTGCCGAAATTATCACCAATAAATAAATATTATTCTAGCCTCAAATGATCGAGAATAAAAGATGAAGATAACAGGTAAGAAAAATGTCTCATGAAATATTTTAAATTAATTACGCTTTCAAAATGTGTGTATGAATAATTTTAAACTAGATCCAGTACATTTTTATTTTAGTGTTCCTGGACCAGCACATGACGCTAATTTGAAAACAAGTAACGTAGATTTAAAATTACTCACATAATATGTTTTAACGATTAAGTAATTAGAAGAGGAATTATGATTACGGAATTCATTGGAAAACTAAATCCAGCAAACAGCAAAATAAACAGATGCCGGATCATGGTTAGAGTCGTTAGCTTACACTATTTTTATGTACTTTTACAGTAACAATATGTATGCTTAGACAGTTCACCATTTATAACCTCCCAACTAATTTAGATGGAAAAATTTAATATTTTAGTGTGGTGACCAATATTTTCATGACATGTTCAAAGTAAATTTAAAAGTACCAACACATTTACAAGACTGTTTAAAAGATTATCCCATATAAGATTGTTACTTAGAAATATCTGATTCTGATAGTATGCATGTTATTGCAATTACAAAATAAATTGCTAAAGATAAAACAAACTCTTCAGTTCCTAAACAATTGTGCTCGTACTAAAAGCAAACTAATACATCATAAAGAGTTTGTTTTCTTTTGTTGTAACTTTACAGAACATTTTATCTTTCTAAACATTGTTTGCTTTTGGGTCATATAATTAGATGTTCTGTTGAATTTAATTTCTGGTTAACTTGCGCTTTTCTGTCTGTCAATTTTCTCCTTACTTCCGGTTAATTTATTTTTCAAAGTCACATATAACATACATTTTTATGCCTTCTTTCCTAACTGCATCTTTCTGATTACATCACAATCGCCAAACCTAAGACAAAATGATCCATTAAAAAGGTAATTTTTACCAAAATATACATAGTTGTCGTGACTACTTAATTTGGACATATGACATAAATACACAGTTCGCGTGCATCTATATGATCTTTTCTGTTGATTAGCAGCAGGGAGGGCGAACCCTACAAATTTTTGCGACAAAATCGATTAAAGCCTCAGAATGCCAAATGGAGCCTTCCTACGAAATCTCATATTTTAACCAAAAAAAATAAAGACCCCATTTTACAAATGGAGCCTTAGCGATTTTGTCGTAAATATGTTGTCATAACCACCCTCAAAATTACTGCCATCTACGTCACAAATATGTTGTCATATCGCCCCGCGCTGAAAGGATTTCAGGGTTAATACAAATTATTTAACTAAATATTTGTTAGCTTTTCTCAAACAGACTAATCGATAATACTTCACCACGTAGATCAATTAAATTATTTGACTGATCGGTGAGTGTAAAATTAATTCTAGTTAGCGAATCATTTTGACATTGCATATAGACTGGATTAGTCGGATTTTCAACAATTAAAAATCCTGGGGGGGGTTGGTGCAAATGAATAAAGAATGTAACCGTGTCGGGCTTGATTTGATTGTTCCATATTAATTTGATAACTTCCTTCGATTACATCACACGTTAAATTAAGCGCGATCACTGATGAAATATCCACATTGTTCGGTGCGACATGTCTACCGTCGCCGTCGGGAGAATTATTGTGAGTCAATATAGTTGGTTTGGGTTGTTTATTTTCCCATTCGTCATGAATTATTCTGAATCCCTCGTCGATGGCCGCTCTAAGATTTTTCTTCAATTCTGGTATGTTATATCCTGGTAGTTTAAACGTTGGAATATCTTCAACGGGGATTTTATATTTCTCTGCAAAATATTTACTTAATTCAGGATCATCTGCTATTTCTTGAATGTTTCGAGAATGATATTTTTCTGCGTCATCGATAATTTTATTACATGTAGCTACTACGCTGATGAATTCGTCTTTAGTGAGAGAACCGGATCTTAGAGATACTAGCAGTAATGAAAGATCATTATTTATCGCTGTGAATTTATCAGTAATACGACGTTCATCTAACTCCTCATTAAAGTTTTCATTCAACTCTTTTTTCAATTTCTCCTTCACCTTTTCATCCCTCTCTTCCTTTAATCTCCTCATCCTCTCCTTTATGATCTTAGAAAAAATACTAGCCGCGACTCCCGCGATCGCCTTGCTAAAGAGATCAGAAGATGTATTCCTGCGATTTCTATTACTTTCTACTGGATTTTCAGGTCCTATTTCATCAGTGACGTAATCAGATTTTACAGGCTCGGGCGTGGAATTACCAGCACTTCTAGGTGGATCTACTGTTCTTATTGAACTGTTATAAATATCTACAACATACCCAAGAGAGCTTATTTCAATTGTAGATGATAGTGTTGGTTCATGAACTGTTATCGCAATTTTTGATTCCCTTCTAGTAATGGATTTTATTCTACGTTGTAATTCATTATTAATTTGCTCAATTTGATAGGACCCAGTTGGTATTGAAAGAACGTTCCAATCTGGAGTGTCATCTTTTTTATTTCTATATGCAAACACCAGAGAATTATTAGGTCTCTGACCACCAAATGGAACCGATCTGATATTAGGCCAACTATGATACACTCGTAATTTTGCCAACGCGATTTCCTTTACTGAAACAGGGGAAGGAAAATTCACACTGAATTTAGGGTTTGTTGACGATATTGATATCATGCTTGTTTTCCGCGGAGTGGTATTTTCTGCTATCCGCTGAAGTAGTTGAATCTCTTGCGACATTATTATTATTATTTACAATGTCTAATTTTGCAATAGATGAAAAAACGCTAGCGTTTTTAATCGTAGTATCATAAATACGTATCATCGCGGAGAATTCGTCTTCGGTAATTATCGTATCATCAATCGATGATGACATCAACGAGGATAATTGTGAGTAACCGTTAGATACTGCTTGATGTTTTACTATATAGTCGTTAAGTTTTTCTTGAGAACAGGATGATATTTTTTTAGTAATAGCATTTGCAATTCCAGCAAATGTTGTCACCGCGGAAATAGCAATTGGGACAGCAATCGGAGCTACCATTGTTACTGAAGATAGTATAATACCAGCACCGGCCATTATACCAGATACCGAGTATACTGTAACATCAATTGCGGTAATTCTCCTGCGATACTTTTTAATTTTTATTTCATACTCATCAATGAGTGTTTTGAGTTTTGTTAAAAACTCTTTGACGGTATCATAGCGATATTGCGATGATGGAATCATATTATTTTAAAATCTCAAGTGGTTTCTAATTGTTAAAAATTCTAATTCAGATCAGCTACAAACTCCATGTACCATACAAATGATGTCTTATTTAAATTAGGATCAGTGCTTGTTATTGTAAACCCTTTGTATTCACCCACGTCAATAGTCGTTGAAATCACGTTGTTGTATCCATATGAAGTCGATGATGATATATTAAACTGGTTCAGTGACACTTTTGTTAATCGATAAATACCCGGCTTTGACACAGTGAGAGTAATTGTATTCTTATTAGGTTCCCAATCTAATGGTCCAGAGAAAACTGTGTATACCATATTTATGATATTCCTCTCATGAGGAATTTTTATTTTTTCAAGTAGCGGAAGATTGTCTGTTTTAAACTTTGTAATATCCTCGATAGATTTTTTAATATTACTAATGTTATCTCTAATAATATTAAATCCAGCATCATTAATATTTTTAATATTGGATTTAATTTCATCAAAATTGGATTTAATTTCAGCGAGAGATGGAGAGGTTACCGCTAGTGTTCCAAAAAATCTATTAATCCTGTTAATTTCATCAAAATTGGATTTAATTTCAGCGAGAGATGGAGAGGTTACCGCTGGTGTTCCAAAAAATTTATTGATAATATTTCTACGAAGGGAATTATACGTTGTTATATGTTTTTCAAGTTCTTCATTTAAATTTTTTAATGCATCTGTGATTGCAGAAACAAATACACCTGGTTTGAGTTTTCCATCATTTGAATATAACGCTATTGTATCTTCAACGACGTCACGTCTTCGTATTAAGACATCATCCAATGAAACATTACTAGATTTCAATTTGCCCTGCCGATCTTGAAATACAACTATTTCCCCAGGATCTACACTTGACAAATTTAATGTCTCGGCGATTTCATCTTCGATTATTTTTTTTTACATTTTCGACAGCTAATTTACTATCGGTTTCTGTTTTTTTTTTTACTCTGATAAAGGTCGTCCCCAAATATCAATCATTATACGAAAACGCTAACGTTTTTCTAAATCATAACGTTATCGTTTATGCCATTGTCCACTAGTATATTCATTAACAACAATTTGTGGTGGTTTCCTTGGAAAACTAGATATCTCTGCAAGGACGTTTAATACTTCACGACCACATATCGGTGGATCATTTAACTGTTGTGTTGGTAGCGTGGAATAAAAAATTGGAGATAACTTTGTTATTGTGGATACATATCGCATGAATTCTTTTGGTGGAGCTAAACCATATGAATCAAAATATACAATTCCACGTGGATCAATTATATATGCGTCCCAATGAGTTCCATTTCCGCTGTTTTTATCAAGATTGATAATACCCGTTTCATTTTTCATTGGTTTTGATGGTAATTGATCTCTCATGAAAACTCCTCTAAAGTTTTTTTATTGATAATGATTTTACAGCATCAATTAAATCAAAATTGGACATTGGTGAAAATCCTAGGGATTTTTCCACTAATAAGCCGTTCCTGGTATTCTTAGGCCCGTGCCCTTGTACCAATTGTGTGGAGTTCCTGGTAGTCTTAGACCCTTTCCTTTTTTTATAGCCTTTCCCAGTAGCTTTTTTCAGGGCCATTCCTGCAGCAGTACCAACGGCTCCTAACGCTTCCGCCTTCGCAACCGCTGGGGCAGCCGCTGCAATCAATGCTGGAATAGCAGCTAACAGCGGAAATATACCACCTGATTTTATTATACTGGCGATTGCTGCTTTCGAAAAATCAATTTGAACTCCTCGTTTGTTCTTTAGCGCATCATTGAAATGTTTTATTTGACGATCTGTCAATGATAATTTATGTGCACCACCGGACATTTGAGTGGGTTTCAGTGTTATTGTGGTTCCACATTCTTTAGCCGACTTTGATTTCAATTTCTTGACCTGACCATCAGTCAACTGGACATTAACAATACTATATGTCATTCTATTCTAAAACGTAATTTACACTTTTAATTCATCTTATTGTGAAAATCCTAACTACATGTTTTCTACTGGTGCATCAATAAGTCTCATTCGTCCGCCAATTCCTTCTAACAACATTGATTTATCACTGAGAATGACAGCAACTGCTCTATAATCAGCTATACCAGCAAGGCGTTGTACCCGAGCTTGGAAGTATATATCAACAATAGATTTATTCTATGTTCATTTTTCTTTGAGATAGCTGTTTGATAAATCCCTTCAGCAACTCTTTGTACTGAAGGAATACATATTCCAAAATATTTTCCCGCAGCATTCATTGAATGAAAAACTCTTTCTTCATTCGTCGTTGTATCAAATGATTTAACTCCCTTGCGTCGTTTAGAGTATTTCCCTGTCTTTCCTCTTTTTGTATTCTCTCTTTGAGAAATGCATTGTAAATTGGAAATCGCGTTGTTTAAAGGATTAGAGTCAATATGATGAATAACATTACCATCTTTAATCAATCCATAAAATGCTTCATATACAATTCTGTGAACGTAATAGTTCTTTCTTCCAGCACAAATTGCAAGTATCCTTGATTATTAACACAACCAATTGGCTTTTTCAGTCTACAGTGTCTAAAATCACCATCAGCAGATATTTCATAATTAACAAGTATTGGATGTGGTCTGAATTCTTGCTCCATTTATATATAATAATACTATTTGTCTAATTCATTATTTGCTTTAATTATAAATCTATTAATGTAGTTTTGAGGGGTTTTTATGATTTTGTCTTTGACAGAATCATGGTTAGGGTCAATGATAGTGTTTTTTATTCGTTTATCATAATAACGTTTCAATTCTCTAAACCGCGTACCCCCACAATTGATACATAATTGTGATTTTCCTCTCACACCCACCCCACAATTTATGCATGGTGCCGGGCCTGTCGAATTATTTCTGACACTCTGTAAGTGATATCCACAGAATTCACCTCTACACGATTTATTACATGGGGTTACTGATCCAATCATAAGCCATTTGCAGTGATTCATTATATATAAACAAAATTTTCTATTTAAATGTTTGCTTTATTTATATGAATGAAGAATTCAAGAGATTATCGGCAATCAAGCCTTGGAAAAATATTAAATTCAATCTTGATAGAACTCTCGAAGATGTACCAAAAGAGAGAATAAATAATAGAAGTCTGATTAGAAAAATACGAGATTGTGTTCATGAGTTTAAACAGGACGGTGCATCACACACCTGGTCAACATTTAAAATTGATGGTGTTGTTGATGCTAGAATGAATGATGAAACAGCAGCTATGATACTATCACAACTTGGCAATAAAAGGTATTTTCTCAGAGTGAAATTCATTATCAATTTAGAATCGGGCGATTGGGTTATAAGAGACAAATTTGAGCCAATTCTCAAAGATAAGACAACAGTCATTGTTAGCCGTGATTCCAGACCAGGGCTGTTAACTGGAATTGATAAACCATACTATGAAAAAGCGTATCCAGAAACAGCAATTGTTTATGGGATGTATCCGTTAAATAAGAAACCTGACATTGGAAAACTAGCACCAATGTAACAGTCAACGTCAGTAGAAAAACCACTCAATTGTGTGGCACAACGTGTCATAGAACACTTTACAAATACACTCCTTGGGAATAAATTAACCGATCTAAGACGTAAAAAATAAGTCAATGGGAGCTAACAGTGAAAGAGAACGGAGCAACTATTTCCGATATAGCTAGATTGGAAAAGTCGTTGAGATTTCCGATAACCGTTTCAACGATAACTGGCGAAGTATTATACGAATCGAAATACAATAAAAACGGAGCTCCAATCAAAATTATTGATCATAACAAACACGCATGGACATCCGCAGTTACAATATTCCCGAGAGACAGAACAGTGAAATATATCCCAGAAGAATTCACCAAGGATGGCATTCTCACTGAAGAAAGATTATTCGATGCTATTGCTAGTTTGTGTAAAAACGACCCTGTATCAGTATGGCTACTGCATAGTTTTGAAGATGAAGAATGTCAATTTAATCAATTTGTGAGACCTAACGGTGAATTATATCGTACTGAAAGTCTACATAATAGGATGAAAAATCTAGCAATAAGTCTCAGTGAAAACGCTATCGCTTTTATTGGAAAATCCGACGATTACGAACAGTTACTTACAAATTGTTTTACAATTCCATCAGTTGCAGCTCATTTTGCAAGAAAGAAAAATAATTGGAAACCAACACGAAAAGAGTTTTTACAGGATGTTCAATCCAGCTGTTTGGAATATTATCATGGCGGTCTATGGAACGTTAAATACAATCGTGAAAGTATGATATCAGTTGATATCGTTGCCTGTTATCCAGGAAGTTGTCTAGGATATGGATTCGCTGGTGAGTATTTTAAACGGTTTGGACATCCCACACATGAAATGACTCGCGTTGCTATTAATGGACCACTGCCTGATTTTGATTTGACCGGTTTTGCTCGCGTAGTATCATTTGAATTCGCTGAAGGACTTCATCCGTGTTGTTATGTTTGGATTGGTAGACACATGGCTGAAAAGATGTGGTTACCAATAGTGTTATTGCGATATATGATTGATTGTAAAATGTTAGTTTCGTTGATTGTCAGCGAAGCGATTATCTCATATCAAAAACAAACCAATGTCTGGTTACCAGAACCAGAATGTCTTGATAGTATAATCGATAAGTCTAGAAAACATATTGATGCTGACGAGGAGTACATCATTGAATGGTCAAAAAAATATTTAATCAACGAAATAGTGAAGCAAAGGATCTCGGCCGAAGAATAATCGGTAAATTTACACAAGGTGGAAAAAAATTCAACTTTAAAAGACAATCCTCACGATTGATTATAGATGATGCCGAATACGACTTCGTTATTAAAGATGCAGTAGAGAAAAATAGGTACGCAAATTGTAAAACAGCCTTCTTGTCCAAAAAAACAAAGTTAGGTAGAATTGTTACTTACAGTGATGGAGAAAGCTCTGCATATCTACATTTAAGGGCTTCTATGCTGGGTTATGCATCTATCAATTTATTTGCAATGATAAATAGATTTCCTAGTATAGCAGTTAGAGTTGCAATTGATTCAATGTATGTCGATAAAAAATATATCAAAGAGGTAACTAAATTTACTAATAGCGAAGAGACTTGGGGAACATGGCGAATTAAACCTGAAATACCACGCGATTATTCTAAATCAGCAGACCTTGAGATTAAAAGCAGTTACCTGAAGAACGATAATTCTATCAGTGAAAAATCCGAAGGATTTTCTATGTCTAAAGCACCACCGATATCAGATCCAATTTGTAGATATAAAACAGTTTATTTAAACGGTTGTGGTGGATCTGGAAAGACAACACGTGCGATAGAATTATATCGAGAGAAAACGTCCATGATTGTACTCACACCAACCTATAGACTAGCGAGAGAGATAAAACAACGCCAAAAATCCAAAGGATTTTCCGTTGAAGCTTGCACGTATCATAGTTTTTTTCGATACAAGGGTGATGCTTGGACTCCTGAGCGATTGGGTGAATAATTTATTCATGCGGTTATTATTTGGGATGAAGCATGTACTGTTTCAGAAGATGTATTAAAAATGTTTCTTGATTGGTTATTGCAAAATAATACAAAAGTTATATTGTGCGGCGATCATGGTCAACCACCACCATTTGTTGGTAGAAGTCCACATAATTGGTTAAAAGGATTTGTTGATTATTACGAAGAAATTGATACTGACTATAGAGCACTCGATGAGCAGTTACGTGAGTTTAAAAAACTAATTAGATTACAACCCGATAGAATTCAATGTGAAGTAGCGCGTGAAATAATTTCTGAAACGCCTATGAATGATTTTTGGGAAACATGGAGACCAAATGATTTTGTAGTAGCAAGTAGAAAGATAATCAGAGACGCACTTCAGAAAAAGTTGTTTGAGCTACACAAGAAAAAATTCCCAACGTTTCCAGTACCGTTGTGTTATAGACCATTGGATACACGAAAGCAGAATATTGAAGTTGAAATTCCAGGCCAGACGGAGAAACAGATTCTAGTGTTAAATGATATTGTGCTAGTTGATATCAATGCTGTAGAAGATGCATTATGCGCTGATAAATCACCATGGACGCTTGGTTATGTAACAACAATACACTCGTCACAAGGATTGACCATCACGGATACAATTGTTTGGATAGTTGATAATCGCATTGAATGGTCAACTTTAGTCTATCTCGCAGTGTCCAGAGTACGACGAATAAATCAACTACGAAGGATTGTTTTCGATGATGATTTTAATGCAAACGATGATAACACTGATATTAGCATCATTAATAAAAAAAACTCTCTGGTTACAAACAGCAGGACAAAAAAAAAACATCGAGAATTTGATATTTATGCTGAAGTAATAATCGCATTAAAAGAACAACAGAATAATCACTGCGCCAGTTGCAATTGTATAATGCACTGTCAGTATTCGGATAAAGACCCTCGACAATTCACCGTAGACAGAAAAAAAAAACAGTCTTGGTCATGTCAGAAACAATGTGATGTTGACCTGTCTTGAGTGTAATAGACGTAACGGAGCTAGTTAAGACCATGTGGCGGTAATTGAGTATCGTCCGGAATGACTTGTAGTTGTTCGCGTGTAAAACCACGCTGAGGTGCAGTTGAATCCAATCTGTAGATTGGAGGTCTACCAGTTGATCGCGTTATGGTTGAAATTTTATGCGTAGTAACACTCCATATAGGATCAGTAGCTCTTCTTTTACCATCTTCAAGTTCTCCTGGTTCGTATAAATATCTCACAGTAACATCACCGAAAAGTGGCTGAGTGCTAACCCGCTGTGGTTGTTCGGGTATATATTTTGTTTTATTGCAATATTTGGTTTCATATTAATAGTTCGAGTAATCTCGTTATTTAACGCTGCAACTACACTCGGTAACCTTTGGACCCATTCACGAGATCGTTTTTCTTGGATGAATTCTTTTGCATATTGATATCCAAATAACCGTTCTGCAAGAGTTCGATTAAATCGTTCTACAATTGCCTGATCACGATGTAACGCAGTATGTCTCCGTCGTATTGTAACATTATGAGTTTTCATTGTTGATAGAACAGCACCTTGAAACTCTTTGCCAGGATCAACTTGTAATAGATTTGGCCATCTTAGAGGACCTCGTCTATAAATCCTTTCAAATGCAGAAGCGACTTCAGAAGCTGACTTTGTTTTTAATGGTTCTGCTTGTTTAAATCGACTCGCAATATCAACTACAGTTAGCGCGTATTTGTAACCATGGTCATGTGGTAAAAACAATAAATCAGCCTGATGAACTTCATTGGGTACGGTAACATCAAAATGAGAATAATTAATTTGTTTAGGCGGTGGTAGATAAATTTGCCATATAGCTTATTTGGATAACCAATCTTTCGCAGTGGACTTTTTCACTTTTGCAACGTTAGCGAGTTTACTGATTGCTGCTTTACCCCTCCAGTATCCTTTCGGAGAATAATAAATAGATTCCATACTATAAAAACACTAATGTTTTTAATTACCAGCACCTAACACCAATTTGCCTTTCATAGCTGATTTGACCAACCATGAAGCCAATTTTTCTTTGAAGGATTTATCGGGAATAGCATTTAACGCATGAATTAATTTTACATCCGCGATATGTCTTTGTTGCAAATTATTGCTTTTATATGCAACATCATGAGCATGACATGCCTTATCAATAGCATTTATCGGGTACTCACCAGGCCGGGGCTGATTTTGATCATCAAGTCTGATATCTAATCTCGTTCCGGGACCACAGTAACTATATCCTGGAAGGTGTTTTTCTCCGGGGTATTTTGCCCATGGGGTTCGGGAGTTTTTCAAGTTTTGCGGCAATATCACCTCCGAGTTGTTTTTTTTTTTAAAAATCTAAATTTTTTTGTACCACATGTCACACACTTACCAGTAAGCGCTAGTCTATTGTTTTTAGTTGTAATGGTTGTCTGATCGGTTGTATTAGTACGCTGTTTACATTTAACACAATATAGATCCATAATTTACATATAGCGTTATGAATATAATTGATTTTTCAGCGACTAAAAGAAGAGAACCGGTAAAACACCACGCAGCGCTTCCGAATTCTGTCCGTGCCATTATAATCGGACCATCTGGATCGGGTAAAACACAATTGCTGCTTAATTTGATAATGCGATTTATGAAGTGGAATAAATTATATTTAGTTGCACCATCCGTAGATGATCAACGGTGCTATGAAGTGCTAAAAGATTATAATGAAAATGCATCAGAAATTAAAGGTGAAAGTGTAATTGACTTTATTACTGATATTAATGATGCACCATCAGTAGAAGATCTCGATGGAGACATAAACAATCTTGTAGTGTACGATGATGTAATGTTAGATAATCAAAAGAACCCTGCTAGAATATTTTCCCGAGGTAGGCATAAAAACACTGACGTGATATATGTCACTCAACGCTACACTCAAATTCCAAAAGTGATTCGCGATAACTGCAATATTCTTGCTGTATTCAATGGCGTTGATACACATACGCTACGAAATATTTGGCAGACATGGTGTTCCGATATGGACTTCAATGGATTTAAAAATTACTTTAGTCATGCTCAGTCAGTCCCATATGGATTTATAACAATAAATTTACACGACCCTCGGTCACGATATCGTATTGGACTTGATCAAATATTTAGTTAAATAATTTGTATTAACCCTGAAATCCTTTCAGCGGGGGGAGATATGACAACATATTTGCGACGTAGATGGCAGTAATTTTGAGGGTGGTTATGACAACATATTTACGACAAAATTGCTAAGGCTCCATTTGTAAAATGGGGTCTTTATTTTTTTTTTTTTGGTTAAAATATGAGATTTCGTAGGAAGGCTCCATTTGGCATTCTGAGGCTTTAATCGATTTTGTCGCAAAAATTTGTAGGGTTCGCCCTCCCTGCTGCTTGATTCCTTAATGTATTCGTTGTTAAACATTTGCATATCTAAGGAATACTCAGTATAGACTATTAGCATGTGTATTTCTCAAATCAAGTCATAAACAATGATGATCAGTGCAAAAAATGTTAAACCTCAAATTGCTTAAGTTTCGTTAATACTTTGTTGCTCATATAAATTGTTGCTTAATGTTATTCCACTGTAAATAAAACATGTTTGATAATCCTTTCACATTGTACATACTTTTTCTATTACTCAATAAGAATGCTTTACACATGAATTTTCTCTCTTCCTTGCGACGTTTTAAACTCTTATCTGTTAAATATCTGGAAATCAAACGATATTCTAAGTTTAATTAATTTTATTTAACTTTAATTCTTTTTACAACAAATGGAACAGATTCTCAATCACTATTTTGTTTATTAACCGTACCTCATCTTAATTTTCAATTTTTTAAATTTATGACATGTTAGTAATGTTGCTTCTTTTCTTGTATGTAAGGAATTTTGCATTTCTAATATGTTTTCATTGCTGTCTATTTAGCTAAATATTATAGATATTGTAAACGACATTAGCACTGACACCCATTAAAGTGACAATAAATACGTACTCGTAAGTTACCTTTAAAGGATGATAAAATCATTAGAATTAGATTATATAGTTTTCTTAAAACAGAGTCTTGATAATTGAAGAACGGGGAGTTACCCACACCATTTAACATTTTAGTAGCATTATGTAATGAGTGACTTTGCTATATTATTCCTGACCTCCTTTAGTTCCTTCTACAATTCCTCCATAGTTTATAGTATCGTCTTCCCATTCGATTATATCCAGTTGCATCAAAGACCTATACAAGATAAAACGATTCTTTACAGCCGTAATGACTTTTTACTTCTCATCAATCTATCGCAATGAATATAAAAAGTTAACTTTTCATAATTAATCCAGTGTCAGTTTCTATCTTGTAACTGTGATCATTTTTAACCTATTCTAAACTCCAGGACAAAATAAGTCTGCATATTACACATTTCATTTCATTCAATGGTAAATAGATGTTTGACTGTAAATGGGAGCGACCTGTGTTTAGCAAAACGGCAAAGACATCAGAAGTAGCTAATGCTTAGTGTGTAAGTTAAAACTCCAATATATTCAACACACGTATACCACTATATTATTTCCTTAGGATATTATACGTTTATCTTCATCTGTTCGAAAAATCACTGTTATTAGTTTTTCATCTATTTCTTTTTCTAATTCAGGTTTATCGTCTTTATGTTTTCTTCTGTTTCTCTGCGAAATGTTTATTTGGTGGTGCTTCTAAAGTTCACACTTTCAATATTTTAACTTTGTTGTTTAAATGTATGAAAGATTCGCTGTATGCTCTTTCGCAGTGATAAAATGGTATTTTCACTTACATTAATTATGCTTTTTGGCATTAATTTTTAAGCTTTCATTTCTGATCAATAATTTATTTCTGTATCTGTGACAAGTTCTTTTTTCGTTCTGTCATTTACTTCTGAAAAATGTGTTACTTTTATCTATCACTTTATGTTCCTGTTACTACAACACACATTTACTGTTTAAATCTTTTTTAAACTTTCTAATTGTTTAGTTCTTTTCATTAGACCGTTCCATTGGCCTAAGTGGTTAGAGCTTCTGCCTCGAATGCGGGAGGTCGTGGGGACGAACCTCGACCAAATCATATCAAAAACTTATAAAAATGACACAGCTGCCCCGCTTGGTGCTCAGCATTTAGCGGTTAGTGTTGGGACTAGTCGGCCTAGAGTCCAAATGTTTTGACTGGGTGTGGACATATCATATATCTGCACCATGACATCACTATAAACTGACATGCTGCAGACTTTATACGGATATTACTGAAACTTATGCCACGTTATAAATTCAAATACACTAATATGCCTTTTATTATTTACATTTTAAAAATAAAAACTGGTCCAACTGGCTCAAGGTACTTGGAATCTGTCTTTTCTCCATGTCACACTTGAATGCATTTATCTTTGAATTTACATCTACCCTTTTAGGTGCGTCTTTTTTCACAAATTTCAAAGCTATTGAAGTACTAAATCTCTACTTAGACATGTCATGCGCAACTTCTACCTTTTCCGTCTTCTTTCTCCAATCGCCCTTCACAACTCTTCCATTGTGGTACCTATACCAGGTTTACTCCACGCGTTATAGTCATCTTTTATATCTTTGAAGATGTTATCATCAGAAGTCATACATATTTGTGTGCCAACAATTTTTTTTTCTTCTTCACAGATTGCCTGTTGTCTGCATTAGCTGCCTTTACTGGAAAACCTAATTTGGTGAACATTATGGTTGTCCAAGCTTACGTCATTGTTTATTGGTTGTTCTAGTGTATATTTCTCATTTGTAATTGTTAGTTTAAGCCAAAATCACAACTATAATTTTAAGTCATAAAGCTGGACATTATTTAACTCGTTCTCAGAACAATTTTACCGGTTTGAGTTTGCCTACACAACACAGTGACCGTGCTTGAACTTCTACATCACAACTAAACATCACATTGTTTTGTTTTGTGACAGCAAGATTTCTGGATACAGAAATACATATATTTACTGTAAATTATTTGTGAGCGGATAGTTGCTGTGTTTGATTTGCAACATTGGATCGTACAGAAGACGTAAACGAATCTCTTTTTTGAGTGGGAGTTGTATCACATATTTACCTCATAAAATATGCTGTGGTTGGATAATGTTCTGTCAGATAGGTAGACCAATTATGTCTACATTCTTCTGTAAACAAAGGTGAGTTTATTTACTTTTAATATCAGCATTTAAATTTTATGTGGATTCCATGCTACAGATATACTGTCCATCGATCCCCAGGGTTAAGCCTCGTTTTCATCTAAACAATACTGGTACTTTTACTTGTTGTTATTATTCTTGTCTTGGGGGGTTTTGCGAATTTTCATGGTATGATATGTTAATTATGACATCACAAACCCTTACGGGTATAAATTTTGCATTATTGAAACAGAGGAAACCATTTTTTCCAATTCCATTTCGCGCGTCGAATGAAAGAAAAACGGAGGCCAAAAATGTTCAATGAAACTAAAAATTCAAGAAGGCGGGGTAAAAAAAAATTCCCACGAACGCAGCCATTCAATAAAGAGAATACTGCACAATAATGTCATGGGCTTGTTTGGACCAATCAGAATCACAAAGTAATATTTTCACATGTATAATATCAAAAATATCAAACTGCACACACTGTAGGCAAAGTGTATCGACTAAGCAAAAGACATTTACTGATGACGCTGCGTTGTAGCAAAGTGATTATTGAAGATATTTAATGATTATATCGTTTACAAATAAATTAACAAAATATCTTTTTCGTCATATTTGAGCAAAGAAATATTTTCCTGCCCACAACGCATATGTCTATGAATTGTCGCAATATATATTCCTTACTTATTATATGCTCATCTTTTTCTTAGTTAACTTTACATTGTCAGAATCGTGCAATATTCCCCGATATTGCACACCTTCTTATTGCATCGCACGCCCAAAGGAACTATTGTTCTAACGTAAACAATTTTTTATGAATGAACTAAAGTAGATATTTCATGGACGGCCACATACCAGCAAATGTTCCACAGAATGACACATACAAACTGCTTTGGCACATTCTGCGTTTACTTTTTTGATACAATGTTAGGAACAATAAGTTGAACAAACAACATAGACCTTAGGATATATGTTATTGGCAGTTTGACTCGACCTATAAACGAGTACTAAGGGTAATTCACAAGCCAACAAGTACTTCCCTTTTTAGTTATTACCCTTCTCTTCTACTAGTGATAACACCCATTTCGATAGGCATTTCGACACGCATTTCGACACGCATTTCGACACGCATTTCTCCGATAAAGCAAAACTGTTTTAATGCTACAGGCTGAGAGAGAGAGAAAAAAAATATTTTCAAGCACTTAGTAAACCGATGCCGGATAGTGAGTAGGTCTTTCGACACGCATTTCTTCGATACAGCAAAAACGTTTCAATGCTACAGGCAGTGAGAGAAAAAATATATTTTCAAGCACTTATTTAACCGATGCCGGGCAGTGAGTAGGTCTTAATCTGGTCTTCAATAATATTTTCCGAATTTAAGCAGACGATCCCATAATTTGTCGTCTAAGATTCCGATACTAAGCTAATATTGCCATCCCAGTAGGACCTTTCCAAAGATATGTTCTGATCACTTTGTCTTTATTATGTTCTATCTAACTTGATTAACGCTGATTAGGGGACCAGTACGTAGGATGCACGCTGAGTAAGCAGCAAATTTACATGTTTTGTAAAATTTATTTCGGTTGCATATCTGATAAAGATCGCTGTTTTTCCTGGCTTGTACTTTAGTCCTGATGATTTCTGCCTTTAAAGCAAAAGTGTGTTTTTGCACACCATGGCACACATAACATGCAACTTCATGATGCACTGCATTAAAGGTAACGCGACAAAATTAGCTCCAGAACTCTCCAATATGGCACGACACAATGGCTTTTACGGGGCTTACAATATAAAGCAGCACATGCATGTAATTTCTTGCTTTTCGCACACTGAACGACTTTAATTAAAGGCCAGTAATTACTTTGTTTTTATCCTACAACTGATTAACTGTGAACATAATTGACCTTCAGAAGCTGATTACATGAACTAACTACACCTGAAAAAAGGAAACGATAATAAAATTGCATCAGATGGAATCAATCACGGGCGAACGCCTACTGCTGATATAATACCCTTGTACTTAAAAAGAGTATTGACTTCATTACAATATCGCCTGGTCAATAAAACTGACTATATGTGTGAGTTGAGATACGTTGGTATTATTGCTTCTGGATGCATGTAAAGTCTTACTGTTTAATACAAAAATGTCAAACACCAATAAATATGTTATAGTCTAGCATAAAAAGGGATATCTTAGAGCAAGATCAACCATCTTAGTCTCCTTCTATTAAAATCCATTATGTGTGAAAACAGCATATTAATCATAGAAGTTCTCTCAAATAGCACTGTCAACTTAGTTCATCTCTCTCTCTCTCTCTCTCTCTCTCTCTCTCTCTCTCTCTCTCTCTCTCTCTCTCTCTCTCTCTCTCTCTCTCTCTCTCTCTCTCTCTCTCTCTCTCTCTTACACACACACACACACACAGTAGGTTTGGGTTCAGATAAATAATGAAGTTTAGTAATAACCAGATTTCTAAGTACCTGTCTAAAATATTTTAATCATACTGGGTTTTAACAAGTACCCGATGCAAAGCATATAAGTGTTTATATCTATTTATTCTCTAGAAATATGACATCGTACAATATCAAGCAGTGGTGTTGTAGAACAGTACATGAAATATGTTGATGCAAGCACCATTAACTAAAATGTGAGTAACATGATTAAATGAAACTATTTGCAAATTAATGCAGATTGAAGTGACATAGTATCTTAGCCAAGAGTAATACACGTCATAGTTTTTTTTCGAAAAGAAATAAAAACTAAAACGAGCACAAAGGGTAATGAATTTGTGTAACTTGATTACCATATAAGTTTCTTCGGCACAAAAAAATAATGCCGGAAGACTAATTTTTCTAAACAAAACCATTGTTCGCATAACGTCAATAATTGTTATTTATTGTCATCGCGATATCATTTATGTATAACTGAATCAAAAGGAAATATCAGTTGCTTTATAAAACGAAATTAGTTAAATTACCATAGAGATGAAAAGCCACGCTTGTAATTATATATTTTTCAAATATAATTTATACAAATTAGTAATATACTTAATCAAATAAACACTAATTTCAAACTCGAATAAACGTGAAGGGTTCATATGGTACACATACAGCGCAAGCAAATTTATTCCGCATGACCTGTATCCAGGTTGATCAACTTAGTAAGTCTGGTTCCCTTTTATCTGAATTGTTACGCGTTTTTCGTGATCTTTTAATGTTCATAATTTCATGATCTTTTTATGTTCATAATTATATCAATAAACATTCACCAGTCAATGTATCGAATGAGGCGTCTCAGTGGGAAAATGGCAGACACCCCGGGAGATGAAATTTTAAAATCACTGGCAAATATAAGCTCAGAGCTGAATAATATTATCGAAAAATAAAACAGAGGTTCTTATACGTTGTTGAGGGTGACACAGGAAGATCATGCATTAATATCGATAGTCCATTGATCATCAGTCCGGTTGGAATATTGTAACTTTTAACTAAAACTTTTGATAAACAACTATTAAACCACACAAAAAGCTCGGGATGTGCATTTCTATCTCAATAGATTCGAAACAGTAGGTCACAAAATAAATCGTTCTTATCTTGTTTGTGGAAGTCTAAAAGTGTTACTATCCCAACACCCCCACTCTCCAACAAAAAGGATTGGAACGTATATACATACACCATTAACTTACATGCATACAACATGCTATCGCACAAGGGTAGGAAGTCTTTATAGACACGTGATATCACGTATACGAGAGAGAAGGTATGAGGGGTTTGAAATTTTAGTTTTATCCTTTTTACAAACGTAAAAACCCACACAAACACAGACATATCATGTTGGCATTGTTAACCTTAGAGTTAACACAAGCGGCATCTCTTCGCTAGTCGTCCTTTTCTCAAACTTCATTACACTGCAAGTCCGGAGACGAATATCCGCTTCAGACATCATTGCCTTTCCACATACAACCTTTTCTTCCATTTTACTGTGTCTATAATACCTGTGATCGCTCAAGATGATTTCACGTGAACGGGTTAGTCCTGTTTAAACATCGTGCATTAAACGATGGCAGAGTTGTCTTGAGAACAGGAGAACCATATGATTAAACGCTTTTATATATAAGAAAAGACTGGGTCGAAAACATTTAAATGATTCACCTTTAAAAAAGAAAGCTTAATTTGCAGTCTGGATTAAGACTTCCACGTCAAAACATTGGATCCAGACAAAAATATACATTCACAAACCATCCAAACTGCCAGTCAACCTGTACAAAGAGTCTATCAGATTGTGTGCTAGAAATGAACGTGACTTCCAGACCACACCACTTTACCTTACGGACAGACTGAGTTTCCAGTATAAAAATCAAGAACGTTCCAAGACAAAAAATTTATTGCAAATTTAACCGATGACATATAGAAAGATGAATAATTTAACAAAACAAGCGAGTGAGGAACCCATTATAGAACACAAGTTTAATTTTGAGGTCAACACATTTTAACAAATCATTGGCGAATTCGATAGAGCCAGCAATAGACATCAAGTTCAATATTGAACTCGACTGCAATGCTGCTTCTCTACTATCAAAAGCGATGCAGTCCGTTTTGCTTTACAGCTATGCTGTAAAGTAATGCTGGGTGACCTTTCTGCTTTACTGGTATAAGTATTGTCCAACTTGTACCTGTCTGTGAATCTAATCCATGCACTCGCAAACCATTCTGGATACCACTAGCTCATCGAGATGTACAAATCAAATGCTATACGAGTATTGTTTTGTTTCAAAGTGTTCAAATTGTCAAACGTTGATCAACTACCTATAACTAAGAAAAATTTTGATGCCAAAAACTGCTACTTACAATGTCGTTGTGATTATATGATGGAATTCTGGAGGAAAAAGTCTTCGAAGATTTTAACAACAAAATAAACATGGTTAAAAAAGTATGAACCCAAGAAAATATTTCTTCACGGCGTGTGGTATATTAGTTAGTGACTGATCTGGGTTGATATAAATTCCCACCGATATTGTTTGGTAATAGTATGACTATTTCCTCAAAAAGAAAGACTGTGTTCAGAACTTAGAGGAATACCAAACACTTTTACAAGAACTTTGTCCACATACGATTCCACTGAATTGTGGACCACATGTGGTGTGTGCATTAGTGACTACTTTTCTCATGTTTGGTTTTCCAGAAAAGTTGCTGTGTACCAGTTAATAGTAGTACAAGCAACAAAGACCCGACAATCGAAACTTTATCTGTGAACGAAAGACAAATTGTGTTTAAAATGTGTGGAGAATAGTAATGATAATTTGTATTTCTTTATGTGAAGAAGACATTTTTGTATATGCAGACGTTATACCAGGACGTGTGTATAACTAGTTGGTTACAGCAAAACATCGACGATTAGATAGATAAACATCTAGGAACAGTCCTGGCTTCAGCGCGTGGATACCAGAGGTGACTGATTAAACCAAAAACATTATGTCTCACTTAATAAAAGAAATAACAGCAACAGAACAAGAAGAAAATTCAGAAGTGAAAGTGGAATTCGAAACAACGTTAGAAAGAGTGTTAGAAAAGAAGAACAAAAAGAAGAACCTAAAATAGAGGAAATAATACTGCAAGTCTACGAGAGTAGTAGTAGAAGTATACAGATGGAAAAGAATTAAGAAGAATTGAAATTCAGAGAGAAATTAAAGACAATGAATTTCACAAGGAGTAAAGGATAGATCGAGATAATTGTAGAGATGTTTATATGCAGCTTTTGTGATTTTGATTTGTGCCATATTGATGTACGGTGTCATTTACCTCTTAGGTGTTCTTGTGTTTTAATTCTTGGTACGCTTACGTCGACAAAAGATAAACATGAAACTATATAAAATGTCTTCTGTTGTTGATGATAATCACAGAATTTTTTATATCATGGTCATAGATACATTCTCCTCCTCCGTTCTCAAGTGATTGACGAAAAGCTATATAATTTAAGTTGGTAGGCATATTATCTTTGTCAACCCTTTAACATATTGATTGCTGGTCAGACTGTTTCATGCAAACCCGAATTTATAAAACGTTTGATTCAATGCCAGTCAAAATTGTTTGGTCTTTTTCAACAACGTCTCGTGTAGTGTTACAAAGAGTGGAAGTCGGCTGGCACGTTGCTCCACAAAATCGAAAGAGAATTCATTTCGTTTGTAGAACACATTCCTCGCGAATACGATGGGTTCATGCCTGAATTTTAGTCAAACACACCGTCAGTAACATGTTCGTAGACGACAAAGAAGAAATAAAAACTTTGGTTCACACAAAAAGTACATCATCGTAAAGCTAGTATTATTTGCTTTAGACAAAAAAAATTTATGAATTAAACAACACACCGCATCATATCTCTCAGTGCCAATTGCATAGAATAGTTTAATCATCCAAGAGATTGATCTCAAGTGTAAGTGTTAGCCAAACAGTTAGGAATACCTTGAGCAATCTATGCGTACGACGATGTCACACAAACTGCCCATGAATATTTACTCATTCAATTTGAGATTTACACATCACATTTGGCGTCTGAAAAATTAAAAACGCCCTTTGATTCCTTTCCTACAAATAGTATTCAGCTGACATCCTTTCAACCGCATTCTCCCACCAAATTGATTCGTGTTCTGTATGTCATCGGTCGTCACAAAAATGCACAAGTAACGTCACATTTGTATTAAGTGAGTATCAACGAGGTGCTTCAATTGTTTACATTAACAACACCTTAATTACTTCAAGGCATCATTCGCATACCTATTAAATAAAACGTTTTGTGTGACAAAGATAAACATACAGTAACGTTGTCAAAACCGGCAGATCCAAGAATCAATTTTCAAACCAAACGAACAATAATTTTTACAACCTGCTGAAAGTGACTTCAGAAGATGTCATTATTCATTCAGTAAAATGGGAACCTAAAGCCGAAGCTAAAATAAAAGACCAAATCCCCAAAAGACGGGTGACCAAAAACGACACGTTTATCAGCAAGTTAACGCTTTCACAAGCAATATAAAGTCCCGACAAAGAAATCTTCTGCAGAAAAAGTTATTATAGATAGGACGCGCACGTACGCCAGAAAATCCGCTCGGTGACTTAGTCTCCTGTCATTTGATCTTTTTCGTTGTCGTTAATGATGATTCCTGCTAAACTTGTTTAAAGGCCAGTGTTTTCTCAAGTAATGAATAAGGGGAGACTCATTTGTAAAGGAACGTTTGCATTTTTCGGAGACGACGTCTTCTACTGCTTTAGCGACTACTGCAACATCCAAAAATGTTGCTCTCCTAAGACAAAATTACTAGAGAGAACAAGGTATTACAAAATGTAATGGAATCATCCATACAGAAGCTATTACGATTTATAACGCTGAAAAAAAAACTCATCGTCGAGTGGTGTCAATAGTGAAAGTTAATGCAACGTGCCGAAAATCAATGGTGACAAATTCCAGTTTAAAAAGCAGTGTAAAATAAGGTCTCCCAAGAAAATGAATTGAAAAAGACTCTCTCCTCGTTTAACTAAACATATGGATGTTTTGTCAGTACTGACCAAATACGATCCTTTGATGCGAAAACAAATCATTCCAAAAAAAGCAACCAAATAAATCTATACCGTGCGCGAATGTTACTTGAATACTCTAAATGGAACGGTACCTTCTTACAAGATACAGAAAACAACAACTATGAAAACTTAATAACCGTCTTTGCCAGATGATTAAAAAGAAAATGCCCAACATTTATTTAAAAAAACACACAAATGTTCGTTCAACAAGGACGATTTCGAACAATGTTAATAGGACACTTGTTAAAAGTGGCTGATACTTTTTTGTGTTTATTGTTGTACCTGTCTAAGAAGGAGTGATGAGATGGAATAAGATAAAATGGACACCCTTTTCTATAAAAACATCACACTTGGATCTGATGAAACGACCAAAAATTCTTTAGCTATATACTAACGATAGGTGGAACTCCAACATCGGTTCCAACAACGAATTCCCTATTAAACTCTGAATCCTTATCTCACCGAAATGTCACAGTTACAAGATTTACAATCGTGGATTAATTGAATTTATGTACGGACACTTAATGCAAAGTCTTCAACAATTACAAAAAAAATTGGACGATAGAGATTAAACAACTATGAGCTATGTCAGTACAGTCATGAAAAGCGAAGAAAAACACAAAACTGCAAAGACAAACACTGCCACGGGGATGGAAGAACCAAAACAAAAACCACAAGAGAATCGTTTCAACCTGCGTCTTCCCCTATACCTAGTTAATATTGCATCTTTCTTGTTGGCATGATTCTCTACAACTAAACGAGAGAAAAGAAAGCTTGGATCAAAAGATCGTGTCGACACCTTTTTAAAGAGAAGAATAAATGAAAAAGGGAAATTGGAAAAAAGATACCAAAAAGATCAGTACCTCACAGCCGATAACAACTCCTGCTCATATTGCTCGTCGAACACATCGAGCTTCGTCCAAAATATACCACATAAACACCAACCTGAGAGCAGAATCAAATAGATGATAACTTATTATGGAGCAACAAAAATGACAGTCAACAACATCATAGATACACATCCAGCCAGCATTACAAAAAAACGAGATCATGATGCTAGTTACGGAGGAATTCAAAACTTAAACTGTGCAGCTAAAACCACAGTCAAAGGCCTATTCCTATTCAAAATTAAAAAATCAGCAGGCATCGATCATCAATTACAAGCTGATTTTACTAGTTCTCATTCGGAAGCGTACAATCGTGGTTTAAAATAGTTTCATTGTGTCATCAGCTTGGGTCGTTACTTTTACTTTTGCGACACAGTCCAAGTTACTTCAAGCTAAGAAATTCTGGTTTTGGTTTTGAAACAAACTGGTCGTCAACATGTGCAGTGTCAAACAGGCAGAGGTAATAAATTTCTGAACCAAGCATTTAAAAAGATGTTTTTGCCCTAATGATTGAATGAATAACTGAGGAGATCGCAAGATAAAGGTGACCTGGGAAGAAGAACAAAGTAAATGGAACACTAGAGGAGGAAGATGGCATTTCACCTCAGCCAACCTTGGATGAGGATCCAGGAAAAGATGCTCCGATTGGCCATCCAGAATGATGTCGGAGGAAAAGGAGGAGGAGAAAGAAAACTGGGAGAAAAGAGATCAAAGAGCTTTCCTTCAGACTCATAATCTCCACTAAACTAACGTGGATATCTGTGGTGCCCGACATGGGGTGTCAAGTGCTCACGAAGGGAGAGTCCTTGCAGAAAAAAACGGCTCTTTTCAGAGTCACCTATATCACTAGAATATAGATATTCTAATTGTATTTGCCAAAGCTGTATACATGTGTTTGTGTATTGTTTGTGTATGTCTATGTCTTCTACAAAAGGCTACAACTTCAAATCCCTCATCCCTACTCTCTAGTTTATGTGATAGTATGTGTGAGAGGGTATAATAGTGTGTCTATAAACACAAACCACCACTGCCTTATAGAGTGTGTGTATAAATACTCCGTCCCATTTCGTCTAATGGGGAGGGAGCCATTGGATAGAAGTCAAAAACCAGTTGGTGGATTGTATATCTGGTGTGTTTAATTAATAAAGAGATCGGTTGGATTGTAGAAAAAAATTAAAAGTACAATTTTCCTTGTCCTCATGAACATTCGACCATTTGTCCCTACACATTTATGACCCAGTAATATAATCCCTATGTTGAAACTATTGGACGATTTTGGCATCTGACTTCCATCCCGTATCGCCCATTAGTGTGGCATAATGAAACATTTGAGTAAATATTAATTCACGTTAAGCCCCAAAGTTACTCATACAGTTACTTACATTAACTGCATCTCGTCATAATGTGTGTAATTTCAGTCACCTTGCTGCGATGTCTACAGTGTGGCAGTTTATAGTGATTTCCAGTACTGGGGTATCATGACGCAGACACGAAGCATCATGTGTCACCCAGCCACATTATCCTGACACCTGCCCGACCAGTCCTAACATAAACTCTTGATGCTGAGCGCCTAATGAGACAGATGTTAGTACCATTTTTATTAGTCTTTGGTATGACTCCCGCATCTAGGCGGACGCTCTAACCGCATATCATCTCATCACAGTGATTGGATGAAAGTGTGAAACAGAATGACTATTAAATCTAAACATGTTATCCTCTATCATTTTTGTATCTCCTTGTCAGGATTAATTGTCAATTTTATGTAAAGCCTCATGCATGAGATTGGCCTTATCATCCACAGAATGAACCCTCAACCAATATCGGACCTTAGGCTATAACCGTCAGTCCGATATTGGAATCTCTAACTGAAGATTAAGCCAAAGTCATGTCTATATGCCGTTACAAATAACGGCATTATGTCATGCACGGGAATTGCGTTACTAAACTATTCTCCGGTTTGGTCAAGTACAATCAGTATTTATTCATGCGATGAATCCTTACATTGTGCTAATTTTCTGTAAGCCTTACAGTCATATTCAAATGCGCATTATTGAGTAAAATAAATGAGAAATGTCGCAAGGAATGATTATTTGTAGTGAAATGTATTGCAACACTAAAGAAGAACTGACGATCCATAAAAGTGATAATAAGAAAACGTTGAATATTCATTATTTTCATAACTGTTTTGGACGTATGTTTCCCCGCGTATTGCATTTTTTTTATTTTTGCATGTTATTTAACAACTTAGATCTATCGATATGCACTTAGCGATTCAATGTAGAGAAAATTATTCTTTAGTATTGAAGCTGTCGAAATAAGTGCTTTCTGCAATATTTACAAGAACAGCAACGTCTGTTACATCTAGATGATGAAACATGATCTTTTTTTTCTTATCGATGGTTACTGATGAAGTTATTAACATATTCTTGGGTCTTCTGTAACTACAAATAGGTTTTGATTTTTTAAATGTTTTCTTTCTTCTGTAATTTGATACGCTGAGGAGACCCCAACATTTACTAAATACATGGTTTATTGTTAAGTAATTGATGGATTATATTGTATTGCGAAAGGATTTATATTTCTTTTCTTTCGTATAATCTGCTGTTTGAGAGCAACATCTTTATTTTGAACAGTGACTTTCTTTAGAGCTGAATCAATTACTTTCATGGGATTGATTAGTTTTTGCAAAATGTAATTACATTTATTTCAAGACTCTAGAATTGACACACATCCTTTGCGAAATGTATGCATTTTTTGTCAGGCTTTAAGTTACACCTCTTTTACGTGATCTAAAATGACCAGACGAATGCACTACTTACTCGTGAATATCAGTTATATATATATATATATATATATATATATATATATATATATATATATATATATATATATATATATATATATATATATATATATATATACTTAGGTTCTATCATCGGCATTCTGAAGGTGTAACTAGTTATGGATCACTATTTTATACGCTGTGTGGAGATAGCCTACTAATACTCGGGAGAGGTAAGCCAAATGAATTGAAATACTCCACATCGTTGGAATGAGAATCATTGACAATGGCGACTCTGTGTGAGCCCGGTACATCATAATAACTTTGGAGATTAACGAAACAGCTTTTGTCGGAGGTCATCTGTTCAGGATGTTGTTCTTTGGAAAAAAAACCTCGGAAAGTAGGAGAGGCTAAAAGATGTTCGAGATCAAAGTTGCTTAAAACTTTTCTTTTTCTCATTTCATTGCTAGGAAGCACATTTCCGTGCGTGGTGCCTGGCAGTAGGGTTCCTATGATGCTTGCGAACAGAGGATCGATAAATCCTCCTGGCTTGGACAGCGGAGCCGTGGATAAATTCAGAACGATACCTTTCCGATGTGCTTTATGTTTAGAGACGTCGGTGGCTTGACGCTGAGTCAGCAGAATCCGATCGGTCCCAAGGAGTGCCGAATCTTTAAAACGGATGGAGGAAAGTCTTTTATGAGTAGCATCCATAATAAGTCTTTTTCTGCCACATTTTGTATGAAATGCTATTATTGTTTTCGTTTCTTTTTTTGTAACCTCTGGAGAATGTAAGGCGCGAACAATTCTATAGCACCATCTTGCTGAAGGGATTATTGTCCTAAACTGTCTTCGATCACACGTTGACGCAGCACGAACCCCTGCTCGATAACAACGACGAGTGGCGACTTTTTCGAACAACATGGTTATATTAATTGGGTAGGTAAAATTCGTCAAATCCTTTGAGATAGTATTCGGGAACGGTCACCGCATCGCGATTAAAGGTCATAAAATTGCCTTTAGTACTCGACGTTGCTTCGTCATATCAGTCGTATAATTGGAAGGTGGAGCTGCCAAGGCATTGTTCTCTCTCGACGTTTTCGATGTCTCATTTATTCGGCCCAACAGGACTAAGCATCCCGTGTTGCATCGGATGTATTTGGGCACATCGTAGTACGAATGAGTCAGATAAATACTGTTACAGCGTTTGTGCTGAGACAAGGCAAAATACTCACAGATCTTAGACATGTCATCGCGATCGATTTTAATGTACAGATCATCTTGTACAGGTTTGAGACCAAGTCTTTCACAGGTTGAATCTCCTCTTAATCGTGAAGATATATATTGTCGCAATTGAATCTCAAACTCAATCAGCGTATAGTATTTATCCTGATGAGGACTGAGCGTGTAAATGACCACTCAGTCATATTTCAGCATGTCGTTCAGAAACATGTTCATGATGAGATTGGTTTTGCTACAGCCTATGGGATCCACGATCATGTAATGGCAGTCCGACATCTGGGTCGTTGTCCTTCGTGTCGAAGTTATTGATGTTCATGGTTTATATAAAAATGTCGTAAATCCACCTTTAGGACGTTGATTGGGTCTGGAAGAAGTAGCTCTTTGAATGAGAACAAAATCAGTCGCTATGAGGATTCCATGGTGGTTCCTCTCAACATGAGCGGTCATAATCTGCCAATCTGAAGATGTGAGCTATACGCCTTCTGCAGCAAACATTGTTCACGTGAATAGAATTGCTCAGACTAAATTATCGCTGACAGGTGGAAAGATGACGAGAAGCATTTACGTGAATAAAATGATTTTATACGGACATCCAGTCCCAAATGAGCAAGCGATGGTATCTGCAGTAAATCTGTAGTTGGTTCTGGCGTACATATACGATAAAACTGGCTTGATCAGTTATGAAAATTTTGTCGTCGATGGAGTGGTCTATACTACTCATGTTGCGATCACGTTAATGAAACCCACGACGATGATCAGACAGTCATTGGCGTGACTTCCTTTGACGAGACCTATCATGGAGGATACCCGAGCGATCTCGCATGCCCAGCTAAAATCGTCTGGAGACACTAACCTATCCTTGACGGGTGGAAGTTTCTCCCGAGACCTCGCCATGGGATGGTTTAAGGTAACGGTTCTTCCTACAACGGTGACACCTTCCCAAGACAGCGTCGTCAGTTATAAGTAAGTGACGGACTATACGTTGGCATACACGGAAGGATACATGACAGAAGATCTCAGTATGGACTGCAAAAAAAATATTCATGTAATTGACCCCTTTCAACAACATCTACGTCGTTAAAAAAAACTGTAGGTGGATGCGCAACTCGTGATAAAACGTGGGGCTGATTCCATAGTTGACCTGCAATGCGTCCAATCGATCTGGATTTATGGCCAATCCCTCCTTGGAATACTCGACAACGCTGGCGGAGTATTACGCGCTCACTATAAAATCTACCACGAGTGAATGGGCTACGCCATCTTCGTACATCAAAGGATAGATCGAGATCCAACGTCTGTACGAAGTCAGCTGATGAAAATTCCAACTGAGAGTAGGGTTCTGTAGCTCGTCCATAATTATTGAATGGAGTATCACTGCAAAAATGCACTGCCGACAAAGATCAGCAAGTGCTGCAGAAGACCACGGGAGCAACCGAAGAGATTACCTAAGTGAGAAATGCGGATAAATCATCCCTGGAAGAGGCTTACGAACGATGTAAAGGTCACGATGTCAAACGGTATCATTCATCGAAGAGTCACAAGCGACAAGAACACCTCAGAGAGGTCATCGATCAGAATTTTGTTGTACTTAAATTTTGTAACAAAGATGGGCTCCCAAAAACGCTTTCGCAAGAACCAAAACTCAAGGACGCTATAGGCAAAAGTAAGTTTCTCCATCACGTGGGATTGAAATACGAAGATGTGGATGAGATTGTGAATATGATGGCGCTCAACCAACTCGTGTTTGAAAATAATAAGAATATGGAAACACTTTTGACGTGATCATGTTTATCATGCATAGGAATATCGAACCCGATGAGCCTACAGTCTTCAACACGTATTAAGAATATTTAAGCCTGAAAAAAAAGAACAAAAAATGATTTCAGTGGTTAAGAAAGAAAGTATTCTTCCACGAGGACATTTTGTCCGTCTTCCAAAGGCTTCTCATGAACTTTCAAACAAAATCAACGAGCGAGACAAGTATTTGAGTTCGTGGGTTCACAGAGACATAGAGTTCATATTTTCAGCGATCAAAGACTTTAAAAAGATCCACCTCAACGTGGAAAAGTCGCTCTGGAGTATTATTATCTCTGCTGACATCACTAAAAAATACTTGTGGATGTGTTGCTACACGTCATAGAATCGTAACAATATTTGTATAGTGTGGAACTGACAGCGACTCCTTAGATGCTGTCGGTTTTAAATTAAATTAAATTATTTTAATATATTATATTAATATATTTTTATTATATTAAATTAATGAAATTAAATCAGCTGACGAAAATCACCCATTGCTTAAACGAATATCTTCTGTGACTGGTTCAAGAAAGTAATAAGAGACCGACGATGATAAAGTGAATGCGTAATCCAATTCTTAAAGGATCACTTACCATATCTTGAATATCTGATGAAGAGTTTAGCAGAAAGATCCTTGACTTTAACCACATCGATGAAAAATGACCTACGGAGCAGCGTCACGAGCTAGAATCGTGTTATCGCAATTACCACTGGCAAGCTTACGTCTACAAATATGCGTACCGAAGTTACAAGCTTATCCTGAGAATCGTTTTCGATTCTGATTCAAGTGAGTCATTTCCCCAGTATTAGCTTATCTGATGATGTTTATTTTCTTTGGAACACAGATAGCTATGCAGACTCTGATTAAACTTCCAGAGCCACGACTGGAGGACAAAAAGATCAGTACCAAACAAGATATGTTGACCTATCAGAAAGTGCTCAATACAATCCGATCATATTTTCGAGGACATGGTGTTAAAGATCGGCGAAATAACTCTGAATGACCTTATCGTAGACATGGCGAGCAATCAATGCACGACCCTCAACCGATTCGAAAAGGTGCATGACCAGATATATAGAGTAGTGTGACGAGATTTTTGTGACGCATATGATCGTGCATCAAGACGAATCGCTTTACAAAGCTATCAAGCAGCAGCAGAGGGTGAACCCTACAACAATATATTTGCGACAAAATCGATTAAAGTCTCAGAATGCCAATGGAGCCTTCCTACGAAATCTCATATTTTAACCAAAAAAAAATTAAAGGTCCCATCTTAGCGATTTTATCTGAATACCATTGTAAAATCAAATTGTGAGATTCTAGCGTCTTAAACTTCGACAGCATCCATTTTAAACCCTCAAAATGAAAATGACAACCCTTTCCCCTTCTCAGATCACCAAAAAAAAATAAGACCCCCTTAGCATTTGCTCGTAATACTGTCATAAAACACACTTTTTTCTGCATTTTACTGTCGAAATGTTTCATTTCGTCTATCGCTGCCCGATTAATAAAAGGAGTAAAACGGTTTTGTTATTCTTTTGCAAACCAAAACTAATCCATAATTTCACAAGATCAATTAATTAGGAATCTTCGTGAGTGTAAAATAACCCGGTTGTGAATCCATTCTGACATGTGCATATAAGATGGATTAGTCGTTCTCACCAATTAAAAACCGAGGGCCCTGCTGTTGGTGCGTAACGAACTTACTCCTTGTTCGTTCGCTTTGATTGTTCCATTTAATTTGTTTAATCCCATCCTTCGATTAAAATCGAATGTTATTTGGATTTTGCGATCCCGTATGAAATAAACCCAAATTGTTCGGTGGGGATAAAGGCTTACCGTCCTCCGATCGCAAGAATTATTTAAGTGAGGATAATAGCTTCGCTGGCTATCCCCTTTTTCCCGGATTGTTGATTTTTTATTACTCCTGATACCACCCACTTCGACCCACGTGACATGGTGATATTGAGTAGCATTTTTTAGTTCAGGTGCAAGTATCTGAAAGTACATAATTGGATTATGTGGGGCCCTAAACGTCCAGCTTCATTGTTCGATTTTGGAGAATTTTTTCAGTTTAAAAAACTTGATAAGTTTAATTATTTTTTCCTGTCGCTGTGATTTGTTGGGTGCCCCGACCAACTGGTTAAATATTTTTTGAAGACGGTCTCAACGAGTGAGCAACAAAAAAAAAATTTTGTTAGTAAGAAAAAAAAGGGCAAAAGGGGGGAAAAAAAAATTTTCTATTTTACGTTACTGCGCAACATAAACCTTTCTTTTCAAAAAAACCCCAATAGGCGAGACTACCCCCAAAGCATAGCTGTCTCTGTTTTTGATTTTTTTTTTTGTAAAATTTGTTAAAAAATTAAATTTTTCGAAATTATCATTGTTCGGTGGATTGTAGGCCTATTTCACAGTGCATAAACGGGTTTTATAGGTCGGGTGGAAACCCGCACTTTAGGTGGATCTTGGCCATCCCAATTGTTCTTATTGAACTGTTATAAAATCTACAAAGTACCCCGGGAGCCTATTTCAAAGAGTTGTGTGTTGGTTTGAACTGTTATCGCAATTTTTGATTTTTTTTAGAAGGGTTTTTTTACGTTGTAATTTCATTTTTTTATTTGCTCAAAAAAGATGGCCCCAAATTGGGATTGAAAAACGTTCATTCTGGAGTGTTATCTTTTTTTTTATTTTTTATGAAAACCAGGAATTATTGGTTCTGACCCCCAAATGGAACGATTGGGTTTTTGGCCAAAAATTGAAACCCCGTAATTTTGCCAACGCGATTTCCTTTACTGAAACAGGTGAGGGAAAATTCACATGAATTTTGGGTTTTTTGAGATATTGATATCATACTTGTTTTCCGGGGAGTGGATTTTTGCATCGCTGAAGAGTTTATCTCTTTGGGCATTATTATTTTTTCAAATGTCAATTTTGAATAGATGAAAAAAAGTTAGGTTTTTTTTGTAGTATCATAAATACGTATCATCGCGGGAATTGTCTTCGGTAAAATCGTTCATCAATCGATGTTTAATCAACGAGGATATTGTGAATAAACCGTTAGATATGCTTGATGTTTTATTAAATTGTGTAAGTTTTTTTGGAACAGATGAATTTTTTAGTAAAAGCATTTGCAAGTCCAGCAAAAGTTGCACCGCGGAAAAAGCAATTGGGACGCAATGGGTACCCTTTTTACTGAATATAGTATAATACCCGCACGGCCCTTATCCAGATACGAGTATACTGTTAACATCAAAATTACGGTAATTTCCTGCGAACTTTTTATTTTTATTTCATATTTTCATCAATGGTGTTTTGATTTGTTTAAAAGTCTTTGCGGATCATGCGATATTCGATGATGGATCATATTTTTAAAAATCAAATGGTTTTTAATGTTTAAAAAATTTTAAATTTTGTCACAAAACTCCATTACCTAAAAGGTCTTATTTAAATTAGGTCTGTTTTATTTAAAACCTTTTTATTCACCCCTCAAAAGTCGTTGAAATCAGTTGTTTGGGCCTATTAATCATTATATTATTTAAAAAATTTTTAGTTCATTTGGTTAATATAAATTTCCCTTGTTTAACATAACTTTTTTTATTCCCCCAATTATTTTCAAAGGAGGTTTTTCATTTTAATATTTTCCCCCATGAAAATTTTATTCTTTCAAGTTCAAAATTTTTTAAAAAAAATATCCCCGATGATTTTTTAATATATTAAAGTTCCTATAAATACTAAAAACCGATTTAATTTTTAATTTCTAGCTTTAATTTCATCAAAATTGGTTTAATTTTTTAGCGAGAGATGGAGAGGTTCCCCTGGTGTTCCAAAGAATTTTTTGTATATTTCACGAAGGGAAATTTTTGTTGTTAATGTTTTTCAAGTTCTTCATTTTTAAATTTTTTTAAGATCTGTGTTGTTTTAAAAAAAAAACCCCCCAAAAACCCGGTTTTAGTTTCCATCATTTTAATATAACGTTTGTATCTTTTAAAGCGTCAGTCTTGTTTAAAACTCATCCCAAAGAAACATTCTAGATTTTAATTGCCTGGGGATCTTGAAATAAAACTATTTCCCAGGATTTTACAGCAAATTTAAGTTCGGGATTTATCTTTGATTTTTTTTTTTAAAATTTCGAAGCGAATTTTCTAGGGTTTTGTTTTTTTGATTCTGATAAAGTCGTCCCCAAAATTCTCTTTTTCGAAAACGCTACGTTTTTTTCTAAATCATAAAGCTTTCGTTTTTTGCCTTGCCTGCTAGTATTTCATTAACAAAATTGTGGTGGTTTTTTTTTGGAAATTTAGTATCTCTGCAAGGAATTTAAACCCCAGACCCCATTCGGGGGATCTTTTTAAATGTTGTGTTGGTAGGTGGAATAAAAAATTGGAGTGATTTGTTTTGTGGATAATATCGCTGAATTTTTTGGTGGAGTAATCCTTTTGAATCAAAAAGCCTTCAGGGGTAAATTGCTATGCGCCCCTGGTTTTCCCTTTTCCGCTGTGTTTCGAGTTTTAATCCGTTTCCCCATTGGTTTTTGCGGGAATTTTTCTTCATGAAAATCTCTATTGTTTTTTATTTTTTTTACAGCTCAATTAAATCAAAATTGGAATTGGTGAAAAAATCCCAGGGGTTTTTCCCAATAATAAGCCGTTTGTATTCTTGGCCTGCCTTGTACCAATTGGGTGGAGTTCCTGGTGTCTTAGCCCCCTTTTCCCTTTTTTTTTTAGCCTCTCCCGTAGTTTTTTCAGGGCATTCTGCAGCAGTTTAAAAACGGCTCCTAACGCTGCCCCCTTCGCAAAGCTTGGGGGGGCAGGCAAATTTAATGCGGAATGAGTAACAGGGAAAATTCCACCCCATTTTATAATATGGGGATGCGCTTTCAAAATCAATTTGAATCCTCGTTTGTTTCTTTGGTCTTGAAAAAGTTTTATTTGACGATCTGTCTTTTAAATTTATGTGCACCACGGACATTTTAGTGGGTTTAACGTTATTGTGCCCACATCTTTTGCGTTTTATTTCAATTTTTTGCCTGACCATCGTCAACGGGACATTACAATACTATTGTCATTTATTCTAAAATTAATTTACACTTTCAAAGATCTTTTTGTGAAAATTAAATGTTTTTCCATGGTGCATCATTTGTTCATTCGTCCGCCAACTCCTTCTAAAAAATGATTTATAGAGAATCCCCGCAAATGTTATAATGGTTTTGCAGGCGTTGTACCGAGTGGGAAATATTATCAACAAAGTTGTCTCTCTGTCAAGATGTTCCAAAAAAAAGTAATTTAAAAGGATAGTGTTTTTCAAAAAACAATTGGGATATTTTAAAACCAGTATCAACATTTTGCCCCACCCATTACGACAATATCTATGATTCACGAGCTTTTGTTGTTGTTTTCAAATCAAGTTTACATCTCGTGGCTTTGTTTTCCCCTTTATTTAACGAAAATTCACTTTCCCCTAAATTTATAAAATCAAATTTTATAGATAATTTTACGACTCATCGATTTTCACCCGTAACGCTATAAAGATATGACGTGGAGTGAAAAACCCGTTTTTTAGTAAGTGCCATGTTAAAATGTGCCATTTCATTATCTGCTTCGTATAGTCGTTGTTGTTAGCAATTAGCAATGATTTTCACCCGGGGGGCCCCTAAAGTGAATTTTCCCTTTTTGTAATGTGGTGTTTAAGAGGGCATCCATAAAGCTTTAAAAATGATTTACCATCAACAAAAACCCTTAGCACGAGATTTCATCATTGTTTTTTCCTTTGCACAACCGACTGTTGCTTTGCTCCTTTGGACTTTTTTGCATTTTTTAGAATGAAAATTGAGTAACGGATTGCACATGAAACCGCGAGGCTTCCCTTTCTTTTCCCCTTTGTGTTTCAAAACTAGATTGAAAATTTTTCATTCCTTTTAAAATGCGAATCCGCAGGCCTGGTTATCTTTTACGGTCGGATTAGTCGGTTGTTTATCAGCTTTGCAGTAGCTTGGCAGTTTTGTATTTAACAAAATTTTAATGGTTCGGATGATCGAAGATCCTTTGCAAAATATAGACGGGCCCGCCGAATTGAAAACATCGAATATCTCGCAAAATAATTTTTTTTGTTGCAATATCCTTTGTTTATTGTTCAATTTCTTTTCCTCAATGATATATCCACTTTTTAAATCGCCATAATGCCATTATTTCGAAACCAAATCGGTTTTTGGGGCCCCAATTTTGGGGCAGCGCAACATTTTTACAAATTTTCCTTCTTTCCCCAAAAAGCCTCACACGGCCCAAAAAAATCTATTTGGGTTTTTGATTGAGTTCAAAATTCCCGTGATTTGGCTCTTTGCAGGTAGCATAATTTTTAGTTAATTTTGAATCATTTTTTTTTCCCGGTGCCGCTTTTCAAACGGGATCAGCAAAATTTTTTTAAATCATTTATCTAAAAGTATGTTTTTTAAATATTTTCTTTTTCGTTTCCTCAAGACCGCTTCCCCCATCATATTGCAATATTATCTATTGGTAAGTCATTTCTAATGATGCTTGTTTTTGTTCCCCTGGTTATTTTTTCCTTTATGAAGCAGGACATTGTTGTTGAAGGTGGGTGGGGGGGGGGTTTTTTCCGAATTGATTTCCCAAGACTTATTCATTCTTTGCGGAGAAAAGGCCTTCCTAAGTCTCCACAGCTTAAAATTCCCCTTTTTACGAATAAACATCTTCATCGCTATTGTTTAGCAATTGGTGTCTTTTGGGGTATTTGTGAAAAACGCCATGATATTTCCAAAGGGCCGTCCCAAAATTGCCTTATAAACGGGCAATCTTGGTTCACTAATACAGTTTGTTTTTTTTTTTTATTTTAAATGTCTATCATTTTTTGAATGATTTGTAAATTTTTAAATACAATTTCAATCGCTTTCCCCCAATTGTTTTTTTCATCAAGAGTTTTGATGTTTGAATTCAATTATCCCCCCTTGGAATATCGTCTGCAAAAATTTTAAATGCCATTATTTTTTTGGGTGAGTTTTAATTTCCCGCTCTACCCCTAAGAACCCCATTTGTGTATACTTAAAGTTTTTCTAGGGCAATTGAGAAACATTTTGGGAAATTCCCTAACCTCTCTGAAGAACTTTCTGGTTTGGAAACGTTTTTAATTTTGGGGTGTCGGGAAAATTTTGAATTTCGGGATTGTGATGACCCGACCCACTCGAACTCGACCTCGACTCGACCTTTTTGTTGTTCTTTTCGTTGATGTTTTTGTATAACATACGCATCAACTCCCATTTTAAAAGCTCTGTAATCCAATGTATCCTTATTAATAATAACCAATCCACCCATTGATCTCGTTTTATTATGTTCTTTTTATACTCATCTTTTAAAATTCCCTTCTGTTATAATAACTTTTTATAGCGAATTTACCAAATTTTTATAGAGTCTTCAATTTTCAACACTTGAATTCGTCTGATTTCTTCTATAGCTTCATCAGTGAATTTCTCGTTAAAAGGAACACTTTTTTAGTGGAAACACTAGCATCTTCAACGGGGTTATCATCAGTATCAATATTACCCATTTGTTGTATTTCTCGCTGAGTTTGTAACTCACCTGAAAGCTGTTTTATTCCCTCGTGAGTTTTTTCAGTTTCTGTAGCAATCTTCCTAATACATCAATAATAGGTACTGCTCCCTCTTTAGGGATGTCGCCGTATATAGCACGTTCTGTTGCAAGTTTCATATCTTTAGTGGCTTTAGTTACAGGGGGCAAAAAGTTGTTCGCTTCCAATAGAAAAGTCAGTCTGCGCTTGCTGTCTAGTTGTAGTTTTAACCCTTCACGGGCTAGTCTGGTAGTTAATGCTTCTGAAGTCATTATTGGAAATGCTAACGTTTTTTCAATTGTGGGTTTCACTTGCATCAATCAAACGTTTTATAGATTTCACTTTCAAAGCAATCTCTGACCGAACTTGGTACTGTTCTCCGAGTTTCTTTCTAATGGCTTCAACTATACTAAATAGCCGAATGAATAAATTAATTCATTGTTATACAAGAAGCATTAACCGCTTTTGGATTCTTTTTATCAGTGAATAACCTTTTAGGTAGAACATATCTTCCATGTTTCAATTGTATATCAATTTGTTCAAATTCATTCAAAAGTCTGTCTTCATTCAAAAATTCAGAACGTACGATTCTTGTTTTCTTATATGTGATTTTTCTGTGATGATAGATGTAATATCTTGAAATTCCATTTATTATTATTACTAATGTATTTGTATCTTTAAAATATTTTTATATACAAAAAAACAAAACATATACAATACCCTAACCCCCCAATCGAGTTCAAGGGCGGGTTATATGGGTATTAGACGTGAAATCCAAGTGATTTCTTTACAAACATTGAACATATAAACCCTAAAGCCTCATTTGGAACCTCTTTCGCGCAAAACGACGACAAAGAGGCCCAGAGGGGGGACAGCACATTCTTGGACTCATTTAGTGCCTTCGCATTATATAAGCCCAAGGGCCACAAAACATAGATCTCCAATTGGAAGCTCTATACGTAAACAAATGTATATTAGGTCTTCCGGAAGATATGTTGTGGGGGGGACAGTACATTACATATAGGATGATATAAATACAATGAATGAGTATTTACAATGCGATTATATAGGATATATACAATGAATGAATATTTACAATGCGATTCAATGATGAATATTTACAATGAATGAGTATTTACAATGAATGAGTATTTACAATGCGATTATAGGTTATATATACAATGCGATTATATAGGATGGTTATATGATAGGACAAACATGAAACGACGGGGCGGACCTACACCCACTTTGCCAATCAAAAGCAACCCAAGAAATTAACCCTGGTTGCAGTTGAAAAAATTCAACCACACCATGTCAATGGCGTGGGAGTTTTAATTGGCAAAGTGGGCTTCGTTTTAAAGCCCCAAACTTATTACGGCTCATATTATATATAAGGTGAACTAATACTGCAGTGTCAATGTGTAGGTGTGTATTTATTTTCTAGCATTTCATAATGAATACTGTGTAGTAATTTCAATGGAAGCTAAGTATTTAAATAAAACATTAAAACAAGAAATACAACTGTTAAATAATAGCAATTTTTTTATTAATTTCTATAATATTACGATTAAATAATCGTAGTAATAATGGATTTACATGACAAGATAACTCCGTAATGGGGATCCCTGTCAATTCAGGACCTGCTATTTCTTGAATCGAGAATGATATTTTTCTGAATTTTATTACATGAATTTTCATACAAACGCTGTTAACGCCGTCTTTGTAATTGGGATTTTTAAAAAATTTATTAATAGACCCCTGGCCTTGGATCTCTGTCAAATAAATTGTCTACCCTGTATAGGTTTTTCCAACAAAACCCTAACTGCTGTTCTCAATACAGTCTTTAGAAACAAGAAACAATAACACAAAATCAAAATCCGTACATACCTGATTACGTATACCGAGTTAACCATTAAATACGTACATGAGATCACACACATCATTAATTCAATCCAATTTCACATGTATTCTCGGACGAATTACATATCCGGGAATCAATATCGAAAGTAGGATAGTCACGTGACGATCAGTAGTAATGAGGGGAAAATACGGAACAAAATTAAAAAAAAAAAGATTTTATTAATAGTAATTATTGAGAGTCATTTCATGCGTATGAAAACTTTATTCTATGTCCATTTTTCTTTGAGATAGCTGTTTGACAAATCCCTTAGGCATACATATTCCAAAATATTTCCCGCAGCATTCATTGAATGAAAAACTCTTTCTTCATTCGTCGTTGTATCAAATGACTGTACTGGTCTCTTTCCAACTGACTTACAAGTCCCTGTCTTTCCTTTTTTTATATTCTCTCTTTGAGAAATACACTGTAAATTGGAAATCACGTTATTTTGAATATTAGAATCAATGTGATCAATAACACAGCCATCTTTAATCGGTCCCATATAACACTCAAAGACTGCCCTATGACAGAGATATCCCTTTCCTCCAGCAGTAAATTGCAAGTATCCCTGATTATTAACAAAACCAATTGGTTTCTTTAGTCTACAGTGTCTAACAACACCATTACGAGATATTTCATAATTAACGAGTATTGGATGTGGTCTGAATTCTTGCTCCATTTATATATAATAATACTATTTGTCTAATTCATCATTTGCTTTAATTATAAATCTATTAATGTAGTCTTGAGGGGTTTTTATGATTTTGTCTATGGCCGATTTATGGTTGGGTAATGTGGCGTTTTTATTTTTATTAATAAAAGTTTTTAATTCTCTAAACCCCTTACCCCAAATTGAAATTAATTTTGTTTTCTCTCACACCACCCCACAATTTTTGTGGGGACGGGCTGTCAATTTTTTGAAACCCCGTAAGTGATACCCGAAATTACCTACACGATTTATTGATGGGGTTTACTTCCGATATAACCATTTGCGTGATTCTTTTTATAAAAAAACTTTTCTATTTAAAACTTGTCTTTTTTATATGAATGGAATTCAAAAAGATTTCGGCAATCAAGCCCCGGGAAAAAAATTAAATTAATCTTGATAGAACCCAAAATTTTCAAAAAAAAAACTAATGAATTCTGATTAGAAAAATACAGATTGTTTCGATTTTAAAAAAGGATGAGCTCACACACCTGGTCAACATTTGAATTGGGTGTTGTTATGCTGAATGAAGAGAAACAGCAGCTATGATACTATCACAATTGTATCAGAGTGAAATTCATTAAACTTGGCAATAAACGGTATTTTATCAGAGTGAAATTCATTATCAAATTAGAATCGGGCGAATATATTATAAGAGACAAATTTGTTCCAATTCTCAAAGATGGGACATCAGTCATTGTTAGCCGTTATTCCAGACCAGGGCTGTTAACTGGAATTGATAAACCATACTATGAAAAAGCGTATCCAGAAACAGCAGTCGTTTATGGGATGTATCCGTTAAATAACCCTGACATTGGAAAACTAGCACCAATGAAACAGTCAACGTCAGCGGAAAAGCCACTCAACTGTGTGGCACAAAGAGTCTTAGAACATTTTACAAATGCACTCCGTGGGAATAAATTAACCGATCTAAGACATAAAAAAATAGATGAATGGGAGCTAACAGTGAAAGAGAACGGAGCAACTATTTCCGATATAGCTAGATTGGAAAAGTCGTTGAGATTTCCGATAACCGTTTTAACGATAACTGGCGAAGTATTATACGAATCAAAATACAATAAAAACGGAGCTCCAATCAAAATTATTGATCATAACAAGCACGCATGGACATCCGCGGTTACAATATTCCCGCGAGACAGAACAGTGAAGTATATCCCAGAAGAATTCATCAAGGATGGTATTCTCACTGAAGAAAGATTATTCGATGCTATTGCTAGTTTGTGTAAAAACGACCCTGTATCAGTATGGCTACTTCATAGTTTTGAAGATGAAGAATGTCAATTCAATCAATTTGTGAAACCTAACGGTGAATTATATCGTAGTGAAAGTCTACATAATAGGATGAAAAATCTAGCAATAAGTCTCAGTGAAAACGCTAGCGTTTTTAATGAAAAATCCGAAGATTACGAACAGTTACTTACAAATTGTTTTACAATTCCATCAGTTGCAGCTCATTTTGCAAGAAAGAAAAATAATTGGAAACCAACACGAAAAGAGTTTTTACAGGATGTTCAATCCAGCTGTTTGGAATATTATCATGGCGGTCTATGGAACGTTAAGTACAATCGTGAGAGTATGATATCAGTTGATATCGTTGCCTGTTATCCAGGAAGTTTTCTAGGATATGGATTCGCTGGTGAGTATTTTAAACGGTTTGGACATCCCACACATGAAATGACTCGCGTTGCTATTAATGGACCACTGCCTGATTTTGATTTGACCGGTTTTGCTTGCGTAGTATCATTTGAATTCGCTGAAGGACTTCATCCGTGTTGTTATGTTTGGATTGGTAGACACATGGCTGAAAGGATGTGGTTACCAATAGTGTTATTGCGATATATGATTGATTGTAAAGTGTTAGTTTCGTTGATTGTCAGCGAAGCGATTATCTCATATCGAAAACAAACCAATGTCTGGTTACCAGAACCAGAATGTCTTGATAGTATAATCGATAAGTCTAGAAAACATATTGATGCTGACGAGGAGTACATCATTGAATGGTCAAAAAAGATATTTAATCAACGAAATAATGAAGCAAAGGATCTCGGCCGAAGAATAATCGGTAAATTTACACAGGGTGGAAAAAAATTTAACTTTAAAAAACAATCCTCACGATTGATTATAGATGATGCCGAATACGACTTCGTTATTAAAGATGCAGTAGAGAAAAATAGATACGCAAATTGTAAAACAGCCTTCTTGTCCAATAAAACAAAGTTAGGTAGAATTGTTACTTACAGTGATGGAGAAAGCTCTGCATATCTACATTTGAGAGCTTCTATGCTGGGTTATGCATCTATCAATTTATTTGCAATGATAAATAGATTTCCTAGTATAGCAGTCAGAGTTGCAATTGATTCAATGTATGTCGATAAAAAATATATCAAAGAGATAACTAAATTTACTAATAGCGAAGAGACTTGGGGAACATGGCGAATTAAACAAGAAATACAACGCGATTATTCTGAATCAGCAGACGTTGAGATTAAAAGCAGTTACCTGAAGAACGATAATTCTATCAGTGAAAAATCTATGTCTAAAGCACCACCGATATCAGATCCAATTTGTAGATATAAAACAGTTTATTTAAACGGTTGTGGTGGATCTGGAAAGACAACACGTGCGATAGAATTATATCGAGAGAGAACGTCCATGATTGTACTCACACCAACCCATAGACTAGCGAGAGAGATCAAACAACGAAATGTTGAAGCTTGCACGTATCATAGTTTTTTTCGATACAAGGGCGATGCTTGGACTCCTGAGCGAATGGGTGAGAAATTTATTCCAGCGGTTATTATTTGGGATGAAGCATGTACTGTTTCAGAAGATGTATTAAAAATGTTTCTTGATTGGTTATTGCAAAAAAATACAAAAATTATATTGTGCGGCGATCATGGTCAACCACCACCATTTGTTGGTAGAAGTCCACATAATTGGTTAAAAGGATTTGTTGATTATTACGAAGAAATTGATACTGACTATAGAGCACTCGATGAGCAGTTACGTGAGTTTAAAAAACTAATTAGATTACAACCCGATAGAATTCAATGTGAAGTAGCGCGTGAAATAATTTCTGAAACACCTTTGAATGATTTTTGGGAAACATGGAAACCAAATGATTTTGTAGTAGCAAGTAGAAAGATAGTCAGAGACGCACTTCAGAAAAAGTTGTTTGAGCTACACAAGAAAAAATTCCCAACGTTTCCAGTGCCGTTGTGTTATAGACCATTGGATACACGAAAGCAGAATATTGAAGTTGAAATTCCAGGCCAGACGGAGAAACAGATTCTAGTGTTAAATGATATTGTGCTAGTTGATATCAATACTGTAGAAGATGCATTATACGCTGATAAATCACCATGGACGCTTGGTTATGTAACAACAATACACTCGTCACAAGGATTGACCATCACGGATACAATTGTTTGGATAGTTGATAATCGCATTGAATGGTCAAATTTAGTCTATCTCGCAGTGTCCAGAGTACGACGAATAAATCAACTACGAAGGATTGTTTTCGATGATGATTTTAATGCAAACGATGATAACACTGATATTAGCATCATTAATAAAAAACTCTCTGGCTACAAACAGCAGGACAAAAAAAAACAACGAGAATTTGATATTGATGCTGAAGTAATAATTGCATTAAAAGAACAACAGAATAATCACTGCGCCAGCTGCAATTGTATAATGCACTGGCAGTATTCGGATAAAGACCCTCGACAATTCACCGTAGACAGAAAAAATAACAGTCTTGGTCATGTCAGAAACAATGTGATGTTGACCTGTCTTGAGTGTAATAGACGTAACGGAGCTAGTTAAGACCATGTGGCGGTAATTGAGTATCGTCCGGAATGACTTGTAGTTGTTCGCGTGTAAAACCACGCTGAGGTGCAGTTGAATCCAATCTGTAGATTGGAGGTCTACCAGTTGATCGCGTTATAGTTGAAATTTTATGCGTAGTAACACTCCATATAGGATCAGTAGCTCTTCTTTTACCGCCTTCAAGCTCTCCTGGTTCGTATAAATATCTCACAGTAACATCACCGAGAAGTGGCTGAGTGCTAACCCGCTGCGGTTGTTCGGGAATATATTCTTTTTTTATTGCAATATTTGGTTTCATATTAATAGTTCGAGTAATCTCGTTATTTAACGCTGCAACTACACTCGGTAACCTTTGGACCCATTCACGAGATCGTTTTTCTTGGATGAATTCTTTTGCATATTGATATCCAAATAACCGTTCTGCAAGAGTTCGATTAAATCGTTCTACAATTGCCTGATCACGATGTAACGCAGTATGTCCCCGTCGTATTGTAACACTATGAGTTTTCATTGTTGATAGAACAGCACCTTGAAACTCTTTGCCAGGATCAACTTGTAATAGATTTGGCCATCTTAGAGGACCTCGTCGATAAATCCTTTCAAATGCAGAAGCGACTTCAGAAGCTGACTTTGTTTTCAATGGTTCTGCTTGTTTAAATCGACTCGCAATATCAACTACAGTTAGCGCGTATTTGTAACCATGGTCATGTGGTAAAAACAATAAATCAGCCTGATGAACTTCATTGGGTACGGTAACATCAAAATGAGAATAATTAATTTGTTTAGGCGGTGGTAGATAAATTTGCCATATAGCTTGTTTGGATAACCAATCTTTTGCAGTGGATTTTTTCACTTTTGCAGCGTTAGCGAGTTTACTGATTGCTGCTTTACCCCTCCAGTATCCTTTCGGAGAATAATAAATAGATTCCATACTATAAAAACACTGGTGTTTTCAATTACCAGCACCTAACACTAATTTGCCTTTCATAGCTGATTTGACCAACCATGAAGCCAATTTTTCTTTGAAGGATTTATCGGGAATAGCATTTAAGGCATGAATTAATTTTACATCCGCGATATGTCTTTGTTGCAAATTATTGCTTTTATATGCAACATCATGAGCATGACATGCCTTATCAATAGCATTTATCGGATACTCACCAGGCCGGGGCTGATTTTGATCATCAAGTCTGATATCTAATCTCGTTCCGGGACCACAGTAGCTATATCCTGGAAGGTGTTTTTCTCCGGGGTATTTTGCCCATGGGGTTCCGGGGAGTTTTCCAAGTTTTGCGGCAATATCACCTCCGAGTTGCTTTTTTTTAAAAATCTAAATTTTTTTATACCACATGTTACACACTTACCAGTAAGCGCTAGTCTATTGTTTTTAGTTGTAATGGTTGTCTGATCGGTTGTATCAGTACGCTGTTTACACTTAACACAATATAGATCCATAATTTATATATAGAGTTATGAATATAATTGACTTTTCAGCGACTAAAAGAAGAGAACCGGTAAAACACCACGCAGCGCTTCCGAATTCTGTCCGTGCCATTATAATCGGACCATCTGGATCAGGCAAAACACAATTACTGCTTAATTTGATAATGCGATTTATGAAGTGGGATAAATTATATTTAGTTGCCCCATCCGTAGATGATCAACGGTGCTATGAAGTGCTAAAAGATTATAATGAAAATGCATCAGAAATTAAAGGTGAAAGTGTAATCGACTTTATTACTGATATTAATGATGCACCATCAGTAGAAGATCTCGATGGAGACATAAACAATCTTGTAGTGTACGATGATGTAATGTTAGATAATCAAAAAAACCCTGCTAGAATATTTTCCCGAGGTAGGCATAAAAACACTGACGTGATATATGTCACTCAACGATATACTCAAATTCCAAAAGTGATTCGCGATAACTGCAATATTCTTGCTGTATTCAATGGCGTTGATACACATACGCTACGAAATATTTGGCAGACATGGTGTTCCGATATGGACTTCAATGGATTTAAAAATTACTTTAGTCATGCTCAGTCTGTCCCATATGGATTTATAACAATAAATTTACACGACCCTCGGTCACGATATCGTATTGGACTTGATCAAATATTTGGTTAAATAATTTGTATTAATCAGCAGCAGAGAGGGTGAAATGACAACATATTTGCGACCGTAGATGGCAGCAATTTGAGTGTGGTTATGACAATGTATTTGCGACAAAATCGCTAAGATGGGGTCTTTATTTTTTTTTTGGTTGAAATATGAGATTTCGTAGGAAGGTTCCATTGGCATTCTGAGGCTTTAATCGATTCTGTCGCAAAAATTTGTAGACGTAGATGGCAGCAATTTGAGTGTGGTTATGACAATGTATTCACGATAAAATCGCTAAGATGGGACCTTTAATTTTTTTTTGGTTAAAATATGAGATTTCGTAGGAAGGCTCCATTGGCATTCTGAGACTTTAATCGATTTTGTCGCAAATATATTGTTGTAGGGTTCACCCTCTCTGCTGCTTATCACCACAGTCTTACGAAATCACGTTGCGAGAGCAACGTACTTTACTTGGATCATGATGGCGTGGTCAAAATCTACAACGACGAAGATCTGAACTGAGAGTACATCATGCAATGTATACATTGAAATATTTTAAAAGTATCCTAATATATAGCCATGGAGGACGTAAAGATGACTAAGAAGAGCGTCTCAGACCATACGCGATATCTGACATACGTCATTGTGGAAAATATGGAGATTCTCGAGCAGGCCATCATTAACACGTTCCGATTCAGCATCCACATTAACTTGAATCTTACCCTCACCAAAATCGTAGAAAAGAACATGATCTCCTCTTGCTCACGGAGACGCGGCACAAAAAAACTATACGACAGTAGCACGCTCAGTATCACCTACGATAAAGAGCTTTTGTTCATGCATTTTATTTCCTGCATGCGTTAAGAAGAACTACTTCAGTTTCTGTACTGATCAGCTGCCTAATTAAAAAAGGAGTGAAAACATGGTTTTTGATATATTTCTTTTGCAATCCACCAAGTCTTATATCCAAATTGCACAGCCAATTATCTGAGGAATCTTCGCTGAGATGAAAGACGGAAAACCCGATTGAAACCACTCCTCGACAAGCTTCAAACACTAAACGATGACGATACATCGTCTCTCTCACTCCATGAACAGAGAAGCAAACGATGGAGTAACCACGTGTCTGATTGCAGTGCGTACGCTACTTACCTCTCTTTGCTCGTTCGCCTCCTAACGATTACACACGGGGTGCACATTCTACTGAGTCATGCTTAATCCTAGCCAAAATCTCGTTGAACATCTGAATGATTTTTGGATTTCTGGGTCGTGCTGGCCTTTTCGTAGTAATAGTTAATCGCCCAAATGTTACGAAATCTACAGCGCTGACGCACATGGCGTTGACCTCGAACTCCTTCCTGACATCCCAAGAATAGTTTCAACCCATGACGTCCACGCTTAATCGGAGCATACTTCTGAGAGCAGTACTCCCTTGCACAGGCCTTGTTGCTCTTTTCATTACTACCCTGAGGTAACCACGCACACTTCTGTACCCCACGTAGAGGCATGGTGATATATAATACACACTAAATGTTTATGTGAAATGAACAAGCAATTGAAAAAACAACCATAGGATATTGTATAGAATAAACTAAAGTCTAGTTTCTCTTGAATCCATGAAAAGAGTTCGTCTCTTATGATATCGCTCGTCGACTTAAAAACGTCGCTCAGTCGATACAGGGTACTCCTCTACCCTATCCCAGATCCAATGTTGCTCTGTACTAGTTCATCGAACGAGTCCCAGATGTCCTCAAGACGACGCGCAAAAGCAAAGTCCGCCGTAAGCTTGTAAACGATTACAATGCCATCGCAGGACGAGAGATCCTTACCAATCAGCAATATCTGGAGCACAAATGCAAAGCACTCACCGGCAAAATAGCTCCCAAGGACACACTTCTTTGACTTCACCACGACATCCTCAGTAGATCACGCCAAGCACACATGCAAACAAGAAAATCGATCCACAAGACTTTCCATCCACGACAGCGCGATCAGATTAAGCGTCTTCCACTTCCTCGACGTACTGAAAAAGTGTACGGAGTAGCTGGTGAAGCATTTATCTACGATCATTCAAACAGTTTTCAGAGCGGAGTGGACTCAGCACTCATGCAACACATTCTGCACCCCACTGTCCAAGCAGACCTACGCGCCCACGATGCCATCAAACTCGAAATCGCTCTAAACACAAGATCTTTGATGTGTGTATAAGATACAAATCCCTCATCGTATATCGCAGTGACGATTTGGTCGTTTATCTAACGTCGCATCGATGATTATCAAAAGTTGGCATCCACCTGGGTCTCTGCCGGAGTCAGTTCCATCTCCTTTCAAACTTCCAAATTCACGCCGTTACGAAGAAGAAAGTACGTACCACTCCCAAATCCATCATAGTCTCCAAAGTCTGTATCAACGTCAAAAACAACTATGACTACTGCATCGTCTGAGCTGTCCTCTCTGTTACATTACTGATGACAATGCCGATCGCGTCTCCAAGTACAAGTAGTATTTCGGTAAACTCAACACCACAGTCATCACCTTTTCCTCTGCTATCAAAGATACCTCTACTTAGAAACGCTCAGCGATGGTCTCTCCCTCAACGTTTTTGGACTCGATGATAAAAAGCGGGCGATAAACAGTTCGTCGTCTATCCGCTGAAGATCTCCTAAACAACCTTACAACGCATCCTCAGTTTACTGCATTACCAAAACCATTTCGTGTACATCAAAGGCTTTAGACGACTATGTTGTTCCTAGCATAATAATCATGGGTATTTCTGATATCGCTGTTTACAATGTTGGGATTGGTTCCTCAATCCCAACAACTGCCGAAACATATCTTGTCTGGATACTGCCAAGAACTACAAGTTGTTCAGATGCCAGGTGATGAAATGCTACAGTTCGAACACCACTACAAGAAATGCACGCACACGTTTTACATCGATTTTGATTCGGAACTATCCTTGAAAAAGTACAAGGACCTTCTCCAGTTCTAGATCAATTCTTTTGCACAAATAGAGCATAAGCATATCCGATTGGCTATAAAATCCCGCTGCCCCGTGGATGAACGTTTGTCCTCACCCTGCCAGCAGCGACGAGGGAAAGACTGCATCGTCTGGTTCTTTTAGCAACTCGTTACGGAGTGGAAATGCATTAAGGAGCTTCAAAAAAATCCAACACCCCTGATTCCACTCACCTCCTCATAACTCCAACAACACATAGCAACACAGCAATGCCACATCGCGAAGTGTACTTTCAACCGATCACTATCGAGGAGCTGCTCACGATGATTGTAATATGTACTTCAAAGATCCAGATTTTTCAGTTGTTGCTTATACTCTACAAGGACAGATGGACATTTCATCATCGCAGCAATCAGTCATCCATGAGTCAAAACCCTTCTCGCCGAAGTAGTAACAAATGTATCCCCAACAATTTCGAAAATTACATGCTGTTTTCGATTGGTCTCTTTCGATTCATCGATTCGTTCCAGTTTGTGGGGTCTTCGCTAGAAGAAATCACACCTGCCCCAAATACATGTATCTCTAAAAAGAATTCGGAGGTCGTGATCCTCTCCTCCAACGAAAAGGAGTTTATCCCTACGAGTACATCTATTCGTGGTCCAGATTCGATGAAACCGCCTTGCCCGCTTTGGAGACCTTTCATTCTCACTTACGTCACTCAAATATCACGGAAGAAGAGCTACAAGACGCGAACAAGATATGGAATTATCTCTGATTATCACGACCTGTACCTAACTCATTTCACTGAAAGGGCAATAAATAGAAACTTAGAAAGTTCAAATATGAACTTGTGTAATACCCATCACAGAATTCATAAACTCAGATCCAAAATGTATTGTATCGCGCTAGAGGATAACGCCACCTAAAAAGCGAAAGGAGACAAAACATCGGTCGTTGGTCACATTGCCACCATCGATCATTACAGATAGCCCTTACAAGGACATCACCAATACTACTCCATGAGATCCTTCCAATCACAACGACATCAACTTTCCACCCTACTCATTAACAAAAAGGACTATGCTCCTTCGACGATAAACGCTACACCAGCGATGATATTCACACACTCGCCCATGGACATTATCACACACAGTGAATCAGCAGAAAAAGGTCAGCCAGAACCCACGTAGTAGAGAATCATCACGCAGTGATGAAAGTGAGACAACAACCCCATCAAGAGACAAGTGAGCCAGAACTCCCAGAACCCAGTAGCTGAATTTTATGGATCTCTCACGCTCACCCCTTCATCACTCAATGATGAAAGTGAATTAGAACCCAACAAAAGCCTCTGCTATTCTGGTTTTGGATTGACTTAATGTTTTACGGCAAAGCAACACTAGTATAATAATGCTCCTTGACCAAGGATACATCATGTGTGGCTGACCTGACTGTAGGATTCGAGCTCTTACCCTCTCGGCAGCCAGTCCAGATCCTGACACAATTAGATGCCACTTACGACACGCAGGATAGCGCATCAAGCCTATATACATTCTTGGGCTCGCAGGGACTACCATTATTTGACTGGAATCTTATCATCTGGCTGTAATTTGTATCCTTAAACTGAAATTTATAATTTTCCAGGACGAAATTTTATGAGATGTCTTCATTTGATAGTTTACTGTTTTTCCGATTTTTGGCAAGAAAATATTATCACTTCTGAATGCCATCTGCAAACGGTATGTCTCTGACTAATAGTGGTACTCCATCTAGGGTTAATGGATGAATTGTGAGATAGCTATTTACACGTGTGAATACTCTCTGCTAAATTCATGTATCTGAATAGGGTACTCCATCTAGGTTTTACATGGAGAATATTATGAGAATGCCATTTACACGTATAAATATTCTATGCAAAAGGCATGTCTCTGAATAGTGGTACTCCATCTAGGGTTTCATGGAGGAATTGTGAAATATCTATTTACACATGTAAATACTCTCTGCAAACGGCATGGCCTTGAGTTTCATGAAGGGATTGTGAGACTGACATTTACTAGTGTAAATACTCTCTGAAAAAGTCATGTTCCTATATAGTGCTACTTCATCTGGTGTTTCATGGAGAAAATTGTGAGATAGCTATTTACACGTGTAAATACTCTCTGCAGAATTAATTTCTCTATATAATGGTACTCCATCTGGGGTCTCATGGAGAAAATTATGAGATAGCCTTTACACGTTTAAATACTCTCTGCAAAAGCCATGACCCGGAATAATGATGCTTCTTCGGGGGTTTCATGTAGCGAATTGAGAGATTGCAAATGACGCGTGTAAATACCCTCTGCGTGCGGTATGTTTGCATGCCATTATCACACGTCCAGGGTTCCAGTGGGGGGGTTGAAATCTGCTAATTGATTCCAATATGTAATGAAATAAAAAGTATCTGCAACATATAAAGGATGTGATACAGAAATTGAAGGAACATTTGATAATATTTAAAGTCATGCAAAGATCTGCGTGTTAAAAATTCTTCTTATCCACAATTTCAAAATGTACTAAAAATTTCAACAGATGTCATGATTTAGTAAAAAGGTCAATAACTTCACCAAATGTGTCAAAGTATGTCATTATTTAGTTTATGAAAAGCCCGTAAATTTAATTGAAAATGTTAAAAGATATCAAGATTTAGTGGAAAAGTCAATAGCTTTGACTGCACATCACAAAGATGTAATGATTATTTTTCCAAAGGCCCATAACTTTAAATGAAATGTATCACAATTATACTGTCTTAAACAAAGTACTCGAAAAGAGCAAAAGCGAATAAGTTTTGTAAAATTCAACAATTAATTTATTTACAATGTTAAAATTTAAAAATGAATCCCAAATAGTTCGAAACGTTTTATCACCAGTCCCAATGATTAAAATAATAATTAAATTCCAACGGTGTTTGAAATAATATCCAGCGCTAAAGGTGTTGCTGTGCCTGTAGTCTCGAATGTACTATACCTAATGTAACAGTGACCTAAAATATCATGACGTCCTAACAGTCTTTCCAAGATGTCCTTGCCTGATTTCACTATAATTCCAAATTAATGTTTCTGTCCGAAAATATGATTTAAGAGCACTTTGTATTTCCAGTGAATAAATAATTTGAATAAATAAATTCCACTCAAATGAAACACTGAACACAACGATAAGACTTATTTCTGCTTCAGATGTTATTGCAAGAATAAATAATTTTGCCGGCAACTAAGATTATAAAACCCTCTAGTCGACCTAGGTCACAGTTAGCATTTTCCAGAATAGTGACCAAAAGTCATTGGTCCAGATGCCATGAAAGATCATCGTCATCCATATACAGCAATTTCCTTCTGACTTGCTGTCATGGTCGTTCTCTCAGATTTGACGAGACTATTTACCATATTCTTTGGAATTTAGGAAAAATTTGTAGTCTGGTACCCTACGTTATATAGCTACATTCGTAATGTAGTGAATAAGCTAGAGTACTAGACCAAAAATACAGAGAGACATAGTGGACACACTAGCTCGGTCCAGTTGATCTTATAGATGCAATGTACCATTTACATTTTATTCTCTTAGCTGTTACTTCGACCCCTTCATCAAGAAATGTAATTTTTCTTATCACCTTTCCATTATGAAAGGTGTATTATACTATGTCATTTCGTTCACTTTGAAAGAACGTGAGGGGCAAGATGATATCATAACCAATGGCGATTATATTTTGTATTCACGCTGATTTTAATAGATTCCGGAAGCGCGGTGTACTATAGGATATTATGTGATCGACAAAATCATTGACGTAATTGTGAAGTTGAGAGAAAATATTTCTACAAGATTTATACTCTGTAGAGTCAATAATTTCTGATATAACTATCGACGCCAGCTTTAACTTTACTTCTGTGCAGTTTAATCACCTTTTTACGAGCATATTATTTCTCCCATGCTTTACAACTTTATTACTGCAAACAAAATTTCATTCATTTTTTTTAAACCATCTTAACACGCACGTTAACTCCATTCTGGTCAAATAATAATGGTCTTGTGCAAGAACATTATCCCATTTATGCATTTCTCAAGCCTGATAGACTTTACTCCATTGTGTTTTTCCTTAATTGCTGTCTAGAAGCTTTCACTTGGAAATAATATCACAATTTGCCCCTTGCAACCAATCAGCAAATGTTTGCAATTTGCCCCTTGCAACCAATCAGCAAATGTTTGCAATTTGCCCCTTGCAACCAATCAGCAAATGTTTGCAATTTGCCTTTGCAACCAATCAGCAAATGTTTGCAATTCGCCCCTTGCAACCAATTAGCAAATGTTGGTAATTGTGTATTCTTTTATTATTTGGTAGCTTTTCGGCAATTCTCATGATTACAGTAGTTGGACGTAACGTATATGTCCTGTACTTAAAGATTCACCAAAAGCATGATCTTTATAACTGAACTGTATCATAATAATAATAATAATAATAATAATAATAATAATAATAATAATAATAATAATAATAATAATAATAATAATAATAATAATAATAATAATAATAACAAAAAAGAAATATATATCAAGGTAAGTATCCAATACTTAAAATAATAAACTGCAATTAATGTACATGAAAAGCGTATAACACTGAAATATTATAGATAATATAAGACATACAGACATACATGTATTTATGGTTTGTTTCAAAGTCAAATATTATCAAAATTACTGTTTTCATAAAGAATTCCAGAATTCTGACATATCTACTTACTTGTAGTGGTACTATATCTAATTTCCTATAAATTGCTATAGTATGAGTACTCTGTTTCTCAAGGAATAGTTATTTAAATTATATATATATATATATATATATATATATATATATATATATATATATATATATATATATATATATATATATATATATATATATATATATATATATATATATATATATATATATATATTCTTCAAACAATACCTTTCGTATACGTCTGTGCCTAGCTAAAATACTAGAGACAAATGCATTAAAGTTAAATCAATTTTCAGTGCCATTTTTCTTAATTTCATTAGCACAAAGTTAAGTGCTTGCGATCTTGTCTCTGATAATACTTGCAATTCATTAGCAAGTTTTTCATTACAATTAAACACTAAATCCAAATAGTCAAAATAATCAACAACTCCTAAACTGCACCCCTCGTAAGTTTATTTGTTCTGACAAAATCACCCCTTTTAATAAAAATGCATCTCTTCTGGAGGGGGTTCTGGATGTCCCTAACCCAACGATCTGTGCAAAAAGTACGTACATTATACAACAGTTTTTAAAATCCCTAAATAGACTATGAGAAAAGAAATAAGCTATTTATAATTCGTTTTTAGAAAAACATTGTTCCTCAAGTTCTCTACATTGTTCATCAGAACCGTGTAATAATATGATTACACCCTCTATAAATATAGAAAATGGTACGGGAAGAGAAGACCTCCTTATCCTAAGCCTGCATTAAAATTGAAGAAATGATGTCTAATACCTGTATACAAAACATCTTTTTACTGTGGCATACAGACAATAACACTTGAAAGAAAGAAATTCGTTAGGTAGCCATGTATTATATCGATAAATCAATATATATATATATATATATATATATATATATATATATATATATATATATATATATATATATATATATATATATATATATATATATATATATCGATCGGTTTCTAATGCCAGCAAACATAGATATAATGAAGAAAAAAAACAGTTATTTTGACAATGGTTTTTATTCAAACATATTTTCTGGAGAATTTTAAAAAACACCCATGACTATCACCACCGTTATAACTGTATAGGTTGATATTTCTGATATAGTCAACACTGAGCAATTTAATGTTTATAAAGCATGAATCCGATTCCGGTATACCAGGACTCGTTTTCAAACATAAGCTTTGATGAGACTCAATACTGCTGGCCACACTTTCAGTGATATAACACTTATCGCTATTGCTAACAACCACTGCTGGAGTTCCGAAACCAGGAAGGAAAAGGAATCTTACTGAATACGCTGCCTTACAACATTGAAACCAAGCGGTCTAAACCAAGGAGACAAGAAAAAGCTCATAGTTATGTTTTGTCTAAACACCGGTCAGCTAAGCAGGTTTTAGTCGCCAGAATTTCTACATGCACAAGTAGGACAAGGTCTAGTACACAACGTGTGATTACCGAGTAAACAAAAAATGACAAAGAAAAGCAAACAGCACATATTTTTCCGGACTACCATTGATGACCAGTTTTGCAAATTAATCCATCATTATTAGAATATTTTAATAGTTTGGTACTGAGAATCTGAATATGAATCTGATAGGAAAATGTCCAATGCATGTGCTGATTCATTAAACATGCATCACAAGAACTTGCCGGGGCCCCGAGTGGCCGAGTGGTCTAAAGCGCTGTCCGTTACGGATCACTGCCATCTCACCTCTATCTGCGTGGGTTCGAGTCTAAGATTCGGCGAATGTGGATATGTGAGAGAGCTTGCCAGTAGCTTCTCGTGGGTCGGTGGTTCTTTCCGGTGATTTCCCGGTTTCTTCCTCCACCATTAATACTGGCCGCCATGTATAGCCTTTCCTGTGCTGAAAAATGGCGTTAAACCCCACAACAACAACAAGAACTTGCCGTCGCAATCCCAGTTTTAGAACTGTGTACTAAGAACTTCGCGACAGATATATAATCCTCGTGAACTGTAAACAAAAATTAAAATTAAAATTTAAAATTTGTGACTTCGAAGCAAAGTTTATCTTGTTGATAAGATTGTATATTAGGTAATAGCGAATGTACTTTCTCCATCGCTTGATCATGCTGGAGACTCATTAGCGCATGATCATTGTGCAGATTTTCCAATAGCGCATGATCATGCGCGAAATTTCATTGGCACATGATCATGCTGGATACTTTCATTAGTAAATTATCATACTGGAGACTTTCATTAGCGCATGGTCATGATGGCGTCTTTCATTACCTTATGATAAAGCTCGAGACATTCATTAGCACATGGTCATGCTGGAGACATTCATTAGTGCATTATCATGCTGGAGATTTTCATTAGCGCACGATCATGCTCGAGACCTTCATTAGTGCATGATCATGCTGGAGACCGCATGATCATATTTGAGACTTTCATTATTGCACGATCATTCTCGAAACTTTCATTAGCGCATGATCATGCTGGAGTCTTTCATTGGTACATGATCATGCTCGATACTTTCATTAGAGCATGATCATACTCGATACTTTCATTAACACAATAATATCAAGTATTCTAGTCATGGCATCTAAATATTCTAGTCTGTTGTCAATATTATTATTTATTCCAGCCATGGCGATCTGAATAATCAAGACTGTTGTCAGTATTATCAAGTATTCTAGTCATAGCTGTCTAAATATTCTAGTCTGTTGTCAATATTATTATTTATTCTAGCCATGGCGATCTGAATAATCAAGACTGTTGTCAGTATTATCAAGTATTCTAGTCATAGCTGTCTAAATATTCTAGTCTGTTGTCAATATTATTATTTATTCTAGCCATGGGTATCTGAATACTTTAGATTGTTGTCAATGTTATCAAGTATTCTAGTTATTGCAGTCTGAATACTCTAGTTTGTTGTGTTTATTATTATTATTATTATTATTATTATTATTATTATTATTATTATTATTATTATTATTATTATTATTATTATTATTATTATTATTATTCTAGTCATGGCTATCTGAATACTCTAGATTGTTGTCAATATTATCAAGTATTCTAGTCATTGCTATCTGAATACTCTAGTATATTGTCAATATTATCGAGTATTCTAGTCATTGCTGTCTGAATACTCTAGTATATTGTCAATATTATCGAGTATTCTAGTCATGGCTATCTGAATACTCTAGTATATTGTCAATATTATCGAGTATTCTAGTTATAGCTATCTGAATACTCTAGTATATTGTCAATATTATCAAGTATTCTAGTCATGGCTTTCTGAATACTCAAGGATGTTGTCAATATTATCAAGTATTCTAGTCATGGCTATATGAATACTCAATGATATTGTCAATATTATCAAGTATTCTAGTCATGGCTTTCTGAATACTCAAGGATGTTGTCAATATTATCAAGTATTCTAGTCATGGCTATCTGAATATTCATGTTTGTTGTCAATATCATCAAGTATTCTAGTCATGGCTATATGAATACTCTAGTATATTGTCAATATTATCGAGTATTCTAGTCATGGCTATTTGAATACTCAAGGCTGTTGTCAATATTATTAAGTATTCTTGTCATGGCTATCTGAATACTCAAGGCTGTTGTCAATATTATCAAGTATTCTTGTCATGGCTATTTGAATACTCAAGGCTGTTGTCAATATTATTAAGTATTCTTGTCATGGCTATCTGAATACTCTAGTATATTGTCAATATTATCAAGTATTCTAGTCATGGCTTTCTGAATACTCAAGGCTGTTGTCAATATTATCAAGTAATCTTTTTATTTCTTTACTCTAGTCTATTCTTAATATTGATGTACATTGATTACAAAATTATAGAATAGGACTCAGTGTTTTCAGTAGTTTTTCTTCACTGACAAATACAAGTACCTCAGTCCTCGACAGTCTTTTGCATCTGCATGAAGTACAGTGATTGTTGGCATTCATCCTCATTTCCCTGCCTGGATTTGTTCAAAATGAGTTTCTTTTCAAGAGGAAATTGCTTTATTGCTTCTGTTTTGAAGACAACATTGTAATATCTTCCAAGATTAAGTGAGACATGAAATTGATAATAAGATGTTTTCAAGGCATTAATGCAGTGCAAAACAATGGGCCTGACGGTTAAGGTGAGTTAAATGAAGCCACCATTAAATGGCCTAAAACGATGAATAAAACTCACTGACAACCAACAGGTTGCCTGTTTGAAAGTATCTTTGTTTTCTTGTCATCGATGAGAACTGCATATAAATATATAATAACTATATCTCTACCTGTAATCTGTATACTGGAAATAAAACCGGCATGTCAACATGCATAAATGGGCACCACCTACCCCCCAAAGATGGAAATACAATTAAGTTCATATGTGTATCAATATGCATCATCCACCGCTCCGGTGGCATAGTGGTTTGAGCGTCCGCCTCGGATGCAGGAGGTCATGGGTTCAATCCCCGGTCGAGTAATACCAAAGACTTACAAAAATGGTACTAACAGCTGCCCCGCTTGGCGCTCAGCATTAAGAGGTTAGTGTTAGGACTGGTAGGCCTGGTGTCAGGATAATCTGATTGGGTAGGACATCATGCTACCTGTCTGCAGCATGATGCCCCAGTGCTAGATGCTAGACATCACTATAAACTGCCACATTGCAGACATCGTAGCGATATGTCTGAAAAATTGTTAAAGCTACGTTAAAAATCATAATCACATCACATCACATTAATATGTATCTATCGCAAGCTTTTGTATCGTGAATCGTATCGATACGTGGCACCCCTAAAGACAACATACTCTCCAACATGCCTGTTGTAAATACCATACAATGTCCTCTTATACCCCTTCCCCAGCTTTTAGAAGTGCACAATAACAACTGAGTGGAACCTTATTTAATTCGTCTAATTTAACGAAATGGATATCAATGACATTGCAATGTCCCGATTTTATCGTCGTTTTGCACACGGTGAAAATTATGTTTGAAAAGTGATTATTTTTCTTCATCTTTGTCCTAATATTAACCCTTGTTAGACAATTATTGTGCTAATGAATATTAATCAAGCTTCGTGTTTTGTAAGCATTGAATTTCAAACTTTTAAGACCAAGTTCTCTCATGTAGAAGGCAGTTAGCAATATAACTTGTGATCTTAAAAAAAAAAATCACGTGTATCTCTTGAAAATGCATAATAGAATTACTACTACTACTACTACTACTACTACTACTACTACTACTACTAATAATAATAATAATAATAATAATAATAATAATAATAATAATAATAATAATAAAAATTATAATAATAATAACTACTACTATTGATAATAATCATAAGTAAATACTACTACTACTACTACTACTACTACTACTACTACTAATAATAATAATAATAATAATAATAATAATAATAACTAATACTATTGATAATAATCATAAGTAAAAACTACTACTATTATTAATACTGCTACAACTACTACTACTACTACAACAATTACTACTACTATTACTACTACTACTACTACTACTACTACTAATAATAATAATAATAATAATAATAATAATAAAAACTATTACTACAGCAACTACTGATATTAGTATTACTACTGCTAATCCTGTAATAATAATAATAATAATAATAATAATAATAATAATAATAATAATAATAATAATAATAATAATAATAATAATATTATTATTATTATTATAATTTATTATTATTATTATTAACAATAAGTAGTAGTAGTAGTAGTAGTAGTAGTAGTTGTAGTAGTAGTAGTAGTAATAATAATACTAGTAGTAGTAGAATTATTCATATCTGTCTACATTTGGAATGGCATCAATATATTTTACTGAATGTTTACGTGATGCTTTCTTAAGGAATAGAAATCAAACTAAGTTTTATATTCTTCATTTGAACGCCACAAATGCAGTTTTATTTTATAGTCCGTGAAGCAAGGGTGGCATAATTAATTGCTATTGTGTCGAGCTTAAGTGTCATAGAACGAAGATTAGAGGAGTTAATTACTATTTCAAGAATATAATTCCTGATCGTGATTGTGTCATCTCCTTTTTTATTCTTCTTTCTTATGATACAGTTCTGAGAAAGACACACCAGCATTATATTTCCTCTACCCACATAATCTCCTACATTAATTAATCCTTTTGTAAAGAAGTATGCTTTGACTAGTTCTTAAGATTAATTTCAACACAGATCAAACTTAATAGTGTGTCTGCGTGCGTCCGTGTGTCCGTGCGTGCGTGCGTGTGTGTTCTCCCCCCTCCTCTGCAATTTGGTATGTAGGACGAAGCAAGGGTTTTACAAGGCAATCACATCAAGATACTACTGTGAAGGTATGCTGCAATTTTGTAAGGAACTGGAAATGCAAGTTACATACCAGAGTAAAAGCTGATAATTGAATAGTAGTCTAGTACAATTCCAACAAAATCAATTCTATAGACACGACCCGTTGCTTTTATTGACGTCGATGCTTTCTTCTTGTAAACATACGAAAATCCTAAATTGTATTTCATTTCGGACAGTATTACAAAAACACTAACGTGAGACTATTTTTCTTTTTGTTGCACGATGTTTAATGGTTCGGGAAATTATATTAATTTTTTTTTTAAATTTAGTCAACTTGACTGGTACTGGCGTCGTATATAATAGTGTATTTTGAGTTCCGTTTACCAGGTCCTAATTTCACAAACATAAATCTTATTGTCTAGAATTAAGACATTTGATTTTTACGTCTTCAGGTATGCAAAATAATCTGAGCCAATCAGATTGCTGGATTCTAGACACAAGTCCCGACACAAATTTTGTTTATAAAAGCTAAACCACATCGAGTAGTTATGTAGGCAGGCGCGGGAGTCCTGTGTTAGGTACGATCAAAAATGCTTATGCTTTCTAACTGGATTTTAACATTAGGCCACCATTTTAAACGAAGGCTGATACAGTGTTACATTTTTCGTCGGTTTGCAACTTAAATGCCCTATTAAGTCATATGCTTGACATGATTATTGAAGTTTAGAGGGAAATGTAATAGAAAAGATTAATTCATAGGTTTCACAGGAGGTGTTTTTGTATTTTTTTTATTTAAGCGGAAAATATGACTGTTTGCACTCTAAACGACATGCCTCGTTTGTTTTCGTTTGATATATATATATATATATATATATATATATATATATATATATATATATATATATATATATATATATATATATATATATATAATAATAATAATAATAATAATAATAATAATAATAATAATAATAACGAGGACTTTATATAGTGCCTAATCTTTAGAAGCTCTAAGCGCTTTACAACATTTGACAACGCTTAAAAAAGAATATAAAAGACAAGCCATATATAATTAAATGATTACAAAAATTAAAAACAAATACCACAAAATTAGAAACAGAAGGTAAAAATACGTTAAAAAGGATACAATATTAGGTCATTATGACAGTTATTGCAGTTGAAATGGATGGGTTTTAAGGGTGCTCTTGAATAAGATCACTGTGTTTTTGTGTCTAAGTGTAGTGGGCAATTCGTTCCACGTTGCTGGGCTTTGGTATGCAAAAGAATGTTGTCCATACTATTTCAAGCGGGAATAAGGAGAATACGAGTGTCTGAAGAGGAGCGTAGGCATCTTACAGGTGTATACATATAGGTGATGTCAGATAGGTATTTTGGACTGGAGCCCGTCAGTGAAACGTAGCGCAGAGAACAAATTTAGTGTTTAATTCTGGATCGTATGGATAGCCATTGTAGGGTACAGAGCAGCGGAGAGGCATGCTCTGATCGTGGTACTCTAAGGATAATCTGAGCAGCAGTGTTTTGAATTTTTTGAAGTTTCTGAAGTAGATATTGAGATGAACCAGACAGAATTGAATTACAATAGTGCAGTCTGGAAAGTACTAAGGAACACACAAGTGTTTTAGTGGCATAAACTGACAGATACTTGCGAATGGAGCTGATGTGTCTCAGCTCAAGATATGCAGCCCGGCTTATGTTCATGATATGTTGATGCAATGAGAGAGTACTGTCAAGAGTGACACTGAGGTTTCATACTGACTGCTTGAATTTAATGTTGGTGTTGCTAATATTTATTGTCTGAGGTAAAGGATGTGAATGAGAAAGTCTTTGTTTTGTAATCAGGATGGCTTCAGTTTTATCATCATTCATCTGCAGGTTGTTACATGTCATTCATGATTTCACGTCAGAAACGCACCTTTCTATGTCTTGGATGGTAGCTTCAACTTCAGCTGGATGACTAGATGTGTATATTTGAGTGTCATCAGCATACAAATGGTGAGAAACTGGATGATGATCTATGACACTTGAGAGAGAGAGAGAGAGAGAGAGAGGCTGAGAGACAGAGAGAGAGAGAGAGAGAGAGAGAGAGAGAGAGAGAGAGAGAGAGAGAGAGAGAGAGAGAGAGAGAGAGGCTGAGTGTACAGAATGAAGAGAACAGGCCCAAGAACAGACCCCTGTGGAACACCACAGCATAGATCAACTGGGCTGGAGTATGGACATATGTTTTATATGGACATAAAACTACATTTACTATTTTAGAATACCTTTTGCAATGGCTAACATTGGTGAGAAACTGGATAATGATCTATGACACTTGATAGTGGCTGAGTGTACAGAATGAAGAGAACAGGCCCAAGAACAGACCCCTGTGGAACACCACATCATAGATCAACTGGACTGGAGTGTGGACATATGTTTTATATGGACATAAAACTACACTTACTATTTTAGAATACCTTTTGCAATGGCTAACATTCAGTCATGTATCGATCTATCTAATTCTATGAATTAATAATATATGGAATTGTATTCCTTACATGTAGAGTAAAGAATCAATAGTCTAATTTTAAAGACATAATTATATGAGTATTTATACGCCACAGGTTAATCACAGTTTGATATACCAGCAGTTCTGGTGTACCAAATTGCTCTTTACCAAAAATGTAAAATCCATTTTATTTATTTTGAAGTGTGTTTTCTTAGGGGTAAAGCAATCAAATATACGCTTATAATTATTGTTCAACACTAAACTATCACTTGCCCAATCTCAAAACAATAAATGAAATTCCAGTTATTAGTCAATAATAAAACAACAAACGATAAAAATATACATTCCCCACTTAATTTACATTTTCAGAATGAACAAAAATAGAAGAAATAAATCTCTCTCTCTTTCTCTCTCTCTCTCTCACACACACACACACACACACACACACACACACACACACTTCCCCCGTGGGAAGCGAGAGAGAGAGAGGGGGGAGTAACAACATAAGTTGAGCGGGATGAAAATCTTGAACTTGAAAAAGCACCATGTACTTAACAAGATCCGATCTTTATGTATTTAATAGCATGACGCAACATAATAATTACTGTAAGAGTAAAAGTATGAGCTCCTTTTAGCTAATATTAACTCCGCTTGTAACGTCGTTCTTCTTGTTATGAGGTATAGCACAAGATAGGCTATACGTTGTGGCCAGTATAACTGTTGGAGAACGAACCCGGGAGGGACGAAACACCGACCTACGGGATCCTACTGGCAAGAATTCTCATATACCCACATTGGCCAAGCCTGAGACTATAACCCAATGAAGAAGGAGGTTAGACGGCAGTGACCAATATTTATGAGAGCCTTGGACCGCTCTGCCCCATTTCCCTACCCTTTCCATTTGCCCTTTCCCTTCCCCTTCCATTTGCCCCTTCCCTTCCCCTTGCCTTTCCCCTTTCCCTTCCTCGTTGAAAATGTTAAGTATGTGAATTTGTGTGTGATATAAATAAAGCAAAATTTTAATACCAATGAGAAAAACAAAATTTCATTTAACTACATTGGCATTTTAACGGGGGTAGGGCACAAACATCCAAAACCCAGATATTGTACCTCGTTTCAATTTTATTCATTTATGCAATCACTAAACTGATGCGGCTATTGCATTTGATTCCTACTTTTTGAAGTGTTTCTATACTTGGAAATATGAGATACTAAATGTATTCCATAACTGTCATATACATTATTCAAAAGCAGAACGTCAACACTTTTCGAAGACCACAAATAAAATAGTTCTTGCGTAATCCAAAACAAACGAGCACAATGCCTGAATATATTTCTAGAATGTTGAACTACGAAGACCTTATTATCGACAAATTTGGATTTTTTTTCACAAGTTGTCTTGTGCTTCTCTGAAATAAACAAACGCAAAGTTTCACGTGAAAACTATCTGGCTTCTGAGTTACAGCATATGGGTATGTTGCCGTTTGCTGTTCTGGCTTCTGAGTTACGGCATAACGTTATATTGATGTTTGCTGTTCTGGAAAAACATACTGTCTTGCTTTATCATACAAATCTGTGTATTTCTCTCGTCATTTGCAATTTAATTCAATAGCCGTATTATTTTCTTTTTCTCCCAGATACACGCTTAGCTTGAGATTGCAAGTGCAAAATGCACTGTACCATTGTTTCCCAACATTTTACGGGGGTGGGGTGCATGTCAATATCAGGTGATATTTATCCAGTTAAAAAGTATAATTTATAAATTTAATTTTGCCTCAGATATTTATGTCATGCTCGGAATGACACAAAATGAACTGTACTCATTCCAGATTTCAGAAAGTGAAACATGAAGTTGACTTGTTCAGGAGTTATACCCTAATAACGTCGGGTGACGATCCTTTGAAATGGTGGATAGCTCAGTGGTACAATTTTCCACTCCTTGCTCAAGTAACCAGGAAACGTATTCCCGCAACTTTCCTGCCCTCAGAGATCGTCTTCAGCAAAGAGGGGTTGTTTCAATTTTATGCTAATTTTCCATGTTCATTTGACTAACATTTGAAATCTTAAACGTTAACATTTTAGAGACGCTGTATTTTTTAAAGTAGGAAATGTGCATTGAAATACGTGTTGTAGTTTGGGCTAGGTACATTACAGGATATTGCCTCGCTTCTTTCGGGCGTATCATTTCACCCTTATTTTGAGTTAAGTTAACGACGAGAAAGACAGCAGAAACAAATATTTTTTATCATAAATCTTCGTTATCTTTTCGGGTTTGACTTGTTTTTAAAATACGAAGACCGCTGCGGAGCAGCAGCAATAGTGTTTTATAATTTGGTACTGGTGGGAAACTCCTAAATAAGTAAATAAAAAATCCACGTAGATTTTGGTATCATTGGCAAAATCCTAAAAAAGGACATTATAATATTTTCGTGGACTATGCATTCAGTGACTTATGAACTGTGTAGTGTGTATTAGTTTTATAATTTCTCTTTACTAAGTCAATAAATGAGCCAAGGGAAATAACATTTTTACGTATTAGTTAATTTTGCTACTTCAAGATTTATGTCCCTTATCCCGGCGACCCTGTTCAATGATTGTATACTCAATACAATAGAACGATAAAAAGCTCTCGTTCTGAATTAGCAGTCCATTCCCAGCTCATTGCATCATCTCTATTTGTATTAATGTTCTATTTCGTTATTCTAAAATAAAAACAAAAACAAACTGAAATTATCCGCTCATTAAAACAAGTGAAGAATCAAATTTACTTGCCGCGTATATACAAGTGAAATTCGAGGTATGACAAAATGCTCAAATTTCTCAGTTGCTGTTGTTCTTCTGGGGCTTAACGCCATTTTTCAGCACACGATAGGCTATACATGGCGGCCAGTATTAATGGTGGAGGAAGAAACCGGGAAATCCGCGGAAAGAACCACCGACCCACTAAACGCTCCTGGCAAGCTTTCTCACATATCCACATTCGTCGAATCTTAGACTCGAAATCACGCAGACAGAGGTGAGATGGCAGTGATCCCTAACGGACAGCACATTGGACCACTAGGCCACTTGGGTCCCTCCAAATCTCTCAGTAAAAGTTAATTTATATACTGAATGTCATTATTTAAAACGGAGGCTGGGCTATTTTGTTTATACAAGTTACATACTTTTGAGACGATTGTAAGCATATTTCCTAATTTCTGAGTATTGGATCTGAGTTTAATTTTGCACTCTTAGTATTGTAACTCTGTGGGCTATCTGGCATTCTTATAAGCGCGAGCACTATCGATATAAAAGTCTTAGAAGTACGAACATATATTTACCAGTACATATTTCCTGCACATAATTTTTAAAATTTTATAGACAGTAATCTGCGGAATTCATGGCGTCACCCCCATGGATTTCCTTCCTACAAAAAAAATTCAAAAGCTTTATAGAGAGTCATTTTGTTTTAACCACCCTCCCTCTAATGGTTTTACCCGGAGCTGTTAATGAATATACTGTAATTTGTTTCCTTGAACAATTGAAAAGCAGTTTTAACATTATGGATGGATCTGGCCTGATATAGGCTGATTAATTAATTTGATAAGATACACAAAGGACGTTACTTTAGGATATTACGTATACTGACATCTTACAAAATTAAAAAAGGGAAATAAGCACGCATGACTTCAGGCACCATTTATGCAATAGCTTTCTCACCGAGAAAATCTATTACTCTTTGCATGACTGGATGTAATCGAACATAATGTGGGCATTTTTTTGTATGGATTCTGTCATTCAGCCCCTTTTTGTGCAATTTTACTGTACTGAGTTTGTTCGTTACACGTATAGGCCTAACTAGAAATGGACTTGAATTTTACTACGATGTTCCAACACGCTACATCGAGCCATTAAAACCAATAATAACAGACTCATCGTCTAATATCACTCTAATAACACGCAATTTTAAAATTACGGGGCCTTTAAAATCTATAGTTTAACAGTTTACACATGAGCTGTTCCGGGTTTTGCTTGTATTTTTTTCATCAATAAATATTTGCCATGCCTGATATCAATGAATTTTTTGCGACAAGAGAAAACGATTCAGACATGGAAATCGATTTTCAGATTGTTGGCTGTGTGGTTTTTAAAGGCACTTTCAAAACATTATAATTGTAACGAGAGAAACCCCATGAACTTTAGATTTTCGATTCGTTGTTTAATATTTCGTTTTGTTAAAGTTTATATTGTGGTTTCATATATTTGGCGGGCTTAGTAGTGTCATCTATTGTTTGAGTTATGTGTCACGTGATTCTGTCTGGGTATATATACGGTACAACTGTGGCAACACTACCAGCCACCATGACCCCAGGCCAGGGCCATCCACCGCATCCGCCACATGGAACTGGAGTATAACTGACATGATATCCCGGGACCACCAACCATCCACAGACGAGCACCTAGACTATTATCCCTTTCCCACCTTTGACTACTTTCAAGAGTATGAAGAAGTTGCAACAAGACCTAACGGAAAGCAACCACTAAAATGGGGAAGCAAGGCTATAAACACAATACCCCACTCTACTCGTCGGCAACTTCAAAGTCCTCGAGCTGTCCCCTACCCTGGATGTACACACACAGACAACGCCAACAACCTTTGCGGACAAGGATTAAGCCATCCCCATCTCCTGCCGACTGGACACTCTACACGGCCTTATTTAGAGAAAATCTTACTGTAGACATCATAGACGCAGATTCCAATCGATACTCTAAGAACCTCACAACCATATTAATGAACGCAGTACCAGAGAAAATCCCTAGAACCACCGGAAAACCCACTCGAACCAAACCCCGTGGTGGACAGAAGAATGCAAGGCAGTGATCCGGGGGGAAAAAAAAGAGCCCTTACCAAGTTTAAGAGAACCCGAAAATCGGCGGGCTTCGCGACCTATAAGGCACATGAAGCCACAACCATACAGACACTAAAACGAGCCAAGATCGAATCATGGAGAAACTACTGCTCCACCCTAAATCATCGAACATCATCGAAGGACGTTTGGGAGAAATAAAAGCCATCAAGGGAAGACCAAAGGCGGTCCGCGACTGGCAGGTACCCAAACGGATCGAGATAGGGCGCAAAAGATGGTGCTACACTTTTGAAAGCTAGTAGTGACCAAAATAATGATCAGTCCTTCATGAACCTACGAAACCAAATAGAAAACACATATCCCCACCTCTTTCTCAACCAGTGTCCCCCGCTAACCGACTAAGAAATATCACTCAATGACCCCATAACATCATACGAATGGAAACAAGCGCTGAGACCCAAGAAAAGCACTTCCCCGGGACATGACCAAATCAGTTACACCATACTCAAGCATCTTCCGCCAAACTTGACACAAACAGCCATTGATCTCTTTAACCTAATCTGGGAGACCCGAACCTTGCCCAGCCAATAGAAGGAAGCTATATTGGTCCCTATCCATAAAACAGGAAAAGATCCATTCCAAACCTCGTCTTACCGCCCAGTTTCTCTGACCAACTCCTTATGTAAACTCATGGAGACAATATTGAACAACAGGCACAATCATTTGACTACAAACCACCCACTTGCTAATAACCAAAGTGGCTTTCGACATGGACGCTCCACACTGAACTAACTATTCTGACCAGAGGAAGACGCCAAACTTGCCTTACACACCTCCAATAAACGGGATAGACACCTCATTGCTATTTTCCTAGATCTTGAGAAGGCATTTGACCTTGTTTGGAGTAAGGTGCTTGTTACACGACTGAATCATTACGGCATCACGGAAACATGCGCCGGTGCATCGCGTACTTCCTATAGGATCAACAAATTGCTGTGCAAATCGGCAATCATCTCTCAACAGCTTACACTCTGGAAAACGGCACTCCACAGGGAAGTGTCCTACGCCCGACACTTTTTAACATCATGGTAGACAGCTTTACTAGCAATGTTAAAAGCCCTTTCACAGTATCCCAATTCGCCGATGACAGCAGAATCTGGCTGGCAGGCGATCCCACCAAGCACTCCTTCATCAAACAACTACAGGGAGCACTCGATTCGGTAACTGATTGGGTTACAAAGTGGGGATTTAAAATCAACACAGAAAAAACGATCACTATCCTCTTTGCCAGGCCCGGAACTAGGAAGCCACCCCACCCCGACTAATACTCCAAGGACAACTGATTACGTTTGTCACCTAAGCCACCTTCCTTAGCATGGTAGTTGACGATAGACTCACGTGGAAGCACCACATAAGGAACTTAATTACCAACTGCAGAATGATATCAATCTACTGCGACACCTCAAAGGCACCTGGGGGGGGGGGCAGACCAGTCAACACTGTTACCGAGAACTCATCTGAGCCAAATTAGATTATGACTGTCATATTTACGACTCGGCCAACCCCACCCTCCTCCATCAAATTGACAGTATACAAAACTGAGCCCTCCAAATCTGCACTGGACAACTCCGTAACACTTCCCTTGATGAACTCCAAGAGATCTACCCTTACAATTGAGACGAAACGAGAATATACTGCGTTATGCAACAAGGGCATCAGCTCATTCGGACACACACTCGGCGAATATAGCTCTCCGCAAATGCTGCATAGCCTTCAGCCTAACAGGGTACAACGAACCTCAGCAGCCGGAAAAGTCCACATGTTAACGACCCAATTACAACTACCGGAACTTAAGGCGGAATCGACCTTGACTCTTGATCCCACGCCCTGGTAAAACATTCAACCGCAGATTAACTGGACGATCAAGATTCTAGGAAGGAAACGACACAACTCTTGGAAAATGTTAATAGGTATTCTACACACTCTGGATACCCAATATCATTAACACATACAAGTCTATACGGACGGTTCGAAATTCACTGAAACCAATACGGCTAAAGCGGCGGTTATAGTACCATCACAACATGTCATCATCAGCATCAGGATACCCGACAACTGCTCTATCTACACGTTCGAGTTCTGGGACATACAACAGGTACTCAAATGGATAGCCACACAACCATGTGGCGCCTACCTAATCATCTCGAGTCATACCAAAAACTTAGAACAATGGTTCTAATGACGCTCAGCATTTAGAGGTTAGTGTTAGGACTGGTCGGCCTGGTGTCAGGATAATGTGACTGGTTGGGACATCATACTACATGTCTTCGGCATGATGCCTCAGTCTAGACATCACTATAAACTGCCATACTGCAGACATTGTAGCAATATGGCTGAAAAATTAAAGCTACGTTAAAAATCATAATCACATCACAGCACATAATCCTCCCGGACTCACACAGTGAGCTCACCTCCATCGAACACAATAAGATCAGAACATTAAGTTACATGCTACAGGCCGTCCTCAAGAGCCTCCGGGATCTAAACGCAACAGAATCCGGGTCGACTTCCTGAGGGTCACATCGAATATAAACCTAGCTGAAAATGACCAGGCCGATGCTGAAGCCAAATCATGCCTCTTGAATGAACGAACAGAGCATCTAGATTACAGTGTTTAAAAGATTTACAGTCTGATCTCACAGGCTATCGCTAGAGAATGGCAACTAAGATGGACTGCAACAACCAAGGGCAAAACGCTCCACACCATTCAACCGCAGATTAAACGTGACGACAGTATTCTACCAAACTTTTCCCCGTGAAATACAGGCTTTCAATCGTTCGAGAACCTGGAAAACGCTGCTTAAAACCTCCCATGGAACGAACACTAACACCAACTGCCCAACCTGTCATGTACCGGAGACGCTATGCCACATTTTCAACGATTGCCAGACATATGCTTTGGAAATAACGGACTTTCACGCCTACCTAAGAAAACTGGGAGTAACAGCAACGTATCCTGACTTCCTCAGTCCAGAAAAGAACAACAATTTTGAGACAACTTACACCTCCGTCATCCACTTCCTACAGACTATAGACAAACTACCTTATAAATAACTAGCACAAGGACTACGAAGAGCACCAGATAGAGGGCATCACCAGCACAACCATGACAGATCCACAAGGCCGATACTTAACATAACACCCCGCTTAACCTAACGCGCCTAACCCTCGCGAACCACAACCCATCTCACCTACTACTATCTCCAAACCCCCTTCCCTCCCGCTTACCCGGAATGCACCCCACCATAATTGCACATTCTCCAGGTCTCATTCCAGAATATATCTGCTGCCACCGGAAGAAGATGCGAAGGAAACCTGACCGCTGGGAAACACTACCAGGACTCATCATCATCACAAACGGTGAGCCCAAAATGAACAAAAAGGGGGAAAGCTGAACGCGTCCCGGGATAAACACTTACCTAGACACTACAACTATTGCGAAGTATAGCCCATCAAGAATATGGAGTCCAGGAAGAGAACTCCTACCACAACACCATCCTGACTCAACCCTCCAACGTCTTAGCAGAGGAAAGGACGACACAGGAGAGGGGCAGCTTTACTAGGACACCAACTCCGAAACACCCGTTCCATGGGGAGCAAACAAATGCTTCCCATCTCCTATGCCAACAGGAAAGATAAATATATCGCCAAATGAAAGAAATAAATATTGCCAATCAAATAATTGATGACTAGACAGCTCTGCTAGCCACCCCATTAGCCCCGCCCGCACGCACACACCTAGACACACAATTCTTACACCGGTATCGATTCAAAGCGAAGGGGCAGTAGTCCAGGACACCCATAACCCCCTCCTCGCACGCACCAGACAAGCACAAGGAAGAAACAATCCAGGTGACTACGACCTCCTGTTTCACAAACCACCTCCCATACACACCGACAAGCGAAAACGGTGGACAGACATGACGGCCGCGGCCTACTGTACACAACAATAGGACCTAAACCAACTCTATGTCTTCACTTTGAATCCCGAAGACATCTCAACCAGACATGATCCTTTAGTAGGAGGTCAAAATTCACAGCCATGAAAGAACCTAAGCGACGCTAATGACTTGTGGAAGACTCACATCCAACTGACTGGTACCTTCTCTGATCTTATAAATACGCACAGTTCGCAAAATCTCACCTTACCGATATTCTAAACTCACAATTCAGGACTTTCGGCTAATTGCATTGGTGGCTTACGCAATATTGGCATAGGGACACCCGTAGGCACAATTGGTATAATTTATACCTTGACCTGCCGGGCTGAAATAAAGTCAGACAGGTGGCTTCTATTGGAGATTTGTGGGTTTGGTCTGTGGACGGGGTGGGAGATCTGGTTACGCGTCTGCCATACGTACGATTGATAACCGGCATTAGTTCTTGCAAGGACCAACTCTGAAGCCAAGTGCTCTCTTAAAGGGATAACCGCCCATCCTGGGGCTCCAACCAGTCGCATTAAGGCCAAAAGGCATCACACAACTGTAATCATCACTGACTGACTGACTGCTATGTTGGTGTGTTAGGAAGCGGCGCAGAGTGAAAACGTCTCCTAAATGTAGCAGTATCATCACCCCGCCAGAGCAAGCACTCTTGGTTGTATTCCTTTAGTAGGAGAGAGAGAGAGCCAGGCCATGAATTTGAAAAGCGTAGGGAGTAGGTCTTTCAACGACCAGCAGCCCGGCACCAAAAGGCTCGTCCAAGAACGACATTATACGTTTTAGATTGAGGATAGCTTTTCTTTCGTCATTTCGCACTGTCCTCTCTCTCTCTCTCTCTCTCTCTCTCTCTCTCTCTCTCTCTCTCTCTCTCTCTCTCTCTCTCTCTCTCTCTCTCTCTCTCTCTCTCTCTCTCTCTCTCTCTCTCTCTCAAGCGGATAACGTCGCGACTCTGCGACCGAAACTGCGACAGTCGGCGAACAGAGGGAGACCAGTCCGCGAGTCTCCAACACAGTCAGTGACTCTGCGACCAATCAGCTACCTTGCGAAACAGCTAGCGACTCTGCAACAAGTCGGCGACCCAGTTTTTGACTGCGACCGAGATAGGCGACTAAAGGAAGGCCAGCTGGCGACTCTGCGACCAGTCGGCGACACAGTCGACGACTCTGCGACCAGTCGTAGACCCTGCGACAAGTTTGCAAATTCTGAAAATAAAGCGACAGGATTAAAATTCTAACATTGCATTACAATAGTTTTTAACTGAGTATAAATCGGAATAGATGAGATTTATGTGCTGTTTCCTTGTTTTCCCTCACGTGTTACAAATGGTTGCTCCCATCAGTTAGTTTTATTTACCCAGCATTATCTATTTTAAGGAACCGTTTGAACACCTTTGATTTTTATTACAAGTGACTTACAATGAAAACTTGTCATAGGTGACGCTCGAGTACTATCCAGCACCCCATGCATATTATCCAATACTGTGTTGTGTCCAAAAGCTACTCCTACTATGTAACGAAATGAGTGGGATGTAAAAGAAGTGTGATGAATAAAAAAAAATACTATCCAAAACACACTTTCTGATATACTATTTATCACACATTTTTGATAATCTATCCATACCTACCTTTGATCACTATACACCCCCCACTTTCTGAGTATTATGCAATACACATTTTGTATATTCTATCCAACACACCATATGTAATATCCAACACCTAATTCTTTTCACTAGCCACTATCTAACACGCACTTTTTGATGTACTATTCAAACAAAGCATATATACTATCTCAACCCCACTTTTGGATAACTATCAAACACACACTGCTTGATATACTATCAAGCATACTTTTTGAGCACTATCGAACTCATGTTTTTATTACCGTATAAAACCCTTTGTCGAGTGTCTAAAATTCCCACACCTCATGTCTAAAGAACACAGCATAATCTAAAAAGAAGGGTTGAAATCACACAAACATACTATCCAACAGACACATGTTGATATGCTATCAAGCAAACAGTTTTTGATATTATATTTAGCACCCATCATTGAAGTATTATCCAACGCAGGTTTAGTTCTATCCAAAATAAACCTTTTGATATTTTGAATGCAATCCAACAATTACTTTTTGATCACTATTCGAAGGCCACATTTTGAGTACTATCCAACACCTCACATAGAATATCCAACACACACCTTTTGAGCACTATCCCTTATTATAATCCCAAAACTCCATACATACTATCCCAAAACGCCTTATGGAGTATATAAGCTATCCTTGGCAAGAGCATGTTATAATAAAAGGAATAAAATCAATCAACATACTTTCAAAAGTAGCAAGAGCGCTTCGGTGTATTGCATCTAAATTAAAAGTAAGTGGATGTAACGAATGGTCAGCCGAGACTACATACTACTTTTTCAAAACCTTCTATTCTGAGCTGAGGGTCTATGCATTTTCCAGATATTCTTCCACTTGTTTTGTGAACTTATCATCAATATATGTCGTGTTATTTCTGACTAGAATGATTGACTTGACAACCATAACAATGTTCTCTGGCAGCATATGCTATTCTTTCAGCCAAGTCACGAGCAAAACAAGAGGTTAAATTCTGTCCATCTTGACTTCATGACTGTATGTTGTTGTTTTTTTTCACGCGTGGTTTATGGCTGCCCAGCTGATGTTCATGATAGAAATGAACCTCTCTATAGGTTCGTGCTCCTTCTGTTTTCTGATAGTCTATGATCACCTTGGTCAAACTATTGATTTCTAGAACATTGTCCAGTTCTTCTTACAAGATGACATTCACTATGTTTGCCATAGATAATCCTTTTGCACACTAGAAAGACAGTTTCTGCTATATCATCATCACTGTCTAATGTCATTAACTATAGGATACAATCTCATAATGTTATAAACCTTTACTTTTCCATCAACGTCTGAGAAACAAAACCAAACTCAGTAAAAGCTAGAAAGAAACAATAAATCCTGATCCTGTTTGTACGTATCCTTAATTAGCAGCTGCTAAACCATTTTAAATTAAAAGTGTTGCTATGTTAATGTCTACCGAGTTAACCCCCTCTTCCAATTTATAAACTTTTATATACTTTCCTGTAGCACCTTTATGATGTTATCTCCCCTTAATCGATTAATTCTAATTTTTATTAATCTTTTGCAATCTAAAATCATTCTCATTCTCATTGTCTCATTTACGTCTTCATGTCTAATGTATTATCTTTAGAGAGTTTGTTTGCTATGCTCGCAAGAATTGAAATTTTAATATTTATCTCATTCATCAGAACTAGTGGCATGCTATCTGTTATTGCAATTCTTTCTCTTATCATGTATCTATAATACCCAATTTGACTGTGGTCCAGTAACACTCATTAGCATGCCATCAGATAGTCACTCGTAAATCGATCTAATAAAACTACAAATCAATTGAATGATCTCTTCTAAACTCGATTTTGATGATGAATCTATCGACATTAGAAATGACTTTAAAGTCATGGTGCAACTAACTAAAAGAGTATAACTGAATGCTAAACGATAACTGTACCTAATTTTCATGATTGTCTCGTTAACGCTCATTTATTTACAATGTTTATGGACATGAATTTACAACAGTTTATAAATTTTGAGCTTCTTTGCCATATTAACCTATTGACTCAACTTCCAAGATAGGTAGAAGTGAATGAATGTCAGAAGAAACTATCTAACAGCAACGAGAAAACCAAATAAGATTTTATTTTAAAAACATTACACTATTAAAATTAAACAAGCAAACAACAATGAAATGTAATTGACCTACAGTATAATAGTAGTGGCTTGTTCGCTTTTTTTCTTTCGTCATTATTTGTAAAAAAAAAATAGTAGCCTTCGTCCTTTTGCTCTTTGTTTTTCTACCTTTGTCTTATAAATTATTCTGAACGTTTTGCATGTTGTCTTCCAAACTACAGAACTCTATGCAGATATTTTGTCTGTTTCCTTTTATTTCCACCTTGTAACTTTGAACTAGAACTTTGTTTTCATCATATATATATATATATATATATATATATATATATATATATATATATATATATATATATATATATATATATATATATATATATATATATATAGAGAGAGAGAGAGAGAGAGAGAGAGAGAGAGAGAGAGAGAGAGAGAGAGAGAGAGAGAGAGAGAGAGAGAGAGAGAGAGAGAGAGAGAGAGAGAGAGAGAGTTTATAATGATATATACACGTTGCGCAGTCAGTACAATGATGTTATGATATTACGAAATGTAAAACTTTATAAGCTAAGAATCAAAGCTACATATTTAGCAAAATGATGCAGTCCTAATATTGTTCAAACCACGTAAATAAGCTTATACATATATTTCGACTAGGTTTTTATAGTTACTGCGATCGCTTTATTTTTATGCAGACAAAACAGCCTTACGAGTTATGTATTATGTGGGTTTAAATACCTTAAACAATACTCTTTAGGCAACTTGTCGCTTAACTCTATCATTAACAAATATTTTACAAAGTTTTTGCATGGTTCATAATTTGGAGGGGAAAAGAAAAAATTATTAGTTGATGTTGTTTGTCCGCGTGATAATTTCATCGTTCAATTTTGTCGAATATTTAAAATATCCAAGAGTTGCTTACCTTCGTTTATATCACAGACAGGTGGCGCGGAAGTATTGGTGTTTTGACGTAGAGGATGTTTATCATGGAAAAAAAGAGGGAGATACTGGTAAGTGAAAATAAAATCATGATATGGATGTTTAAAAGCATGACTGATATGTAGAAAAGTAAAGTCAGAATTAGAGAGCAATCTTGCCTTAAAAAAATTTCATATACATGGAATAGTAAAAAGAAATACCGATGTTAAAATGTTCCGTATTTCACAGATGCAGCAGCCGGTCAATGTTTTCGATCAATATTGATACTAATTAGACCATTTGATTCAACATTGTGAAAACTTAAAAACGACAAGAATATGTTGCATTTGCTTGAAATTGCCTAGTTGTTGTATCTAATTTCTTTGCCTCTTCGAAATTAATTGGATCATTTCAATCATTAATTAATTAAAACACTCCATTTTGACGACAGCCAGCGCTGTTGACGGAATGTTAGCTCCGATGTCGTAGCCGTCCACGAATTAGGGGTACTAATATTAATACTGTCTGAATGTTAGATCAGTAGGTTGTTCTCCGCCATTATATTCTGACATGATTAGTCATGAAATGACTAAAACATTAGTGCTGCATTTGACAGTTACCCGAGATATGCTGTTATTAGGCCTCATAGAGCTCATAATGTTTAACACTTTAAAGAAATAGTAAATAAAATCATAGTAAATTCATAGTAAATAAAATCTTCAGGTTTTTACAAACTGCTAGTGGACTAATCCAATAATTTAAGATATTAACTCAGGTATTTATGTTTTGGGGGTCGAGGTCTTACTCCCTAAGAAGGGCATTTGTGTATAGTGTTTTGATGTTAACTTACATTATAATGAGAAGTTGAATATTCAGGAATATCTCACACACATGGCAGCCCATATCGACACTTTTCAGCTAATTAAAGTCATAATGTTTTAGTAACATTTGCTTACTCTGGTGTCTTTCTTTTCTTCAAATAAATTCAAATTCTCACATTAGCAAATGGACGTGTTTTCAAGGTGCTTGGAATGGGATGGAAGCCAGGAATGCAGAAACTGGATTAAATTGAACTATGTTTCTTTAATGAAATGAATAAAAATATATTAATAATAAATACAGTGTTTAGATAACTTCACTTTGTTCATGATTCTTATGATCCTTTTTAACTGATTTCTTTATTCCAATAATTGACATTGGAACATGCTACACAATGCCATTATTTCTGTTGTAAGACCTTGACCCCAAAATATAAAAATCAGGGTCAGTATTGTAGGATTATTAAGCAACATATTACTGCTATTCTTGAAGGTTTTTAACTCATTCATAGTAATGCACAATATCTGAAATATATAACTCTAGCTTAGAATTTTGACCTATTATCTGAATATACATGGCAAGTATAGTCTTTCATAACCAGGATAGCTGCCACATAATATCGGGTTAAAGTTTTGCTTCTGGTTTTCCTTATGTTCCACTCATCAGAAATAGGATGTGACTAAAGCACCTGGTGATCTGCAATGAATCTGCATGTATTGATCTAAGAGGCTGTCTGGTGTTTGCAAACAGTGATAATTTACAACTTATTCAGTATGTGTGGAAGATAAGGTAACTGGAAGCAAAAAATTTTCCATGAAATTATGGCAGCTCTCACAGTTATGATGTCTACCAGTCATGATATTTCAGACAGAAAATTAATGGTATACTTAGTCTTGCCTTGCAGAAACATCGTTAAATGTCAGTCTTTCCCACTTACTGCCTGTAAAGTTATTTACGATAAGAAGTTGATATATATATATATTTTTTTTATTATAAAAGCATTATCATCACTCATGCAATGGAAGTCAGTTTTCAAAATGGAAGTTCTGCTTCATGAACTGTTAGCTTTCAAAGCAACTGATGGTCTGATATAATCACATATGCATTGCATTGATGCACATAACCTGGAATTGGGTTGTCTCCAAATTGTACCTTATTTAAAGTATACTAGATGATATCATATGTAGTACATACATTAATGTAAGAAAAGCAATAATAACTGATTATTTGTCCATATGACCCCCAAAGATGAATTCATTATTTAATCACTGGATCGGGAAGACAAAAGTTTAATTACATTTTTCTTAAGCTAAATTCTTGGAAAGTTTTCAGCAGTTAAAACTTAAAGTTTGTTTTTTGGACTAATGTGATTTTCATCTGTAGGGGTCTCCATGTTCAATTAATCAAGAGAAGTATAACCTTGCATTCTAAATCGTTCAATCTAATGCTGCTGTATATCTTTCTCCGTGATATTATGTATTACATTTTTTTGTTTTATTCTACATTGGTGTTTTACAAAGTGACAACAAATGTCAAAAATGTAAATTAGAACATATAAAATGTTCCTTTTGTATTTTATGTTGATTTATCAGTGCAAGAGATGCATATAAAGTATGCATCTTCAATGACTTTGTCATTTGTTAATCAAACATCAGGTTGTATCATTACTCAAATAAATCACAGGAAATCTACTTTATATCTATGCAATCATCACTACTAGATGGTTCTGCATCATAGAATCCCTCACATAAATTTTTCTTCTTATTCTTGCTTGCTACTTTCCTTCTTATCTCACTGTGATTTACTTTAGTTTACATCTGTATGATGCTACTAGATAATTCTGCCTGTTAACATACCTTACATAAATTTTACTTCTTTTTTTCTTTGGTACATCTTTTCTCTGTGCATTTTCCTTTATTCTCATTCCCTGTATCTTTCTTTCCACTCATTCTTTAAACTAAAAATTGATGATCTTCCATTTTTCTTCTTTATGGTACAAATAAAGCACCCATCAATAGCCCATGTCATTTAGAAACACACTTTAATGTAAGTAACTAAAGCATCTTCTGTTAATTGTGCATTTGGATTGGTCTTGGCATGCTTTTACATTGCAACTTTTCATAGTTTTGTCAGTTGTCTTTCTTGGAATATTGAAATCCCTGAGACTGAGCTGCAACTTTTTGACAGGTAATTGCAGACAAGATATCATCGTGGCCATACTGCATTCATTTCGAGATCTGATCCAAGGTAAAAGATTAATTTCCTTCAAAGTGTATTTAATGTCCAATATAATTTTTATGTCTAATGATAAAATATACAGTGAAACCTGTCTTGAAAGAACACGGCTATGGGAGACCACCTGTCTTGAGAGACCATATTCTCAGTGCACAAACTTAATGATTATATAGCACTGTGACCTGTTATGAGAGACCACCTGTCTTGAGAGACCATAATTTTCTGGCAGAAAGGGTGGTCTTTCAAGACAGGTTCTACTGTACTATTGAAAAAGTGTTGAAAAGGTGACCCTAATCCAACATAATAGTGAATATATAACTTGCCTAAATGGTATGGGTTATGTCCCTTTTTGATATTAAAATTGTTTTGATGTGTACCCTCTACTTGGAACATTTCATGATCAGAGGTATTTTCAGATGAGATTGCAGTATTGCATTTGTTTGTCTTTGCATCAGAGAGGTGACCACACATAGGGGTACTTTTTGTACGAAGTCTTCATAACCTGAAAGTCAGGGCTTTGGTTTACTCAGGATTGACATGTATGTGGAATATGTCCTTGAAGTTGCATCAAGCCTCAGTAATACAATAAATTTGAGACGTAATCAGCAAAATTGATAATAGTTGGCATTGGATTAACAATGTGCTCATCAGACATACCACTTGGACAAATATAACCGATTTTAAAATGCTTTATTTTCATATCAAATTTTTTTTATTGATTAATGATCTAGTATCCCATTTTATATAAAATAACAGTTGGAAGATAACTCGGTTTTCCTTACCAAATAATTCATGTCAGATCATTGCATTAATTAACATGTAACTCACTTAACAGGATCGACGAATCAGGTCAATATCGTCAGCTTATGATTCCTTTTTCTATCTGCATCATAATTAACGTACATCTATTAGAGTTGTATGATAAATGAAACCAGCAGCAATATGGTTATAAAATGGGTTCATTTATCATGTGTCAGTAATCTGACAACTTCAATCATTGCATTAAGATTTTACAAATATTATTGTATGAAACATTTTCAGAGTATTTTTTTTCTTCATGGTAGTGACATATGCAATTAGCACAAAACAACAAGATACATCCTTGTTTCATGTTCCATTAAATTGATATTAAAACTTTATTGAGGTAGAAAATGTGACTCGTGTAATAATACCAAATAAAACTGGTAACTCCGTGACTTCAAGTTATCTCTTGGGTTATATTATAGGATGAGTTACTGGACATGTACTGGTTCTGCAGGCAATTGAATTTACATAATTAACAAGCTAAATTGTGATTGCTCAACTTTGAAAATTGAGCCTAATTTTTTAATGCGAGGCTTCAATGGTTATTTGGTGTTCCTGAGTCTCAAATATACTGTCTATTCAGAGTTTGTAAACAAGTCTGCTGATCATAAACAGGGGAAGTAGCCACCATTAACGACTCAATACTGAATTAACTCTGTTGCGGAAATGACATTTCATCTTACATGCTTTTATTTGATTTCTTTTTAAACAAGCAAAATTCACAAAGTTCATTTCTGTATAGAATGTTGGCTGAATGAGATGCATTTCTCTCACAAAGTAAAACATATTTTGAAATATATTAATAATGTTTCTATGTAATGTAAACAGAAATGTTGGAATAATATATTTTATTTATGTATCAGCCAAGTACAAGTAATTCAAGTTCTTAGTATTTGAAACACTAAAAATATATATTCTTTAACTCAAGTGCCTAATTAGATGCTATAAATATAAACTAAAATACCGGTAATATCTTTTAATTTGACAGTGTATAGTTTCTTATACTCAGCATGATCTAGTCACAGCATATATTTTTCAACATTTCAGGAATTTTAGATCTCCTGCAAAATTGCCAACTCTCAACTTTCACAACTGATTATTACAAGCTTGTGCAAGCTTACATCAAGTATTTTAGATTTTGCAGACTTGGAAAAATTCCTTTTGCAAGCATGAACTTTAGATTTTGTAAGCTTGTAAGCTTGCAGACTTTCAAAAATTCCTTTTGCAAGCTTGTGCAAGCACCCTTACTAGCTTGCCCAACCTCAGCTAGCTTGTTGTAAGCTTGCAGCAGGCTTGTAAGCATGCATTTTGTTTGGGGTGGGCTGCCAGAGGTTGTTCCCATGTAATCTGAAAACAGAAATATTTATTTATGTACATACCATGTATTAATTATTTAATATTGTGAAGGATTGTTTTGCCCCTTTGTATGGTTTTGGTTGTAAGGAATTGGGGTGGGGTGCTTCCAATATTTATTTAGATTATGGCAGAGTACCCATCCAGGCTTGATTATGGTTTAGAAGTTGGGTTAGTAATGTTTGGTGTACAGCTCTGAGCCCCCAGTTAAATGATAAAAGGTACAAAGGGTGAAATTCAATAACAATAATGTAATAAACCAATAATAGTCAATCACTCAAATTTCTCAAATGCACCTCTTTCGCTCAACACTTTTGAGCTTATTTCATCATGTGATTTCCAGTGTGAAAGTTTTCCCCCTGTATATGGTTTTATCCATCTCCTGATTCCTCTTCATATCCCCATATTCCCTCCAGATTTCTTCTCTTACTCCTTCTCTTTTCGCTCCTCCTAGACTTCTTTCCTCCTCCTCTATTTCCCTCGTCTGTCCTCCTCTATTTCCCTCGTCTGTTTGTTGACTCCAATTTGCAGACTCTGACTGTACTGACAGTCTCACGTACATATGTCTCCCTCTTTAATAAAGACTCAGGACTCTACCTCTAACTGGAAGTTATCCCCCGAAAAGCTTCCTGTGAAAACACAAGAATGGTACACTATTTTTTTCTCAGTGCTCACATCACACACAATCATCAGATAAGGCTATCATATTTCATCAGTAGCACATTTATTCACACCAAAATATGCATACACTCTTGTATAGTAAAATGCAAAATAATAACATAATAAAACATCATAAAAGCATGATATCAATTATTTGTATACATACAACAATAATTGATTCACATCAGTACATACTCATAACTTGATTATTATACTGAAAATATCACAACAATCAGATGCATATCTTTTCATTACAACTTATACTAAAATATACAAATATTCAAATATCAATGTCCTAATATATTCAAACATCTATTTTAACTAATCTTGCATACATCAATTATTTCCCTAAACTCCAATTCAAACATGTGTGCACACTAACATACGAATTGCTAAAGGTACTGGTTATCATGAAGTAATTTATCAACGACTTATAATATTAATTCTGGTGAACTAGCAATCTACATAATTTTATATGTAACTCAAATTCATGTCCCAGATAAGCTTATAAATGAAACTTTACATGCTAAAACCATCCCAGTAATTGAGTAAACATAATATCAACACTTACAATTACGACGCCGTAATGTTTTGCAAAAATAGAGCAAATAACTACCTTCTGAAGCTTTCCATTCTTTGTTCATAATTCTTTGTCCTACGTCTCCCACCAATTTTATGAGTGGTGTCTCTTGGAGTATAATTATTACAACATCGAGATAACACTTCTCAAAATCATCCCAGGTTTACTAACAAATTTTTGGCCATTGGTCAGCTAATATTTTCGGAATCTAAGATTTAGGCCCAACCTCTGGCTTAATTCTGATTGAATATTGTTGAACAGACCCAATCCACTGAGCTGTCAGTGTTTCTCATTTGTCTTTCTATGTGGCAGGTAAAACACACCCCGTTTACCATTCAGGCTTTTTTTGATCTCCAACCAATGTATAACACATGGGTGAGAGCCACAAGATTGGAGCTGTGAGCTACGTTTCTGGCAACTTAAAAAATTGCTTGACACTGGCTGGCGCAATGCTCACACATCAAATGCGTTGAAAATACCCCGCATTTATGCATCCGCATTTATGCATCCGGATAGTCTAGCTTAAAAGAACATGACAAGTATGTTGGGTCTGTAATATATTGGTACATGTACTTTTTTTAAAATATTGATATATTCCCATGTATACATGCATTTACATTTTATTGCATTTGTTTGAATTGCAGTATGTAATAATGATTCTTGATGCACCTCTTGACTCTTATTTATACTGTGTGGTATGCAAACTTTCTTAGGGTGATTTCTAATCTAGCACTTGATGTCAAAAGAAACTTTTTGGTCCTTATTCTTGTTGCTCTTTCTGTTTATCTCTTGACGGTACTCAGTAAATTCTTTCAAATTCTCATTTTTAACCTGCAATATTTGGGTAACATTCCTCTTTCAAATAATGTTTAACTGTGGATAAAAAAACTGCTATTTTAACCGAGATTAGTAAGGCGAATTTTTAACCGAGATCAGTAAGGTGAATATATGCTATTTATCAGCATCTATGGTGCTAGGGTTTTGGCGTCATGGTTTTGGTTAGAGAATTTAATTTAATTGTGTTTATTTATAATTTTGTTATTTGTTCATGTTTTATTACACTTTTAACAACTCTGGTAAACTTATGCTTGGGCAACAGGAATAAAGTACCTTGCTCATAGATATTTTGATGCCACTGACCTGGCATGGATGGAATTCAAATCCATGATCTCAATTATAAGTACAATATCATGACTACCACAACAACCTATGTCCATTTTAAAAATTAATGTATACGATCTTTTGAAGGAAATTAGTAACAAGAATGCACAAGTCTGGTTTGACATTAACACTGATTTAATTTTACTTTTGAGTTATCAACAACTTATAATCTTTAGCTGTTCTTATGACATGTAACTTTTGGTTCACTATACTATCTGTCTTGGAATTACATTTGTGATTAACTCTTTAACAATTTTTGCATTCTGCAGGTAGATACAGTTCTGTTCTGTTAACTGTTTTTTCGTACTTTCTTATTGCATCTTTTTACATGACTGGTCAGTTGTTTGACTGCCCGGTGTAAATAGGGATGGATTTCCACTACTTGTTGGCTTTTGCTTCATAGGGTTTGTCCTTCTCGCTGCATCATTCTCTCATATTCTTTTTTCTTTTCTGTACTGATAAGGTTTCACACCATTTGCATGTACTCTGTTTGGTACATTTCTTTTCTTGACTCTTTTCCTCTAGCTTTGTCAGTATTTGTCTCTTTTGGCTCCAGAGTCTTCATTTTCTTTCTCTCCCTTTTTTTCTGCATTCTGAGTTTACTTAATTCTCTGCTTTTTCCTTCAGATTCTGTGTCAGATTTTCTTATGTTTTTGCATTCCTGCAGCATGTTGTGAATTTTTAACATGTAATGATCGAGATCCTCCATTGTCTTCTATGTTGTTGCATTCAAAGTTTAGGGGGTTGCAAAAAAAAAACCCTCCAGTGATGGATTTCCCATATTTATCAGAAATCAACAGTCTGAATGCCTACAAAGCAGTTTTTTTTAAAAAATGTCTTTAATATTTTAAGGAAATATTAACTCAGCACTTAATTATTTCATTCATGATTCATGTAACATTTACTAAAAAAATACAGTTCCTTCCATACAGTGCTGATAAAATATAAAAAAATAATACCTTATATACAGTCATTTAATGTGCAATGCAATATTTATTTCAGATCATTTTAAAGTAGGTATTTAAACATAGTGCTGTCCTCTTAAAGTAACAATAGACAAGTATCATGTAAATTTATGTGAAATTTATATATGTTTATTAGAAGTAATAATCAGATTTTATGAAACCATTTATTTTGAAATTCAGTATTTACTAGGCATTGCAACATAAACAATGCATGTGGGTACTCATGTAATGACTGTCTTGGGATACAAAAAAATTTCTGTGTCCCAAGGTTTATATACATTTGAAACATTTTTGGTGTCCTAACACTACAGATGCAAAAAAAGTTGAGACAAAATGGGCAAGATTACCATGCTGTGCCAGTGACCAACTCTTGTTCATTTACTACTGCAATAAACTGTTATAAACTATTATGATTGATTTCATTATTATTTTGCATGTGCATATTTTCTGATTTTTCCAACATTAAAAGATGGTCAATAAAAACATCAATAAATTCAGGTGCGCTTAGAGTCTACCAGGCGACTGGTACTATATAGAATGTACAGAACAGCACTTACACAGTACAATTTGTATATCCTTGTCCATTCCCAAGAATACTAGATGCAGTTTTGGTTTATTTATTGTTTTTACCAAATTTAATTCTCCCAAATCACATTTAAAAAGATGTCAATTGCTATTTTAATTTGACCCACACTCAAGAATTACCTTTCATTGATATAAGTGATCCAGCTAAGTGATGTAAATCATCTGAAATAACAAATATCTTTAATTATGCAAGTCACATAACCAGCATACTCATTTAATTTTGTGTTTTGGCTTACCTTAATACAAATTCTTAACTTTCAACAGAGTATTCATTCCACCTTTGAATTTGGACAGCTGTTTGTTTCAGCATTTCCTTGTGTTTATTTTTGGCAGATTTATCTTTTGTTTTCTTACAGAAGACCAGGTAATTGTTTGGACCATGAACTGGTCTGTGAAAGACGACTTTTGTCTGGCAACAATACCAGTTAAAGGTTTTTTCAAAACCATTAATCCCCATGAATTAACTGTTGTAAAATCTGAAGTGGGTTGAGCATGATGAGATTCCCTGCCTAAAAGCAGTTAAGTAAATTACTTAGCCCTGCCAGTCAATTAAGGTATGAACTCAGTTGAAGAGTACCATTACCATAGCCAAGCAAATGGGTACTTATTTATGGTCCCTTTCATCAAAGCAAACTACATCTGAGTGTTTAAGATATGACAGTTATTTTAAAAGCATTATTTCTGAAACTTTTTTTTGTAGTTTGGATGTATTATTAAAGTTGAGTGCAACTGTGCCAACAATTTGAGTTCAAGGGATGTTCTTCATAAGTCAAAATCATGTGGTGATGCTGAGATGTAAACATGCTAAGTATGAGCGTTAAACAAAGCGCTGTTAATGTTTATTCTTGTCATAATGGGGGCACAGATTTAATGAGTTTGGTATTTACATTTTCAAGGCAAATTAAAACATAATTACTAGTGCTTTCATACAATATTTTAATGCAGTAATGCTTAAACAAACAATAATAAACAGAAGATAAAAGGGATAGGTAATTGTTGTAAATGCTTAAAGCAACTTGCTAATGCTCAAACTCTTGTCATCAATCAGATTAAAGAATAATAGTGTCCCAAAACAGAAAGTAATTACAGTATACCCTTAATATTAAACAAGCACTTGTCTTTAATCAAGTATATGGACTGCCATTTCTGTTCTGTCAAGGTTAGCAATGTACACTGTTTAGTCAGAAAAAAAAATGTTTGTTTATACTGTATAATTATCAAATGTCAAATAAAGGCTAATTTCACTCTGTTTTAATTTCAAATTAATATCCAATTGAAGCTTATTTAATGAAGACACAACAAGTGTTGATAATTCTGCTCAGTAAATATTCATGAGTTTAGCTTTGAGGTCAGTTAGAAGTGATAGTGTCAAGAGAGTTCTGGTGTTGCCTCTTTAACACACATCATTGGAGTTTGCTTTGTTTTTTGTTTAAAATTTTTTTACCATTACCTTGTTTTTCATGAGCAGATTTTATCCATATATACATTGATCTATTCCAATTTAATTTATCAGTATTTTAATTGACACACATAAAGGTATGTCTTTTTTTGTTTGTATTATTGATCCAACAAAGGGAAGTAATACATATTAATTAATGACTTCAGTGTTTGATAAATATTGATAGACTATCGATTAGGTAGATAATTATTTTACATTCACAATACTGTTATATATTCACTAAAGAATACCCATGTAAACCTACCTCAATGTTTTCTAATTGTGCTTGTTTAGCCCAGTACTTTAAGTGCTTAATATATTATATATTATATATAATACATATGTACATACATACATACATACATACATACATACATACATACATACATACATACATACATACATACATACATACATACATACATACATACATACATACATACATACATACACACACACACACACACACACACACACACACACACACACACACACACATACATACATACATACATACATACATACATACATACATACATACTCACCTGTCAAAATCTCTAGTTACATTATTAACATTTACTTGCATTGAAATAGACAATATGTATAATATGTATCAACACAATTTTTGACAAGTAAATTGTTTTGAAGTCAGCAAAAATGTAAATTGCCCAAGGTTAGGTCACTGGTTGAACTGCCCAAGGCTGAACTGACCAAGGCTGGGTCAGTAGTTGAAGCCAGATAAATATTATGATTAAAATATAACTGATAAGAAATATTTATTTTTTATTAGTTAAACATTATTTAAGTAGAGAATGCTCACATTATCAGTTTTCACAAGAAAATACTGTCAGCAAGATGGAATTGGCAGAATTGGATGTTCATATCTTTGAAATAGGAGGCTGTATAATAAAAGAATATGGAACATATAAAAACTAAATAAATGTGCAGATTCCATGCTTTAGTGAGATTGCAGGGTATAAAATTAATTTTGCAGAATGTGAAGCATTAAAAACTGAATAGGACCTCTTTATCTCCTTCTCACATACTAAAAGTTTTGGATTTGCCTGCTGATAAGCTCTTTTTGAACTTGCCTAAGCTAAGTTTGAACTTGTCTTGGAAGTTGGGCACATGATGGGTATGTTGTTTGATGCATATGAGATCCTCATTGATGTAGGTTTATTGACTTCAGTTGGAATCCTTAGTGTTAAAAGGTAGATTGCTTTCAGTGGGGATCATCAGTGTTTAAATGCAAACTGATTTAAGTGATCCTCAGTGTTAAAGGTCACTTAAGATTCTGGAATGTACAGTCTGACTGGTTAACTCGTGTTATGGGGCTCTAGGTGGCGCTCTCCTTTTAGTCTGAGACATCAATGCCTGTATGAGTTTTAAACTGAGTATTGGTGTGGCCAATGTGGGTATGTGAGAAAGCTTACCAGTGGTGTTTCCCAAGGTTTACTTGGATTCTTCCTTGACCTAATATAATTTTGATCACCATGTACATGTTCGCCAAAACCCCACAAAATGACAAAACCAAAAGCTATCTAGGTTTCTGAATTTGAAATAAAGGAATAAAAGTGCATTTGGATCCTTCCTTCATATAAAGAAGCAGGACTAATGGAGTATTGGAATGCTTATATTACAAGGCCAGGATTGAGTGATCAAATACCAGGGGGAATAGGTAGAAGGGTGAATTAAATGATATAATGCCATGTGGATAGGGGGTGATGGAGGGATAAAATGCTATGGGGATTGGGAAGAAAATGGGAGATTAAATGTTGTTGGTATCAGGGAAAAAAGGAAAATTGAGTGATATACATGTAATGCCATCTGGGGTGGAAGGTAGATAATGAACCAAAAAAAGAATAAAAATAATTTGTTACATTTGTCTTAACTGCTAGTACATGAATATTGTATGGTTTTTTATTATAGTGGTACAGGCTTAAAGTTACATTAGTTCTAGGTCTTTTGTTAAATTAAATATGTAATATATGTGTGCGATAAAAATGAAATTGTACCATTGCATATAAATTGCACAGGCTAACTTCTCATGCAAGTTATTTTACCACAGCATTCGAGTGTAAGTAATGTGTATGTCAGATGAGGAGGTACTTGAAATTGTCATTCCAGTTGTCTTAAAAATATATTGCCATATCAGATTGTTATTTCTTGCTTGCATTTTCTTTCTTTGTGGCATCATTTAGGAAATAAAAATTATGAAACAGTCTTGAATAGAGAAAACAACCCACAACATTTTGCTTGAAATCTGATACACCCAATGATTATCTTTGAGATATATTTGCCAACATGACTAGCTGTCAAGTTTATGAAGTGTAAGAAATGTACTTCTTTGTAAATGAAATATTAGTGGTAGTTAGGAAACAAGCTGCCCTAATGCTATTTTTGTACTTAATTGCTTTTCGATTTTGAAGATCCAGTGACTTTTAATAAATTTGGTTGTCAAAATGTCAGCTACTTTTCTGTTTGTGTATATGCTTTGTAAATGTATGGATGTGGAGAGCATATGATATAAAACAGTTGAATGCTGCATATGATATAAAACAGTTGAATGCTCATGAAACTGACAATCAAAATGTGCATGTTTTATTTAGGTCTATTTCTTGTCCAAAACTTTGCTTATTCAGCCAATGTTGTGTGATGACTTGCTGTCAGCAAAGAAATATCAATGCATTTACTGGAGTCCCAGCCAGAACCCTCACCTGTCATTCATCTAAACTATCTGAAATCTAGGTCATGCATTCACTCAAAAAATATGACTTTATGCTTGATTGAACTATGGTACAATTTTCTAAAGGATTTGTGAAATCAGGTAGGGTGTTCACTCAGAAATACACGTGATTTAATGCTTGATTGCACACTCATGCTGAGTGTTACTCTTACAGTAGTGTTAATTGTTGTTTTATTACTTGCATGAAGTGCACTACAGAATATGTTAGACCCCTCTCCTTTCTTGTAGAAGTCATTGTCTTTGGTGTCAGTGTTAATGTTTAATAATTACAGCTGTGATATGTGCAGGTGAGTCTTTTTTGTCCTCATTGCCATTTCTTGTTTGTGTACTTTCTGGCCTGAACCTTTGTATAGTAAGTGGTGGGCATTGTATCAGAGCCATTTTAAGGCAGAGGCACATACCTTGGGCCCTGTACTGCAGGGAGAGGGCCCCAATGCGCCTAAAAACAAAATTTACTTGTTGGTTGTGTTAGCAGTTTAGTGCTATATTAATAAATTTAAGAAAATGACACACATGCACATGTAAATGCAATGCAATATTCTATATCTGAGACTGAGAGATTGAGGTGCAATTCTGGTTACTTTTAAGGTTAGAGTTTGTGCCTTGGGCCCCCAAACTGTCAAAAATGGCTCTTCATTGTATCATCATGTCCATTCAATTCTTGGGCCATCACACATTTGTTTCTGTTTGCTAACTTTAAAAAAGTTTGAGATCAAAAGGATTAATTGTGGTATTTATCTTTGGAATGTTGGACAAACCATATCAGAGGTCCTTATCTTCAAGGTTGCCTATGTAATGGATATATATATATTCCAAGTTTTTTTGTCACACTTTCTGCTTTATAATTTTAGAACCATTGCAGTCCTTGGAATGAAATTTCAACTGCTTGTACCTTATTAATAGAAAGTATCTCATTTAACAGGTTAGGAATTCTGATTTTAAGATCAGGGTTATGAGTCAGTATTTGAAATTTTCCTTCTGAGTTCCTTTCATGTACAGAACTTAAAAGTAATTTGATATTATGAGATGAAACTTAATACATTGCAGGTGTGTTACAGATGAATTGTAAGTCTGACTTTGATCTGAATCAGCTCCCAAGCTGGTATTAGTGTGTTGGTTAGTTTGGGATCTGATCTTCCCATTTCATACAGTTCTGCAATTATTGCAAACAGAGTTCTATGAAACACATGAGGCACCATTTTTAGAAACTTTCCAGTATTTCTTGTGACTGTTGAGCTAAGTCTATATTGTAACTTAATTGTAATGTGTTGAACAATAATAATAGTCATAATAAAATATTCATTATTTGACAGTACCATGACAATTTAGGCACATATGCTTGAGTCACAGGACCAAAACAAGTGTTTTGAATGAGCTATCTATCATGATATTGATGGAACCTTCAGTTTTTCACAGCAGTAATCCATTATTTCATAATGAGAACATGAGATAGAGTTGTATTATTCCATATTTATGTACAAGTTGTCAGACATCAGATTTGATCTGGAAAAATGCTGTGAAGATTGCCAGAAGATCCATTCAGCTGACCATAACTCAAGAGCCTTGAGATATACAGGTGTCTAAAAATTATTAATTTGAGCACTAGTGTTGTTAACAAATCAGTTGGCAATGATTGCAGAATTTTTTTTAAGTCCAGAGTCATCCAACATACCAATCCATGTTTGGCAAACCTGCCAACCTTTAAAACTTTGCCATATCTCTTGCAGATATTACCCTTCATATACTGACTTTCTGCATAAAAGCCCAGATTAAGTAAATACTATTTTTTGCGGTAGAATCCAGATAACCTCTCCCTTGATGACTTGCACACATCGGGGTACAAAAACATAGACCGCACTCTGTGTGAGGGCTCGAGTTACTTCGGGAATTCCCCAAAAACCGCTAGACACAAGACATCCGGAGAACTGTGGGGTGGTGACTGGGTTGTTTACTGACTGAATCCTCATTTTATAATTGCATCAAGAATAATTGTCAATAAAGATCTTTTCTGATGAAGTTGTTTATTATTCTGTAATCACATTTATTTTTAAAATGTCCAACATCTGAATATTTCCAACTGTTTTAACAACCAACACGGTACATGAAAACATTTGTTTATTACATCACGTCTTTTTGTGTTTGTGGATTAGTCTGCTTCTTGGAGTGGTGTGTACTAGTTTTCTCAAAGCAAGGTGTCTTTGAAGCCCTGAACATGAATAACTGTTGATATACTACCAAACAAGATTTCTTTTTAATAAAAAAAGAAAACAAAACGCAACATTTTGTTAGACAAGTGTCAAATATTGAAACTGAATTTTTGAATCGCTTAATTAGTAAAATATTGATGCCATTATTTCATTGCAAGTAAGAGTGAAACTTCTTATCATCCTTGAGAATATCTCTATGTGCGAATTAAGGAATTCTCTGAAACTCCATTTCCTCGCAAATGGTCGGTATCTATGAAACGAAGTTCTTTATTTTATGAAGTACGCATTTCACTTGGTTGCCTTTCTATCTTTGATCACAGTTATAATTGAGTAGGTTAATTTAAGGTTGTTTTAATTAGATTACATATACAATAACATTTATAACTATTCGATTGACACATTTTACATTTAAGTATAACAGGACACATAGCATTTATGATGATTACACTTAAAGTGAACTAAAAGATAGAACTAGAACACATATTTGAATTGATACAAAAAATTATTTAATTGGTATATATTTATCAAAGTACTGCCTCCATTAAACGTATTAGTGACAGTTTTATTTATCAAAATATCTTTGAGTATCGTTAATTACGGTGTACTTAGAATGTCATTTGGAAAGAAGCTAACAAATGTTATGTCTTCTTTTTAAAGTTTATGGTTGATAACATTGATTAAAATTTCCAGATCCTGTCTACCTTTTTCAATGATGAAACGAGTGATATAATAGTTTTAGTTAACAATTTTGATTGTGAGTTTCTTCAAGTTCAACAAATAGGAATAAATTCAGAGATATTTTTTGGTTTAAAAAATGGTATCCATACATGACTGCGCATTATATGTGGGCTTGTGAATTGTTATAGTGCAAATTATCGTGGAATTGGTGTACTGGATTTCCTTGTTTGATTTGGATCTGTGTTTCATATTAGATTCAGTGGAACTGGCCAGGAAATTAGACTTTATTGGAGTAGCTCAAATGCTTTAAACTGCACATATTTTGTGATGCAAAATGTCTGCATGATCAAGTAATTGTTTGTGGGATTTTGGGGTTTGGAACTGCAGTTTGTGAAACTGTCAGATATAATTAAGGTGAAAGTAAATTTGATAAACTTTTGAGTTGATCATGTCATGTTTATCATTGGTACATCAGTCTTGAATCACACTTCTATTTCTTTTAATGTATTTTTTCCAGCTTGACAAGAGCAGTATATTATATTTTTTGTTTTACTTTACTGAAATCTAGCTGAACTTCAGGAAAAACTTGACTACCGTGCTGAAGTCTTGTTGGGGTTGGCAGGCCTGGATTGTGGGCTGTTTTATCAGACTTTATGCTCAAGATTACAATTTAATTCTTTAAGTTTTAGGAACATTTCCCTTCTGCTCATTAAAGCACAAATGCTGCCCTTATGTACAAAAAGTTGTATATGCCAAATCATCTACGTAGTACTGAATTTCGAAAGATATTAGTACTAAACAATTAAAACCAGATAATATTGATATTTCATCAAATCATGGGTCATGTAATTTCTCCCTTGAACTGAGAAGCGTGACATTTTTCATGTTTACAAAATAATCTGATGTTGATTGGTGGCATCCATGGATCAACCATTTTTAGTTGAAAACTGGAACACAAGATTTGATGATATCACCATCAAGCCAACACCATGATACATTGGATTGTCTTCAGCCCAAGTTTGCTCTTCAGATGATTCCAATGCCCTAGTTGATCACCAGTATTGACCAGGATCCTGTTTTTATCTAATTTGCACTCTTTCTTTTCAGATCCACTTAAAACAACTGTTCTTTACTTTCATCTATTTCTCTCTTCAATTAATCTTTGGGCCATGTGCAATGTTGTTAGATGTTGTTGTCACTGTTGAATGAATCATATTAATACTTTGGAGCCTTCCAGAAAAAAAAAAAAGAATTACAAGCCACTTTGTTGATTGAATTAAGTTGTGGCAGTTCTTAATTCTAAATTGAATATTTGAATGTCCTTTAAGTCTTTTATCTTGATCATTTCAAAGAACAGTTTATATCAGGTAGCCATTTTCAACAAATCATTTCCTTCATTAACATAAGTTCAATTGGAAGAATGGTGAAATAAATAGCAACATTGGGGCTTTTACTTATGAACTGTTTAAGATGAGTGCTTATATGTAGGTATGATTGATTGGCACATCAGCACAGTCCTGACTATACAGTGATGAGTTGTAAGTAAAATTCATACCAAGAAAAAGCATACAATATAGATAAAAAGAGTAAAATCCCTAAAATTCAAGTTAGATCTTTTTACGTAATTCTGACATTTTTTAATTAAAAAACAGTCCAAGACTTTCCTAGCATGAAATTCATCATGGGGTATATTAGAGGTTGCCTCCATTAGTCATGCCTAACAACATGCACTGGGCTTGGTCTACATAACCATGCCAGCAGAGATAATAAATGAACTTTTACATACATGTATATGGTCAGGATGTGTTGCATTCCACATTTTGAGGACACTGGTATATATTTCATGTATCATAATCAAGGCTTTATCTTCAAGATCAGTGTAGCTATATTTGTTTCTTCCCTTTTCTGTACTTGTACTTGTATGTTCTTTGTGATAGAAGCATAAAACTTGATTACTTTGCATGTACATGGATATGTATAACTCTTAACACTGTTGCAGGTGAAGGAGGCCATTGTAGCTCAGTTGGTAGAATATTGGACTCATGATTCAAGAGTCACAGATTTGATACCTGCCCAGACTGGTTTAGGCTGAATCTGTCCTTTGGAGAGTCACATGGCTCATATTTCCTTGGCAGAATATAGTGAATACTGTTAAAAGTGTCATTAAAACATGCCAAAAAAAGTCACTTGTGCCTTACTCAGATTTCATCATGGTGTGCTTTTTGTGACTTTACAACATAATTTGGGGAACAAAAATTTTAAACAATTGACTGATTTTTCCTTTTTTCTTTCATTATTTTTGCAGACTACAAGAAAAATATTAATCATAATTTTCAGTTTGTATTTAGGACTGAAATTTTAAAAGGTTTTAGTAATAATAGTACAAGTTCTGTGTGAAACATTAGAGTACTTTTTAAAAAATTTAAATTTTATAGATTGATTGTATGAAATATTAGAGTTGGTTATAATGTAATTTTTTAAGATAAATTTCCCAAGTGTATAAACACTGTGAAGAACAAAGTATGCAAGACAATTATGAGAAATCAGCACTAGCCAAGCTCCACTTGCTGTTTGTAATAATATAGTAATAACTTTGATGTATGACTAACCCTTCTCATCATCAGAACATTGTGAATCATTATTTTATTGCACATATGGTGCCATATTGGTAGAAAAGTACAGTAGGTTTAAAAGTAACATTTACAAGTTTAAATTTAAATCTCAACTAAATCTTTGGATTGTTTTGTTATGAACCCCAAAATTTTGAACACATGTACTTGGTAACATTTTCCAGAGGATAAAATTTGATTATGTAGAAAATTATAAGTCTATATGCATAGGTAGATATGGTTATTGTGGTTTCAGGGAATGGTCAGCTTGCTTAGGCCTGAGATTCAAACCGATTGCTAATGGGGAGCAATTGAAACCAAATAACCAAGTTTAAGAAGTGACATTTCATACTCTCTTGTGTCCATTAGCACAAATTTCCTATTTGTGATCTTTCTAAACTACTATATTTGCAACAAAAAATTATAGGTACAGCCATCCCAAGGTCTTGTTGGTCCTGAATAAAAATGGTGGCCTTTGGACATCCAGTATGGCTGCCATGGTGGCTATCTTGAAAATATGTTTATTGCTACTGCTTCTGAAATGAGTGACATCAGTATGGGTTTTCACTAAAAGACTTCTGATGCTGTATTAGTTTTAAATGAAAATGATGCCAATATGACATCCAATATGGCCACCATTTTATAAAGCCCAAAAACAAAAGTGTATTTCCCATTACACTGTTTTAAAAATTAAGGTAGGCAGTATCATCAATCTATAATGTTAGGTTCATGGTGAAAGACCATGGCAAATAATTTTTTGGTTGCAGGTATCTTGTGAACATGTTAATTCATCAATAATAATAATAATAATAATAATAATAATAATAATAATAATAATAATAATAATAATAATAATAATAATAAAAATAATGATAATAATAATAATAATAATAATAATAATAATAATAATAATAATAATAAAAATAATGATAATAATAATAATAATAATAATAATAATAATAATAATAATAATAATAATAATAATAATATTTATTTATGCAGGGGGACATAATTAACTTAAAGCAAATATACATTATGGCTCTGTAGTTCAAACAAATATGCAACAGATATACAATAGTTAGTAAAAGTCTAAAAGGGTAATATGTACTTCCTGAAAGGAAGCAGCTATTACAGAATATAAATTATACTAGGTTAGAATACTGTTATTCACAAAATTGTATCAAAGCTTCCATTGATGTAGCCATAAAATCAGACTTTCTCATTAAAATAACTACAGAGGTAAAGTTGGTTGCTTGTTTAGTACTCTGCAAATTATTCTTTAAGATAATCTGTCTGAACATTTGGTAAACAATATTAAAATCATTGTTTGCACTTTGAATTTATCCAGTACACCTTATGCTAATATTTCTTTCAAAATTAAAAACAAGGAGATATGGTGTCACTAAATTATTCAATTGAGAACAGCTTTTACCAAAATTTTGTGATCCATAATTGGCATCCATCAAATACCGTTGAAAAGAGATGTTAAATTATGTTTATCATTTAAATGGACATTGACTTTTCTTTTCTGTGATCTGTGTAGTATTGAGTATTTCTTTTGCGGTAAGAATTAAAGTGCTTTTGCACACAATATAGAATTAGGTAAAATGTGGATAAAGACACTTTTCAGATGAGCTGATTTTACATAAAAACATCCATCCCTTTTGAAATTTCATCTAGTCTTTGATGGTTTTATAGTGTTGGACCAGGATAAAGTATTAGACCAGAAATAAAAAAGTGTTTTTCTTAATGCACTGCTTTTAAAAGGGGTAGGTAGGTTTTTTAAAATAGAAGTACTGTATATTATATATTTGTTTTAACTGCAGGGCCATTAGCTGTAAGTGAAACACATTTTATTTCCCTTATCAGTAAGGAAATAGAAAAGATTTGCACATTCAACAGTTTGAATTTGTGTGCCGTTTATTTCTAAATAAAATTCTGTATATTCAGTCTATCATTGTCCAGATGATATCACATTACCTGGTCCTTTAGTTTTTTCATACATCCATTTTATAGCACACTGTAAATCTTCAGATGCTGTGAAAAATGTTATCTTTGTGACTAACATATTCTCATGTTGTTGGCTTTAACACCAATTTTCAGCACAAGATGGGCTATACATGGCAACCAGTTTTAATAGTGGAGGAAGAACCCTGGAAAACCTTGGGAAGAACCACCAACCCATGAGAAGCTACTGGCAGGCTTTCTCACTTACCCACATTATATTGTCATGTGTGATCTGCATACATAGATACTCAAGAATGGTTCAGGCACTTTGAAAAATCATTTATATATGTAAAAGAAAGGGTTTAGAATTGAGCCATGTGGTACTCCAATGCAGTTTCTTATAATCCATGAGTGCATGTCTTCAACACACCATTTGTAATCTACCATTGAGATAAGATGGAAACCATTTCATTGAAGGTTTTGAAACATTATTTTCTGTTAATTTTTGTTGTAATTTATGTAGTAAAATTTTATGATGTACAGCTTCACATTAAGTCTTAGAATAAAACAGTTAATTTCCCATGATCATTAGTTTTTAAACTTGGGATTGATGAAACTAGTGAATGCATGAGTGATTTGGATGGAGGCCTTATTGACAATGGTTGATCAGATTAATGAATTGAATTAAAACCATGTCTTTTTATAATTTTGCTAAACAATACATGTAGGTAGAACAAATATGTCTCTAATTAATGACACTCGTTCATCTCCAGACTTAAAAGAAAGGAACTTTTTTTCTCTAATTCACTACTGAAGTATTTATTGTTAATGACCTTTGTAAGTTATTGGTTTAATAGCGATGTCTTTAAGAGCTTCACAAGCAAGCTTTCAAAGCCAGTAACTTTTGAATTAGACATACATTGTATTATAATTTTCTTTCTTACAAAATCCTCATTAATATTTGGTATTTAAAAGAAAGTGTTTTGTGTCTGTCTGACAAAACGTCTTAGGGCCAGGCTTTCCATTTTCAAAATTTTGTATAAAGCTCAGAGCAATATATGAACAGTGAACTGTAGTTAAACAGATTAGGCTGAAATACATTCTTTTAAGACTTTATTAGAAAATATTTCCTGCATGAACCCATATTTACAAATATCTACCTGCAAATATGTATTGGTAACCATGAAGAGCTTTTATGTATAGCCTATAGTCTTTGGGACACATCAGGCCCATACCTTGGTTTTACCTGGTTACATTTAAATAATTCTCTTAAATTTTAAAATCACTATCCAGCCCATGTCTTTGAGGAAGTTGCACATGCTTGGTAAATTGGCAATAAGTCTGTATGCCCTTTTGCAGCCGGCTGGCTGTTTGATACGATTTACTTTGATTTAAGCAGCACGTTTTTTTTTTTCTGAATTAGTTTGAATATTTTATTTCACTTAACAATTATTGATTTAAGTTTAAATTTCCTTTTACAGGAACATCATGAGAAGTGAACATCCTAGCTGTAACATAGAAACAAAAAAAATAAAACCATGATGTGCTCCATGAAAAACTCAGCATCCCGTTTCTGCAGCTGCCACATTCAAGACCGTTGGACACCAGCTAAATGCAACTGTATCTCATCAGATATTTCAGCAGAACAGTCTTTACACCATTTTGAAAGACAAAAACGACTTGTCTGAAAAGCAAAACAAATTTAATATTAGCATTTTGATTATAATACATCATGTCTGAATATTACAAGAAGTATTTCTGTCCACGACTTTTGGACTATGTTATAATTGTTGGAAGTCGTCATCCAAATTTGAATAACAATGTGGCACAGACACCAGAGCTGCTACGGAGATACCCCCTGGAAGATCATTCCGATTTTCCACTTTCACCTGATATTATTTTCTTCTGCCAACCTGAGGGTTGTATAAGTGTTGGGCCCAAACGGATGAGCCTTAGAGAATCAACCTCATTTGTATTCACGTTGACAGAAAAGGATTCCGGTATCATGCGATATGGAGTGTGTGTAAATTTTTATCGACCATTTGAGAAATTAAAAAGTGATAGAAAATGTGAACGACAATCTTGTGGTGGCAGCTTTGCAGATGGTAATGTAAACTTTTTTGGTGTAAATATAACAGACCCAGATTTATGCAAGTCACCCAGGACTAGTAGACGTTTGAAAACAGTGGGTCGAGTTAGAAATAATACTCTCACTTCTCTATGCATCATTAGTCATCATCCATTTTTCTCAACTTTTCGTGAGTGTTTGTTCATTCTTCGAAAGCTGATTGATGCATGTCATGACAGGAGTCACACAAAGAGGATCGGTGGCTCTCGGGCAGTCCCCAGGTAAGTTGAGCTTAAACTTAACCATGCAAATTTTGGGAGACTTCAGTAAGCATCCTACTAAACAACTCATACTCAGGAACAAGTATGTGATTAGAAACTGGGGAGGAATAAACACAATGATGACATGTTAGGCTCATGTTTTTCCTCTTTGTCTTCTATAGAGTTTCCTGATGCAATTATGTCCATGCTGATTAGTTACACAGAAACTGTAGTTGAGGTCAGTATTTTCTGTTAGACATTTTGAGACAGATTTCAAGAATGAAAGGTTGGGGTTGCTCCACATTTTTGCACTATTGGTTTTGCATTTAAACTTTAGTTAGTAATATTATCTATTCAAAATCTAACGGATTTAAAGTGGCATTTTGGTTTCTCATGGATGCCGTAAATAAAACAAACATGTTTACCTTTTATACCCTATAGCTAATTTTATTACCTGAGTAATTGTTAGAGTGTGTGGCTGTTACCCAAGTACCCAAGTACCAACATCAGAGACCTCTGCATACAAAGCTTTATTTGAACTCTTTCTCCAAAGCAAATGTCAGTTGTACAGTGTGAAGGCATTGAACAGTTCAAGTCATTGTAACAGGATTAGGTGACCAGAATGTAGAAAGGGAGACTAAAATGTGTTAATTGATTTTCTGTTTCTAACGATCATTTTAATCCATTGACTAAGTCTAATTACAGGCATGTGTGTTTTGACAACTTACTTTTTTCACTCGGCACACATCTAATCTGTCATATTTTAAATCGTTTTATGATGTTTGGAACATTGGTATATGTATTTTGTCATATTCAGTAATCAGAACAATAGGACTAAGCTTTTGGCACTTATTTTGTTTATTGGAGGACCATGAGCTGCCATGTTAGTCATCATAAATTGTCATAAAATAGGTGTTTTTCATAATGTCATGTGTAGACTTTTTCATTATGTCATGTGTAGACTTTTCATTATGTCATGTGTAGACTTTTGTTATCAAAGTTATTATGATATGTTCCATATGTACTCATTTGTAAGTCAAGTCAAACTGCAAACAGCATAAACCCTAATCTGCCATAGCATAATGCACTTGCAAATCAGGGTATATGTTGATTGTTGCCCCCCCCATTACCCCTATCAAACTGCACAGACCCAGATCTGCTGGTGCAGTTGGACTTTTATGCAAGTATGAGGTTACTTTTCCTGTGGCATCTTAAAATAATTTTTTTTGTGCCATGTTCTAGGCTGTAGATAATCCTGCTTTACCTGAAGCATTCCTGGGTTTACCTATAAGGTTAGTGGTTTGTGAACAAAGTCTCTTGTGGAATAATCATTGGTCAAAGGGCCACAGATGCTTAAGACAAGAAACTAACAAAATTTATGAGGGTGATAGAGGAGGGTGCAGAATTTACATGTCTGGATTTTTTTATTATGAACTGGTAGAGAATTTAGTTAGCCCTTTCAACATTGGAAGCTGGTAAAGTAGTCTGGGAGCAATTACTTCAACACTTCAGACTAGTATACGATCTCAAGCACATCTGTCATCTTGACGATTTTTCAGTATCTCAGAAACCCCATTTGTAAATAATTATATCATGGTATGATTCTTTTGCAAACCATTTGGATACATTTGGACTTAAAGGTAAGTTGTTAAAAAGGAAGATGGGTTTTCTGGTCTATAAATGATATTATTTTAAGTCACTCAAGTAAATTCAAAATGGTGGACTAATTGACAATGCATCAGAATAGTCTCGAAACCAAATAACAGGAATTCAAATCTTGTAAAAATACCTGATTAAGAAAGGGAGAGTGTGATGAGGATGGATGGATATTGTTAGCAATAGTGAATGAAAATTAATACTTTGAAGGCTTTGAACTTTCTGATGTGTACTATGCCTGAATTTTGTCACTTTATTAAATCTCAGATGTATTAAAATATTTTCACACATTTTCCAAATGCATGGGCCCAGCATGATTATTGGATGGATCTTGAACATCTCTTGAATATTTAAGATATTTTATAGTGACTTTTTTTTGTAAATCTAGAAATGGCAAGATTTTCAGATATAAATGCACACCAGAAACGAGACACTTACCAAATCAGCAAAGATATGATTGGACTTTTGTCACGTTATCTGAAACTATATCAGCTTTTTTGCCTTTATATAATGATGGAAGTTAAGATTTTAACAGAGAATTAATTTGTAAAAATTAAATGAGAAATTCTGGTTTGTTGGATTCAGTTTTGTAGAAATTGTCGTGTGAGATGTTTCTCATGGTAAAATGCTACCTTCATTGGTGACACAAATAAATGATTTGCTAACCCCAAAACTGTCTTTAACTTTTTCGTTAAATTAGTTTGGTGTGATCACAGTTGAGCATGTTTTTATGCATTTTTATTTCCATAAAAAATAAAATAAAATCTTTATACTTAAGCTTTTTAATGCTTGTAAAATTCTTGTTACCCATATGTGGCTTTCCCTGAAATATGACAATATTGCAATTATTCACTCCATGATTTGTAGGAGTATGATATTGGATTAAAAAGAAACCACATATTACTTTTGAATGCTTCATTTAACAGTTTTGATTGGATGCCATGATATTTACCTTTAACTTACATGTTCAATTTCCTGTAAAATCACCTGTGTGCAACTAAAACTTGCTTGTAAGCATATTTACCAGACCTGAAGTTGTCTTCTTTGCAATGATACCATATATGTATTCCTATTACAAGAAATAAAATGTTTACAAGTCACTGAACATCTGTTGTCTACATTTATTATACATTATGAAGGTAACTTTGTTGAATGGTAGTCTTCCATTGAAGTAACTTAGTCTTGAAAAGGTTAATTTGTGTTAGATGAAAATGAAAGTAGTATGCTCTCTTGTGTGAAGCTGAAATGCAAAAAGGGAATATGGTGATTTGTTTGTTCTTCTGGTGTATTGTCATATTTCATGACTTGAAATGGTATTAAGTTAACTAAATAAATTAATATAGAAAATAAACTAATCTCTTCATTGATTTGTTCTAGCTGCACACAAGGTGAAAGAATGTCAAGAAAAAAGCCATTGTGAATGAATAAACATGAGCAACCTTATGTCATTTTTATTTTTGACACAACAATATATGCATAATGTTGCAAACTGTTGCAAGAAGAAAACATGGTATCCTGATTAGAAATCCTATTTTGAGGGCTTGGACTGGTGACTATTTCAGTGTAGGAGTCTTGTACTGCAGCTTTTCAAATCTTAAGGAGAACACTGCCATCTTTCTCTGACAAATGTGTCAGATCATAGGCATATGAATTGGCATGGAAGGTGTTAAAAGCTTCTTTAAAAATTTTAATGCAATCACCTATTTCAACTTCTCAAACTTTTCTTTTTTTTTTTTTTTTTTTCTTTAAAAATTACTGAGATCCCCACTCTATAATAGAGACAGTTTTTTGGCATGAAATAATGAATTCAGATTAGGAACTAACTTTTGGTTCATGGCTCTGTTCTTACTTATAGAACTTTGCCCTTGGGTCATGACATAGAATGTGCCACTAATGGCCCGGTAGTCTGATGTGCTTGCCATTACAGATTACTACATCCCACCTATGTCCAGATGGCTTTAAATATCAGGCTCAGCAAATGTGTCTATGTCAGAACATTTACCATTGGTTCTTCCCAGGTTCTTCCTCCACTAGATATACTGGCTGCCATGTATAGCCTGTCTTGTGCTCAAGAATAACATTAAACCCACAACAACAGCATTATAACATAGAAGCAATCGATATCCCACCCTGTCAGCATATTGTCATAAAAAGAAAAAAATTATACAAGCAGCAGTCATTGATCTTGGCGTTAACCCCATCCCCCAAGATCTTGTGGGTCAGGAGTTAGTATCAACATCCTGTATGTAATATTGTATATACATATATACAGATGTATTCACATGTTGAATGTGAAAAGATAAATGACCAGGCCTGATTATGGCTGATCTTGGTCTGCTTTCAGAATATAACCAAATTTTCATAAGTTGGAACGGCTATGTTATCTTCAAAAATGCATGTATTGTTGGTTCTGAATGGATAGAGAATCCAACATTTCTCCATCATTGTAACAATGCAGTCTTCAAGTTCAGCTCCATCAGTAATATATGTTGCTAACTATTGTATGCTGATTCAAGGTATCTGACACTTGGTCATAAAACAAAAAATAGACCTACCATGTGTTTTGTATTATTTTGCTCACTCTTGGGCCTGGGAGTACAGTAAGAAGTGATGCAACCATACATCATGTGGGACACAATATGACTGCTACCATGTATAGGTTTCCAACATTCAAATACTTCACTTGCCTCACTTACTAAGTTATTTTATGATACGACTTTTAACAAACAATTGCTGAAATACTGACATGCTTCAGATGCTTGTATATGTTAAATAGTAGCCAGAGTTAGGTTATATTATGTACTCAATTACAAGTCAAATTGAAATGCAGACAACATAACCCTTATCTGCCAGCACATAATGTAGAAGTGGATCCAAGTCTGTGTTGTTTCTTCTACTGATTACACCTAACAAACTGAATAAAGATCTACTCCACCTGAATTGAAGGTCATATCTACATTGGATTATTACCAGAAAATACTTATGATGTCTAGTTGGTCCTAAATGAAAATGGCGCTGCTCAGTGGTTGTCTTGAAAATCTAATGAATGCTATTTCTGAATAGATGGTCATACAGAAGAAAGAATTGTTTTTAATATAAAGTTGGTCCTAAATGAAAATGGTGCCATTCTGACACTCAGTAGCTGTCTTAAAAATCTTGTTATTGCTTTAAAATGACAAATTGCAGAAAATAATATAATATTGGGTTGTCACTTTTCTTATTTTGGTGTCTAATTGGTCTTACTTGTAAAAGAGAACTTTACTGATATGATATCCAGTGTGGCTACCATATCATCCATTGACTATTGACATGGAGTATTCGTCAGATGACTAATTATTATTTCTAGTTGGTTCTAGATGAAAACGGTGCTGATCTCATCATGGTAGCCATCTTCAAAATCTTCAAGCTCATCTGAAACAAAAGACATATTGACATCAGGATTTTGCTGGAAGACTTTTTAAGGTGTCTAGCAGGTCCTCCGTAAAAATGAAACTCATTTGACATCCAGTATGGCCACCATGGCTTGCTTGAAAATCTTATCACTGCTGCCCCCTTGATGTCTTGTTGGGTCTAGATACAAATGGTGCCAGTTGTTCTTCCAATGAAGCAAACACCACAGATAATTTGAAAATCTTATTGCTCAAGAATATCAAAGTAAAGAAGACGAAATGATCTTATCTTGAATTCTTAAAAATTGTTTTCAGATGCTAGAGTCACTTTGTTATCTGTGCAGTGAGGTAGCTACTCAGTTTTGACATGATACTGTGTAATGATGATTATATGCAACAATACTATGTCTGAAAGTATGAAATACTTAAATGGAAACATTTGATTTTTTTAATATTCAGACCCTCATCTCTTGTCATTTTCGATAGTCATATATGATTAAATAAATTATTCTCAACTTTACACAAATTTCTGATTTAGGTCATGCACGCTAATCCTTGCTTGGGACCACACATAAATTTTTGTTTAAAAAAATACCCCAAAATATCACTATCTGCATGGAAGGGTGGCAGATACAACATGGCTGGCAAAGATGATTTTGAAGACACAAAGATTAATACTTCAAGAATACAGGGACTAACCTAACCCTTTCATCATGGCAGACCGCTTAACCGTTCCAGGGGAACTACATTTGTCAACACTATGGACTGACTTTTCGGTCTGGGGCAGTTTTCTTCTCTAACATTAGAGTTTAGCTTGTATACAACTAGAAATAACGAACAAAGTAGGAACTTTAACATGTTTTGTGAATGCTGAAATTTGTATCCAAAATGGCAGCGTTTGAGGGAATTTTAGAAGAGAGTTTTCGGACGATTTAAATAATTTTGACCTGTTAAATTTGGATGAAAATGAGAGAAGACGTATGGAGAGAAAATGGAATGCACTTGTGGGTGACAGTGATGACGATGAAGATGACTTTGAAGGTTTTGAACCAGAGGAATTGTACGTTCTACGTGGGTTTTTTTTTGGGACGAAGCCCGAAAACCAAAGAGATTTCAGTTTTCTGACAGAGTTGGGCACACCAGAGAGTTAGATGGCTCCAGGAAAGCTTCGGATTATTTTCATATATTCTATTCAAATGAAGTTTTTCGAAAAATTGTCCATTTAACGAACTTAAATACAACGATCAAACGTGGCAGAGACGATAATAGGTGTATGGACAGATCTCACTTTGGAGATCATTTTGGTTCATTTTATAGAATTTTATATATTATGGATACCATGAAAGAAAGACTTGTGTTGCTACTGTGATTATTCACTAGTACATCTAGGGTAAATTGAATAAGTTTTGAAAACTTTCTAAGTTTTCTAAGAGGTAATAAAATAATTACTTTTATTTTACCTGTTGTGTTACCTGTTTGTACCTGCATATTAACAGTTGTAATAGATATGCATATTTTTATTGAATTAGTCATAAAATTTGATTTTTAACCTTGATTTTGACACCTAATCCAGCCAGATATCTTTAACATTGGCAAAGTTATGTTGTTTCAAAGTCCACAAATCATTTTGCTTTACAACTCCAAAGTTACTTAGTGTTGAGGACTCTATGCCTACAAAGTTACTTAGTGATGAAAGGGTTAAAATAGTACTTAGGACATGTAGAAAATATTTGTTGAAGTTAATCGTAGAATATTCAGTATTAAAGGGAAGTGCTGTATGGAAGTATTATAAGCAAATTTAATGCATGAGATTGCAATTGCAACATTATCAAGGATTAGGAACACATAGTACATGTATAGTATATAGTAACATAATTATATTTTATAATTCAGAGCAAGTTACATTATCAAAGGTTAGGCACACATAGTGATGTGATGAGATTATGATTTTTAATAAAGCTTTAACAATGTTTTAGTCATATTGCTACTATGCCTGCAGTTTGGCAGCTTAAAGTGATGTCTAGCACTGGGATGTCCTGCCATAGACATGTAGCATGATGTCCCACCCAAATTATCCTGACACCAGACCTACCAGTTCTAACACTAACCTTTTAATGCTGAGCGTCAATCGGGACAGCTGTTAGTACCATTTTTTTTAAATCTTTGGTATGACTTGACTGGGGATCTAACCCACGACCTCCCGAATCCTCGCATCCTAGGCGGACACTCTAACCACTAGGCACACATAGTACATGGACAGCATATAGTAACATAATTATATTTTATAATTCACAGCAAGTAAGAACTTAGAAAAAAAAATTGATGAAAAAGGTCCATAGTGGATTCCAATGAATTTTTTTCCACACGTGACAGATCAACATGTAACTACCAGACGAAGCAATTCCCAACATAGATGATGAAATTCATTGGTCATAATCTACAATAATTATGTATGTGCAATTGTAGGAAAAGATTATCGATTCCTGTTAATGGATTATAAATTTTACAGATGATCAAATTGAGAAACTCAATAATGTTGCTTGTTTGAACAGCTTTTGCTCAAAACAGCTTTTACACTTGACAAGAATAAATAGAATATGCTTTTAGCCAACAAATATATATGAATCAATGAAACCAAATACCAACTGCAGTTTATAATATGATCAGTTTTATAAAAAAAAAGATATAAAACACAGCTAGCCTTTTTTCTTCTGTAATCCTAGATTATATGATATGATAGATTAGTGGAGAATCAATTTAAGCTTTAGTTCAACAGTCGGGCTGCAGATGAATTCAGCAGTACAAGTCTTTATCAAGGTTTCTTTAAAATACAGGTAACAGACATGCACATCTTGCTAAAAACAATATTTGTTTCGTTAAAAAAAATATCCCAAATTTATTTTTTCCCATCAAAAATGAGAATGAATGCCGGATGGTACGACGTTAAATGTGTTGGTTTAAAATTTGCGCTTGAAAAGGTATGGTGATAATGTGCTCTTAACTGGGCACAGATGCAGTTTCATTTCTTGGAGAATGTGTATTTTGGTGTGAAAGATCTTGGCATTATTTGAAGTGGTAAACTTCTTAAACTTGTTACAGTAGCTAAACTTGGTTCAGTTCTGTCATTAGTTCAGACCGTATATACTCACTTATAAGACAATTCCTAGTGCAGACTGCATAGACCTAGATCTGCCATCACATAATGCTCCAGCAGATATGGATCTGTGCAGTTTGTTAGGAGTAATCAGTAGAACAAACAATATATACCCTGATCTGCAGACGCATTATGCTACAACAAATCAGAATCTTTGTCATTTGTAGTTTTACTTGTAAGCAAGTATATACAATATTTGTGCTAAAATTTTTAAGGGTTCCTTCACTTGAATGAATCATTCAGCTCACCAGCCCTTAATACCAAGTAAACTTGTGATGTGGTCATTTTTCCAATGTTCATCTGATCACAGTTGCTATTTTGCAGCTCAAACAGAATTGACCTGGTTTGAATATTGTTTACATTGGTTCAGATGATGCCATTGTATTTTGAATGCATGTATGGTCACCATTTAAAAGAAGAAAAAATAAAACTTCAGGCACTTCTCTCTGAAAATTGCACAAGAGAATTTGACTTAAAAATGTAGTTAAAATAATACTGATCCACCATCAAATACTTTTAAAAACAAACAATTAAACAGCTTTTTAAAAATTGCAGAATAGAATTTGACCAAATTTGACAGCATCATGCCATGAAAGTCTTTAGGATTTTTTCAAATGATGCTGATCTATCATTAGATATGGCCACTGTTGCTAAAAATAGAAAAACCTCATTATGACATTATCTCCAACTCCACTCAAAAGAATTTGTCAAAATTATACTGAGTATCCTGTCATAAAGGTTTTATACAAAAGATGCCAATGTACCATCTGGACAGGTTGTCTTTACAAATAATAAACAGAACTTCAATTGACTTATTTTCAGTAAACTGATTAGCAGAAATTGATTAAATCGACAGAAAAAGCATTCTAGATGAGTGTTTCAGTTTATACAGCTGGCACCACTTCGCTATTAAATATGACTGCCATTCATAAAATGGGAAATATCAAAAGCATAATGCTTTTTTAAAGAGATTATTCAACAGAAATTAACAAAAAGCAACCTTGTACAAAGGGCTTTTACATTACATAGATTGTGCCAATATACCATCAGTTAAAAAGTTTTAAAATAGCCCAATAAAACCTTCTCAGGTACCACTAATAACCTCCTCAGATTCGGGATGTCATGGGGTTGGATCCCCGGTTGAGTCATACCAAAGACTTACAAAAATGTTACTCGATTGACACTCAGCATTAAGAGGTTAAGACTGGTTGGCTATCATGCTACATTTCTGCATCATGATGCCCCAGTGCTAGACATCACTATAAACTGCCACACTGCAGACATCTAGGGATATGACTGAAAAATTTTGAAAGCTATGTTAAAAATCATAATCACATCACCACTAATAACTGACTTGGATCAGATTTGACAGGTTTCCAAGCATGAATATGTCAGATATGTAGGTGATGTTTTGACCATCTTCATGCAAAGCATCTTGACCTATGCAATCAACAGCATTGGAATAAGTTTTGACAGAAGGTGTATTATAGACTCACACTGCTTGGTCAGCTACACTTGCATTTCTTTGCTAGGCAATGTCATCTCAAGCCCACATTGGCCTATTGTTATTTACAGGATCCTTTGCATGCCATATTATTTGCAAGAATTGACAAACACTCAGGCACAGATGGATTGTAGTAACTATATAATCATTTTTTTATTTTTATAAAAGGGCTTTGGAGTAACAATCATAAATTAAGTCAAACACAGGTTTATAGGAAAGCCTTAATGACTCTTTCAACACTGGTGTTGCCATCCTATTTGACTTGCATGTAAAAAGATTAAAAATGTCAATTATGGTTATTATACATGAGGAGTGCCATGTTATGTCCAAGATTTCTATCTTTGAATACTTGACCCTGCTTGGAGTTATATTTATACATGCATGTTCTATCTTTGTAGGGATACTGTATGGGGAGTTCTAACAGGACAAAGTAGTGACAACATGTGCAGTTTGGTGCTTCATGAGGTCAGAGAACTGGAAACTTGGATCCTGCGACTGCTGAGTGCCCCAGTTCCTGTGCCAGGGAAAACAAGAGTTGAGGTATATTTCAAAACCATGGTGGAAAAATATCTGATATATTCTGCATGTCCAAAATACAGGTTTGTTTTAAAAATATCCAGAAAGTCAGTATTTGTATTGCAGATTGGCAAACTATTCTTAGTAAATACATATCATAAAAAAGCAGAAGTTTTAAATAATTTTAAGTCAGGCTGCTGTACAGGGATTTATTTTTTCCAATATGAAATCCTGATCCATATTTGAATTTTAGAATCACTTTATTATGAAATTAAGCTTTAGTATTATATTCACTTGTCTTTTTTGCAAGAAGCACTTGTGCACAGATAATAAGGTAGGAAGCAATAGATCACATCAATTTTATAAAGAAATACCTACACACAGGTAATAATGAGGTTGGTAGCAATAATCTCATCCAAGTTAAAAAGAAACACCCACACACGGGCAATAATAGGGTTTGGAGTAATAGATCTAATCAGATCTTTAAAACATGTTAAGCAATGTTGTTTTTATAATTCCATTATACACATGTTTGACACAGTTTGCCCTACAGGATGTCTTCTATACTGATTGCATGTTTTGCATTTAAACATGTTTTACCACCATAATAGTACTAGTTTAAAGTTTTACAATAATTATTTTGTACTTAACTTTTTTTTCTGTGCTCTTTTGAAGGATATAACACACTTTGGAAAAAATGTTCTTTATTTAAAAGGCACCATCTGTACTAATTATCTGCAATTCCATTCCCACCTGAGGGTTAGTGTTAAATAGCAGACATGTAACTTGAAGTATTTAACGATTTAGTGCCAAATATAATGGAAAAGTAAGTGGTCTAGCAGCATTTTTGAAAATAAATTAACAGCCTTGCCATTGTTGTGAATGTAATGCAGATTTAGTATATGAATCCTGGGTGGGATGATGAAATTGACTGTCCATATTTTCCGACATCCCAGCCACTAGTGCAACCAGAGTTGAGAAGCCCTCAAGCTCATTTAGCAAAAGATTGAATAATAAGCAAGGATGTTTTTCAATCATTGATTTAAAAAGAGTTAAAAGACATCAAACTTTCATGAAACTGTGACATGTTGCTCTGTAATGAACATTTTTTTGTAAAGATTTTCCCAATATATTGCAGTAGGTATTACAATACACTATTATATATTACACTGTATTGCAATGCATAACTTATAATGATACCAAACAATATAATTTTATAAGTTTGACCTTTAGGTTGGTTTTCATTTTGAATCAATATTTCATTGATGGAATCTGTTTTTCTTTGATGGGAGGATGGAAATTCAGACAGAAATTGATGCCGATGAATGGGCAGAAAAAATATGTTATTCCATGTCACACATTTCACGATCACATTATTACATATAACGATGAATTCACGGCAGGAGGTATTTTATAATAATGTAAAGTGGTGATGCATTTATCTCCATTCATTTTATGTTTTCTCCCTCCTTTTTTTGTAATTGCAAGATTTTTTGACTGAAACAAAAGGTGAAGTGTAATACAGTTGAATGGAATTGCATGTTTAATACATGGAAAATAATTCTTAAACTTTATCTGATCATGGCTGATTCGGATTTGTCTTGACCTCAGCTTCATGTTATATGATGTACCTAGTAGGATTATTAGAAGTTTCTACATCCAGCAGTAGGGACAGGGTCATAGAAAATGATCTACCATAATTCATGTAAATTTTTGTACATTAGGAAATATTTAATGTTCTTTACAGAGTAGGAATAATTATATGTAGAAGTTTTTGTTTTATGGAGTACTGACCCTATTTGAAGAGGAAAGGGATCAAACCCAAAAAACCTTTGAGTCTTGCCAGTATAAGCATGTTAACATATTAGCAACTGCTCCAGTCTTCATTTCATTTTCCTTATGCTGCCTCTATTCCATTTGGTAATGTCTTTTTGAGTATGTAATAAATAATGAATTAATAATAATAATAATAATAATAATAATAATAATAATAATAATAATAATAATAATAATAATAATAATAATAATAATAATAATAATGTCTTTGTGTATTGCAGACAGATATTTCTACATTCAGCCACTTTAACAATATATAATTAGGAGAAAAGTGCATCGCTACAGCTAGGGATGAACATTATGTATCTAAATGTAAACAAAAGAAAACAAACTGAAGATTCATTATTAGTCAATGAGTGTGAGAAAAAGTATGAGAGATCCATGAAACTGCATTGCATCAGTGGGAAAGCTAAAATTTTTCTTTTAAGCTGTTGTGGAGACAGATGGATCAAAGAAGAAATGGTTTATATGGCAATTTTAATCTTCATTTATCCATTAAACTAATGAATGTTATCTTCAACATGTACTAGGGTGCCAGTATTTTATTGCAAGTAATATTGCTGAATAAGCAGTTTATTTTTTGTTGTAATTATGGTAGCCATTGTCACCTTAACCCAACAACCAGACTTACAGAATTATTGCCTGTATGTGCTAATTAAAAATGCCTAGAGCTTGACCTGAAACCAAGGAATTTACCATTGTATTAGGGATTTGCTAGTTTGTGCAAGAAAATCACAGCTGGGATCAAATTAGTAGGGGTGGTCAGTACCATAATGAAAATAATAACAGCTGTTGGCTGAAACATGCAGTTGTTACTGTTCAGAATAAACATTATTGTTGAGTAAAGTTTACAGCCAGTGCTTATTAAAAAAAGAAAAAAATAGAGGTCAGTTCATTTATATTGAAATACATTATAAACAAACATGTTCTTATCCCTAGCAAACAGTATGTGTTTCAGAGCTGAATAAAAGAACTAACGTAAATGCGAAAAAAAATAACATCAGGATTCCCATGCACTAAATTTCTTGGATATTTAAGTTCATTACAAATTCTGATACAGAAATACATGTTCAAGAGTTCTTCATTTTTATTTATCTTTGCTTAGATCCCTCAAACCATCTTTGTCATTGCCAAGAGCGATTTACCTGTGGAGCTAGACCATCATGTGACCTCATGGCCATTAACTGCATTTGAAATTCCTTGGACTTTGAAGCTGCTAATGTCTTTTTTCTTCTAATCATCGGTTGCTTAGTTCTGTTCTTGTTTCCATTGCCAGCCTCTAAGCTGCAACCATTTTAGATGTTGCATTTGTCATGAAAAATAACAATAGAAGAGTAGATCAACGAATATGTGCAAATCCTTAAAAAGTGCACAATTGCCCTTTCAAAATGTGGTGATCAAAGTCATTTCTGCCTGATTATAAATTATAGTTATTTCTTTTTTTCTTAATCACCTGTTTTTTTTATAGTGCTTCAAGTAAACACTTGACCAAAGTTAACAGGTATTTGTGTTTATCACACAAGATATTGAAAGTTTGGAAAGTATTCCCCTACAAAATGATCATGAATAATTCATGAACTGGCATGAACAGTTCTTGAACGATTCATGAACTTTGTTCATGAACCATCCCTGAAAGTTCATCAAAAGGTTCATGAACCATTCATGAATGTGCATGAACTGAAAATGGTCAATTCTGTCAATCATGAAATTAAATGAATTCATGAACGTTCATGAACCATAACTTTACAAACTGTTCTTGAATGTTCATGAACTATTCATGAACTGAATTCATGAACAGTTCATAAAAGTTCAATAACTGGTTCATCATCATTCATTACAGTTAATGAACATATTCATGAACTATGATGAACAATGTTCATCATTTTGCATGACTTCATGAACAGTTCTTTAAAAAATTTATGTGACAAACTTACAAATACCTATTTCATCCTGAATCATAAAATAACCTTAGATATGGGGGTTTAAAAGAGTATAAAATGCAATATATTATCCTAAAATCTATTTAATTTCAGATAAATTTCTAATATGCATCAAAGAACACGTAAACTGACATTAAGCGATATTCCTTTTTATTCTTAGCAACACTTTCTGTATGTTTTGTAATTTTTCTTTGAAAATTGTTCAAGAGATAATGGGACAGTTGTGTTCAATCAACTGCTGAAGCATATTTATCTGTGATTGTCATGGAGCTAATTCCACTGATGTTTCTCTTGAAGACCTGGATCCCCACCCCAAACAGACCTGTCAGATAACTCTTTTTTGTAAAGACAGTCAGGGCCTAATTTTAATTTAATGAAATTCCACCTATGGTCACTACTGAATGTCTCCATCTGCAACTTAAGCTGGTCATTTGATTACTGTATGGATCTTTAACATTGCTGCAGCAGTCACTTTTTAATGTCTATTCCATCTTGGCTGTAAGATCCTTCAGTTGTCAAATTTTCCTCCTTATCTTATAAACTTCATCCTCTAATAATTTTCCTTTTCTGCTGAAAGAAAGATTAAGTTAATTACAGACAACCTATGATCAACATTATCTTCAGCTTTTAGCACATTATTTCTGTACCAAACTTTACCGATCAAAATCAAAATTATTTAATCCCTTACACTAAATACACAACATACTGCGCATTTACATTATTGGAAAAATTTGTTCACTAGTTGTATTTTAACTTAAGCTAACTTGCCATATGTATTATAAGTCACAGGAGTCAAATGTTTTTTAAAAAAATGTATCTACTCTGACGCTGGATGTTGCATATAGCTGCTTCAGGTTTGATCGCTTTAATATTATGTACAGTTTGACACATTAACTAGTTTTTTGTTTTTGTTTTAATTTACCAAATTACATCAGATCATATAAATAGTGATGTCATGAAACAAAACGATACAGAACATATAAATTCATATCGCTGATGCAGTACCGCATATAGTATCGAGATCGAAAAAGGGGGTGAGGGTATGTTTCGTGATTTTCAAAAATTCGAAGAGAAAGTTTAAATTGGTTCCGACAAAAACCAGATATATTAGTTTGGTTAAAACTATATGATGACATAAACACCAATAAATTATACATATAATTCCCATTGAAAAATAATGAATGACGAAGAAAAGGATACACTAACCGTAATTTTGATGATCCCGCTGTGTACGCTTTTCCGCATAATTTTGCTCTCACCAAGTCAATTCCTTCACATTCTTCATAATTCTTTCTCTGCACTTCTACGTACTTAAAAGAAATGGTATTGAAAATATTCTCATCTATTAATTCCATGGGATTCCACAATTTTTGTTAGAGATTGTTACTTGTTGCAAAACCCTTTGCATGCTCTTTCTTTTGTGCTCAGCCACTGAAATCACATGCATATTTTACCCAATCATATCACATCTTCTTTCACAGTCATCCCATCAGGATAATCGTTTCTTACATATTGCGGTTTTTACTGCAACTTGGCAACCAGTTGCAAAATCAATAAAATATGCAGTTTATGACAGTACTGGACAAAAACGTTAGAACAAAGTCATTGAAAGCTTTTATAGCAAGTCAAATTTTGTTCATGATGGCCAGAAAATATTTTTCCATATTAATCCAGAACTATTCAAGTTAAGTACACAAGTATTGAATAAAAGATCTCTGAACATTTATACAGTATCATATAATTAAAAAAAATATTCACCATTATTTATATTTTACTAAAATTGTGAGAAGTTTGTATGAATAATTTTTATAAACATTTTATGAATATAATGATATAGAAATTTCATATACATTTTTAAGAAATATCATAATGGTGCATCAAAGTACTTGAATTGTTCATGAAGCAAATTCATGAAATTTCAGAAACTTCAAAGATATCATAATAGTTCATAAAAGTTCATCATTGTGTTCATGAACTAAAGTACATGATTCATCAAATTTCTTGAAGTGTTCATGAACTTAGATGATGAACGTTCATGGCTATTTGTTCATGAACTCAAATGATGAACTGATCATGAACATTTCAAGCATGTTCATGAACATTCATGATTGTTCATGAAGTCGTTAATTTGTTTTCGTAGGGGCTGTTAATACTGCAAAAAGTATTTATTTTGCTACTTCAAAAAGTGATACATTGACAAAGCAGTATATTGACAAAGATATATTCAGCTTTGAAAGTACAGTTATTTTGTACAGTTATTTTCTTCATTTCTTACTCTAGGTGCAGGTAAACACTTGACCAAAGTTAACAGGTATTTGTGTTTATCACACAAGATATTGAAAGTTTGGAAAGTATTGTTAATACTGCAAAAAGTATTTATTTTGCTACTTCAAAAAGTGATACATTGACAAAGCAGTATATTGACAAAGATAAATACAGCTTTGAAAGTACTGTTATTTTCTTCATTTCTTACTCTAGGTGCAGGTACTCCCAAGGGACCTGCAGGCACCCCTGTTGTTTGCATTACCCGACCACACACGCTTCTCACTAGTTGATTTTCCCCTCCATCTGCCTTTGGAACTATTAGGGGTGGATACCTGTCTCAAGGTGCTCACAGCTATCATGCTGGAATTCAAGGTAAATCATTTTCTGTCATACCAGTATTTACAGATAGGGAAGCATGTTAGGTATCACTTTTTTATAGACCACAGATTTGTAATGTTGAAGATACTATTTAGAACTTCTGTTTTATTAGTAATAAAGTCAAATAACTTTATATTGTAGATAAGTATGCCCATTGTGGATTTTGGATTGCTCACTTGATACAGTATATATATATATATATATATATATATATATATATATATATATATATATATATATATATATATATATATATATATATATATATACAAAATTAACTTGTGATCAAGTTCCCATAGCAAAAGGGTGGATGTCCAATATGTCTGGTGGATGTCCACTCATTGGAACTGTTTCAGATTTTTGTGTTTAGCTGTAGCAGTTTTTGTGGCACTTGTCAGTTTTATTGCATTCACCTTAAGAGTAAACACACTTAATAAACAGATGAGAGAAAATCCAGTGCCATAAACCTGACCATGGCAGATGTCATTTTCATACCTATACCTGTACAAACTTTATGGTAGTAACATTGCTTTCCGTATTTATCAGTGACCTAGTTTGACAATACAGATGCATTTGTTTAATGATGAAAAAGATACAATTTTGTTTTACATTCCTTTATATTCTTTCATCCCTGTTCAGGATAGAATGTCAGAAAAATTGCCTAGCTGTAACATAAATTTCTACATGTACTTATACCTGATAGCACATAAATAATAAATATGCAGAAATGTACATACTTTTCTGCATCAGGCGTTTAATTCAGTGTTAGTTTGCAACAAATGATATTTCATACAAAAGTGTTTGTTTTACAGGTTATTAATTTGTCATAGTTTTCCTTTAATTTGAACAGCTTATTGAAAGTGGCATACCTTTTTCCCCCAGATTAAATTTTTAAAAAAATATATTTTAAAAATCCTTCCACTCCTTCCACTCATAGTATTACAGTTTATCCATCTTTTGCACGGGTCTATGTGTGTGTGTGTGTGTGTGTGTGTGTGTATGTATATATATATATATATATATATATATATATATATATATATATATATATATATATATATATATATATTGCTATGACACTATTTTGTGTATCCTCCAATCAGCTGATTTTAGTCACAACATGTTATAGTCAAGTGTAGCCAATTTGAGATATCCCCTTATACATTGAAAAGCTTGTTACCCATTAGCGTATTTTGTACAATACAAGCTTTTAAATTAAATTATCTGCACAAACAGTGGAAAAAACCGAAATATTCATTGCACAAAGTTAGTGTCTATTTTTAGAAAGAGGGTTTTTCTTAATAAAGCTCTTTGCTTTCTTGCTTTATTGCAATAAATTCATTAATGGGACTGCATACTTATGGTTGAATTATTTGTCTACCTACTGTTATTAATGATATAAGTCGGTTAAATAGTATTTGCTACAGTACTATGTATCTCTTTTGTAATTTCACGGTAGGTCAGAAACAACCTTGACACTGCATATTTGTTTCGAATTCCACAACAGATTGTCAGTGTTTTTTGACCTACATTATTAAATATTTAGGCTGAATCTCCTATGATTATAATATTTAAACTTTGTTTTCATTATATTATATATTTTCCTGAGTCTATTTGCCCAATTATTTACGAATACAGACAGTTTAATTATGTGGTATATCGTATACGTAGCGATGTCCGCCATTACAACTTCGTTTACGGTTTCAAACTTATTTTATCAAGAAAATTCGCAAACAAGGCCGTTAAAATCTCCATTTATAAGAACAAAAAAACAATACATAAGAAAACACTCTTCATCGATCACAAATTACTATATATTGATGCATTTCACCTTGGATTACAACAGTGCCTGACCTTGCTAGCTACTGTGAGGAGGCATCTCAAAACTTATAATCTACAGCCATTTTACGTCCGAAAAATCGAGGGCGAAGTCATTTTCGCTTTCCTAACAGACGAAGGCGAAGTTTACAGTTCTTAGGCGACTTTTTCGACCACTTTGCCTGGTAGTGTGACCCCTGATATATTCAGGTCAGTTTGTCATGACTGATTATCTTGTCTAATATTACATTAAATTAGAAGAATTGAAGCACAGAGTTGCGTGTGTATTAATGTTGCGAGGTCATGTTCCGTCAGCATGGTTGATTTGGTTTGACCGATCTGTTGTAATACCAACCAGTCCATGATCAGAATGTTAAAAGCATTATTACCTTCTAACATTGTTGATTTATTCTGAATATGATCTAAAGAACCTGAACTAATTGATGATGTAAAATAACACTCAACACCATACATACTAGCATTTTGACTCGGTTAATTTGAATTATAGTGATGTACCACTAGTTCATGACCACATGATTCTATATCCTGAGGGTAGGAATATTAGCCTCATCCCCCAGGCATTTATGCCTCAAAGAAGGATGAAAATTTTGCCTTTTAAATGATTCTTAGGTTGTGGGATAATTAAGTCCCAAATGACCTACACTAGTTGGTGAATTGACTTGAATTCTGAAGGGTAAAATGCAAAACCTTTAACCTCATCAGTACACTCGTCAATATAACAGGAGTTTCATTGTCATGCAGGTATTGCCGGACTATCCTTCTTCATCCCTATTATGGGTCTCCAGTCTGCCCTTGCTGCATGTTATACTATGCACCAACATACCATTCTGCCATAGCATCAACTAGGAGCTTTTGCTTGAGTTTGAGTAGACCCAAGAGCAGTCACAGGTGTCAATCAAGGCAATTTGTGATGCCAGCCTCGATTGGTCAGCGACTATGACGTCACAATCGGACACCTGGCTTCGGGATGTGTGAGAATTGTTCCACATTCTGTCTAGGTACGGGCATCTGGGTCAGGCAAAGGAGAAATGTGGCCCAGAAATTGTTGAAAAGTGAAGCAATGGATGTTTTGCACGATCCAAAATGCCATCTGTACTTATTTCATATTCAGTACAGTTGTACCAATGGACAAAACTAATACCAATAGCATGTAAGCCACAGCAGCAATTAACCAAATCTATTAAGTCTTTGAATTGTCCTATCACCTATCATCCAATCTTACTAGTACATAGTGTACATAAGATTTTATTTACTAAGATGTCTGAGTGACGTGTAAATAGTTTAATCAGTGGTTTGAATTTGGAATGGTGGAAAAGGATCGAGTCAGGATCATGGATTGTTTTAGTTGGGATTCCTAACCAAAATGTAATCCCTTAAAAATAAAGAGGCAATTTGTAGCTGTGAAAATGGCGTTAGGATGGCTGTCCAAAAGACCATCTGCTTTTGCAACTATTTCCGCTGCACTGTGTGGTGCTTTACGTTACTGTTTTGGGAATGCCTCCAACCAGCCAGTGTGTTAGCAGCTTTAATCAGAGAGTCCAGTGAGTGATTGTGGAAGTCTTTGTTGTAGTATTGATCAAGTATCCGAACCTCAAATGTCCATTGTTGATTTCTGGATCTCCTTGCAGTGAGATGTTTCCAGCCGATATACTTTACAGCTCAGAAAAAATTTAGCGCCTTTTTTCATTGTAGCTGTAAGTCCCATTTTCACCAGCTTATCTGGGTTGCCTTGTTCTTCGTCAGTATCCTTTCGGACTTCATTCACCTCTTTTGCTTAAGCCTGTTCTTCCTTTGAGAATTCGTCTTCATCTACATCTTGCAAAATACTAATATTAGTTTGTATTTCCATGCTTTTTTTGAGTATCTGCCATCCTAATAGAGTTGTCTTGGTTTCTATGGAGGCGACCTTGATCAGTTTTAGGGGTCGTTGACTTTCCATCAGAGGTCCATATTTCTCAGTGGAGTGGTCTGTAGTCCATAAAAGGGTTGCTTTCCTCCTCTCTCTTTCTGCGTTTGATTAATGTTCAGCTACGCATGCCATAATCCCCAGTTTCATAGATATCATGGGGCATCCCTTCACTCTTATCCCAGACAAGAAGTAATTCTTTTTGTTCCAGTTCTCAGGCTCTAGCTATCAGCTTGTGCCTTACCTAGGGCTCTGATTGTTGGTAGTGCTGGAGTAGGTAGAATTACATTGGCTGGAAAAAGTGTTCCACACTGGTGCTATTGTGTCCATTGCAATGTGCTCACTAGCTTGTCTTCATTGCAATTAAAAGATATGATGATACAGCTTCCCAGATCAACTTGTCATACCAACAGTGTTATATCATTAGCAATGCATTATATCATTAGCATCATTTCTTCTCAAGTTGTACCATTTAGCTTTTTATTTCCTTGAGTATCATTTTAATGCCCTTCATTCGAAGATGGTCTTCAATTATATATTATATGTACTCACAAGTGAAATCAAACTGCAAACAAAGAAGCTGCCATAGAATAATCTACCTGCAGACCAGGGTGTATATTGTTTGACCATATGATCACCCCTAACAAGCTGCACAGAACCAGGTCTGTTAGCGCATTATGTGATGGCAGGTCTGGGCCAGTGAAGTTAGCAGTTGAACATGTCCTATAAGCATGTACTACAGTACTGATAATCTTTAATTTTAAAAGAAAACCATGTTTTTTTCAGAATCCTTAATGGCAAGTAATTTTATTTTCTCGTTTTCATCCCAGATTGTGATGCAGTCACGTGACTACAATGCCCTTACCATGAGTGTCATGGCATTTGTTGCTATGTTGTACCCATTGGAGTACATGTTTCCTGTGATACCATTGTTGCCAACCTGCATGTCTTCAGCTGAGCAGGTATGTACCTTTTAATATTTCCAAATCGTGGAAAAGTGTAGCATTATTGTCTTCATGCTGTACAAAGAAAACATAGGGTCATGTGATAGTGTATGTCAGACTTTTAAAACACAGGGTCATGTGATAATGTATGTCAGACTTTTAAAACATAGGGTCATGTGATAGTGTATGTCAGACTTTTAAAACATAGGGTCATGTGATAATGTCTGTCAGACTTTTAAAACATAGGGTCATGTGATAATGTATGTCAGACTTTTAAAACATAGGGTCATGTGATAATGTATGTCAGACTTTTAAAACATAGGGTCATGTGATAATGTATGTCAGACTTTTAAAACATAGGGTCATGTGATAGTGTATGTCAGACTTTAAAACATAGGGTCATGTGATAATGTCTGTCAGACTTTTAAAACATAGGGTCATGTGATAATGTATGTCAGACTTTTAAAACATAGGGTCATGTGATAATGTATGTCAGACTTTTAAAACATAGGGTCATGTGATAATGTATGTCAGACTTTTAAAACATAGGGTCATGTGATAATGTATGTCAGACTTTTATAATATAGGGTCATGTGATAGTGTATGTCAGACTTTTAAAACATAGGGTCATGTGATAATGTCTGTCAGACTTTTAAAACATAGGGTCATGTGATAATGTATGTCAGACTTTTAAAACATAGGGTCATGTGATAATGTATGTCAGACTGTTTTAAAACATAGGGTCATGTGATAATGTATGTCAGACTTTTAAAACATAGGGTCATGTGATAGTGTATGTCAGACTTTTAAAACATAGGGTCATGTGATAGTGTATGTCAGACTTTTATAATATAGGGTCATGTGATAGTGTATGTCAGACTTTTATAATATAGGGTCATGTGATAGTGTATGTCAGACTTTTATAATATAGGGTCATGTGATAATGTATGTCAGACTTTTATAATATAGGGTCATGTGATAATGTATGTCAGACTTTTAAAACATAGGGTCATGTGATAATGTATGTCAGACTGTTTTAAAACATAGGGTCATGTGATAATGTATGTCAGACTTTTATAATATAGGGTCATGTGATAATGTATGTCAGACTGTTTTAAAACATAGGGTCATGTGATAATGTATGTCAGACTTTTAAAACATAGGGTCATGTGATAATGTATGTCAGACTTTTATAATATAGGGTCATGTGATAATGTATGTCAGACTGTTTTAAAACATAGGGTCATGTGATAATGTATGTCAGATTGTTTTAAAACACAGGGTCATGTGATAATGTATGTCAGACTGTTTTAAAACACAGGGTCATGTGATAATGTATGTCAGACTGTTTTGATTACAGGCCAGCCTGAAAGACCTGATGGCCTAACCTTAATCTTCCAGTGTACTTACCACTAGACTAAAAACTTTAGATCAGCAAGACATAAACAGGTTCAGACTTCTGTAATTTATATAGTTTTGGACATTAAATATTAGTTACTTTTTGCTCTGCCCTGATAACTTTTGTACAAAAATGAAAATTATAATTTTTCTCAAATATATTATCCTCAAAATTTATATTTCTGTTGTGCGCTATTGAATCTGGTCTGTTTGGTGCTGTTGGCAGTTGGCTGGGTAAACTGGGTTGCATTATATCCTTGTTTGTAAATAGAGTAACCTTGCAGACTATGAAATGGTAATTTATCAAGACTGCATTTTGTTTGCATTTAATTTAATTTATGTTCCATTTGTTTTTAATTTTCCTGCTATTTGGATTCCATTGACTCCATTTGATTTGTTTTTTATTTCATCTGTCAACAAAAATAAGGCCACAGCTTGTGAGGGGTGCAAATGTCAGTGTAAAGAATCTGATCCTTGATTGTCATGTGAAAGAGCTTTTTACCATCAAAAGTTAGCGGCAGTTTAAAAATAATAGATTTTCAAAGCCATTTGTTAGATGCATTTGTATTCTGTTTTCTGCTTTTGATTCATCATTCTGTTGCAGTTGCACTGTTGTCTTTGTAATAAATTTATAATTCTGCATTTTATTTTCAATGCATTCATTCTGTATTTGTTTTGTAGACAAACCCACCCCACCACACCCCACCCATCTGTGAATTTTTTCAGCAGTTAGCATCGTTTCATATTTAATTGACTTAGTCCACACTAAAAATGTTGGTCAAATCTTTCTTTTGTTCATGGGTTTATTAAAGTTGTACTAGGGTTTTTCATGTGTATATGCATACATACACACTGTAAAACATACAGCAGATAGATTCCAGTTGGAACTGCCCATCTTGTAGTAACTGCCCATAGTTAAGTGTGTGTGTGTGTGTATGTGTGTGTGTGTGTGTGTGTGTGTCAGAGAGAAAGAGAGAGAGCAGTATTAATCAAACTTGGTAAGAGCAAAGATTTTTGGATGGTTTTTAACCAAGCTGGTCATTGACCAGAAGAGATTAAGGGATAGTCTGGTTGCCTGACCATTACCACAACTTTGTTATTACTGCTCCTACAAAATGAGTATTGTCATGAAACTGGACACACACATTCAGCCCATAGTCTTGTTGCTCCTAAATGAAATTTGGTACCACTTAGATATCCAGTATGGCTGCCACAACATGTTGTTGTTGTTTTGGGGCTTAACGCCATTTTTCAGCACACAATAGGCTATACATGGCAGCTAGTATTAAAGATGGAGGAAGAAACCGAGATATCCACGAAAAGAAACATCGACCCTCGAGAAGCTTCTGATTTTTCACATATCCACATTTGCCGAATCTTAGACTCTAACCCACGCAGACAGAGGTGAGATGGCAGTGATCCATAACGGAGAGTGCTTTAGACCACTCGGCCACTTGGGGTCCTGCCACAACATGAAAATGTTATTGCTAATATATGCTCTGGAATGAAAGGCCACATCATCTTTGGGTTTTTACTTAATGATCTCTTTTGATGTCCAGTGGGTCCTTAATGAAAACATTGCTAATGGGATGTCCAATGTGCCTAACATTGAAGCCATACTAGAATTCTTGTGTATACTCTACTTCTCCTGAATGAAAAGTCTTATTGACATGGGATTTTCACTGAAATTCTCCTTATCATGTCTAGTTCATCCCAAATGAAAATGGTGCAAATTGGACATTGAGTATAGCCACCACTGTGGCCATCTTGTAATTCTTATTGACACTGTTCCTTCAGATGAATGGTAATATCAGCATAGGGTTTTCACTTATCTTTGATTTCCAGGACATTTTCTTTTGGTCAGCAGGGCACGAGTCCCTTCAAGTAAGTATAATTATTATTATGATCAGGAGCAATGCATATGCATATTTATGAGATGTTCTTGCATGAGATTGTACTTTTGATAAAGTTGATCAAACTTGATTGATTGGCCTGTATCATCAAAATCTTCATCAAGTATGATTATGAGCGACTATGCACACTTGTAAGAATGACATGATCTTGCAGCTGGTTAGCTGGAGCAGCAAAATTTCTATTTAGATTTTAATCAGGATTTTAAATAGTCTTATCCTAACAAGATGTTGGACCTGAATTATGAACAAGGTTGACACATATTAATGAAGTAATCTTCCATCTAATTAGCTAAGTTTATTACTGATCTGGGAGCTGAATTTCAAGTACATGCTGAATTTCGAACTATTGTTAGTTAAGCTTATATTATCATTGTTGTCATAGACAGGATCTGTAATAACTGAAATCTGCACATAGTAGTATGTCTTACATTTGATTGGCTGAGTTTGTTACATGTACCATGGTGTATCTAGAAACTCCATTTCTTGTCAAGTTTTTACAAAACTTGGTAAATGGGTTAAAATCATTAATATAATGGGTGGCTTGATTTATGGTTCTGAGATTATGTATATGAATTATGCCTGTATCTTTAGACACAAGTCAGTTTAGTGAAATGGCCAGATATTATGTTCAGCTGCTGAGCAACATCAGGCCCACATTGGCCTCATGTATAAGAATTATTTCCTTTTTTTATTTGCAGTTGGGTGCAGTATGTGGCAGAATATTTGTGAATGCAATTTCTTTGAATTTTTTTGTGAATTGAGTTTGAAATGTGTATATTGACCGTTGTTGTTATGGGATTTAATGCCCTTTTCCATCACAAGATAGACTGTACATGACAGCCAGTATAAATAGTGGAGAAAGATCCCGGGGAAAACCCCGGAAAAAAACAACAAACCCACAAGAAGCTACTGGCAAGCTTTTTCACATACCCACACTGGCTGAGCCAGAGACTCAAACCCTTGCAGACAGGCGAGATGCCAGTGATCCATAATGATGAGTGCTTTAGACCACTCATTGCCATGTGGCCCCCATTGTATGATGACCAGTTATGGAAGAAGAAAATTGCTACTTAGAGACTCATCTCAATCATGGGTTTGGGGTGGGTGTTGGAGAGGTTCGGTTTTATATTTACATTAGCAAAATTCTCACCACCACTATAATTTTTCAACAGAAGTGTAGCCTGTCTTTTCGAATGCATTACTTGAATTTCTATATTAGATTGCTGTCACATTTGTAGCTTTAATTCTTTGCATCCAAACTGTCAGAATTGATTTGCCTTTCCTGAATAGAATATTAAATTATTGATCTTGTTGTATTAGTCTACAGTTAGAAAACAAGTTTGGCAGGCCATTCAGTAAATATACAGATATGTTAGGTTTCAGATTTCTTGCCTGTAATCCACCAGGCTGTTTATTGGATATAGTGTGTGCTCTTCATTGAGTTGGGAAAAGAGACTATAAGAGCTTCAGTGACAGTAATCTATTTATGAGACAGCTGCTGGATTTTTTTCACCTGGATCTTTGTAATGATTACAAAATTTGTTGAAGTTAAATTACTATATGACATGCTACCTATAGGAATTTGACAACTTTGCTTCTCAAACTTAATTTAAAAAATGTACTTGTTCTTTAATTTTTTTTGGCATACAATCTTAAAGGAAAAACTTGTCCTAAACATTATAGTCAATGTGGTTGATGCTCATTTTAAATTACATTTTAATGACAAAAATTTAGATTATTTTCTGTGACAGATGGTGTTTGTTTGCTGTTTAAGTGCCTAGCAAATCAAGTTGGTTATTTAATTCAGATGCCATTAGAGTAAAGTGTCATGCCAAAGGACACACAATGGTAGTCAAGGTTGATCCAGTAATGGAATTTGAACCTGCACCCTTTTAGTTGCAAGTCCAGTTTGCTTACTGAAAGCAACAGAATCATGTTGAATTATACCCTAATACCTGGGTGGTGATTAATTTTCTACTTAATGCATGTCCAATTCACAGACCGTATGCTGCCCAGTCTTTAACATTATGCAACATGCAGACATGTAAGCAGTCCTGAAAATATTCATTTTAATTAATATACTTAATTAGTGATAAAAAAACTGTTCTGCTCATATAGCCTCCGTCTTAAGCATTTTATGTTTGACCGACAGCCCAAAAAAGGGTTGGATGCTCCAGCTCTTATTTTGAAACATGTCCAGTCTGAAAGGCCATATTGAACCTGTTGGTAGGTTGAAATATTGAATGATTTTACTTGTCATCTTTTATAGACATAGATAACAAGAGATCAATATCAGGTTGAACTGATAAGACTGCAAGTATTTTTGTCTCATTTGCATTAGAAAATTATATGACATTCATGTAGGTATCGCTTTTCTGGCAGCAGATTCAGCATAAATATTTTGTTCAGTTTAATTTTAAATCAGACAAAATAGGCTGGGATGTGCACAGGCAATTAGCATCTCATTCAAATGAACTTTCATTTGTTCATTTCAACCCTATGTTGGGGGTCATTTTATCTTTATTTTGTGTTTTCACACTACTTCATGTATAATATTAAATATTGAGTACAGCAATGCTTTTTCCCTTACAGAACACCTTCCTAATTCTATTTTATCTTAGATCCTTATTTACTTAGTCTTTTATGGATAGAGTATTGATTTGCTTGCATTAAGAAAGGATGTTGACTCAGACCATTCCACTTTGAGTCTCAGAAATTCTGATTGATCCTTGACTGGTTCTTCATTAGTATCACATTTCAGCCATGTCAATACTTCCAGTTTTTGCATCAGTCTGTATGAAAAAATAGGCTCCCTAATATTGATCAGAGGCAAGTATCCCATCTAAAAATATTTACTGGTTAAATATTGATGTAGTTAGGGTTATAAAACTTTCTCACTGATTTTATTGTTGGCCCATATGTGAAAACTATTGCAGTAAAACCTGTCTTTGAAGATCATAACTGTTAGGAACCATCTGTTTTGAGAGATCCAATTCTCTATGAACAGATTTTTTTATCATAAAGTGTTATGATCTCACATATTACTACTCCTCCAGATTAGATGGTCATGCTAACATGGTGCTGATCTGATGACCATCAGAATGGCCATCTTAAAAATCATGTTATGGTTATGCTTCCTGAAGGGAAAGACATATGGCATGGCGTTTTCATCAAATGACTACATATGTTTTGTTGGCTCTAAATGAAAATGCAACCACCCGTATATTCATTATGGCCACCAAATCAGCCCCATCTTGTTATTGTTACCCCTCCTTTATAGAAAGCCATATCAGCTTGAGGTAGTCACAGTAAGACTTCTTATTGTGTCATATCAACATTGGGTTTTTACCAGAAAAGTTATTGTTTTGCCTAATTGATAATAAATAAAAGTTGGTACTAAATGAAAGTGGTACCACTTTGACATCTATTATGTCCACAATGGCAGAATTCTTGAAAATTTTGTTATTGTTATTTGTCCTAAATGGAAATCATATTGACATGGTGTTTCCCCAGAAGGCTGATCATGATATCTGATAATAATAATAATAATAGTAATGATGATAATGATATCATTATTTAAAAGGTGTAAGTCATTTTGATACAATTAATCATCCTTGAGGCTCTCAGTTGTCCTGAATAAAAATGGTGCTGATCTGACCTAAAAAATGTTATGGCAGCTATAATTAATATTAAAAAGATTGTAACTAATTCTTCTGAAATATTTATTCAAAAGTCTTCTAATTTTTACTTTTTTGCCCCAGATGAAAATGTTGCTGATTTTACTTTCAATATGGCTGTCTCATTGGGTTAATTGAAACTCGTGTTGCTCAACTTATCAGACCTAGTTATCAGTTAAATAAAAAATTTGTCTCATCTTTAAATTCCTGACATTTCTTTTCAGACAGTAGCACAAATCCCTTCATGGGACTTTTGTTATGTTTTAGCCCAGTTTGTGGATTCATCTATAGAACACATTCATTGTCTTGTATTTTGTTATGTTTTAGCCCAGTTTGTGGATATATCTATAGAATGCAGTGCCTTGTATTTTGTTCAAGCTCAAAGGCCATGACCAAAAATTTTGTACAGCACTTACATGTGAAATCAAAACATAAGAAAATAGTTTTGTTACCAAATCTAGCATGTTGGAATTTCTAAATAATAGAGATTGTTTCAGTACTCAGCAGTTGAAAAAAAGAATCAACCTTATCATTGTTTCTGGAAATTCTTTTCCATCAGTAGATCATTGGCCCCATCTGTGGACTCTTGTTTGTTTTATTTGTGTTTTTATACCAGTTTGTTTTTCGTTCCAGTTATTACTAGCACCAACTCCCTTCATAATAGGAGTACCTGCAAGCTTCCTTATGTACAAGAAAAATGTAAAGCTTCCTGATGATGTGTGGTTGATTGACCTAGATTCCAATAAGGTAAATATGGTAATCTCTTTGACTTCATCTATGTATGTATGTATGTATGTATGTATGTATGTATGTATGTATGTATGTATGTATGTATGTATGTATGTATGTATGTATGTATGTATGTATGTATGTATGTATGCATGCATGCATGCATGCATGCATGCATGCATGCATGCATGCATGCATGCATGTATGTATGTATGTATGAATGTGTACTTATGTGTATTTATGTATGTAATGTATTTATATATGTATGTTGTGTGTGTGTGTGTGTGTATGCATACATTGTATGTTTGCAATTATCCCATAGTAACTCATGCAGATCCTAAAATATCCATACACTTTTATTATGGAAACCTCTTGGAAATTTTCTTTTGTGTATGCTGTCATTGTCTGATAATGAGAAATTTGATATACATCATCCTCTGAAACCATGCAATAAGTATGTCTGCTTTTGTAAAATCAGTGTTATTGAGCAGCTTGAAATTTTGTGATCATTTCATTATATTGTCATCAGTACCTTATTATGTCATAGCTATTTAAACTCAAGGGGTGCTTGAACATAAATGAAAGGTTATCAAATCTTGTTTCTATCTAAATAATAAAAAAGGTGTTTACACATTTTTAATAAATATAAGAACAGTGCTATTAATGAAATTGATATAATCAACAAAGTTTGCAAGATCCTGGTAAATCACACATGCCCAAAATTGGTCTCGATGATTTTACTTGCCAAAATTTCTGATTAGAGCTCAGTAATTCAGTTGTCATTTTGAAGAAATTCACCAATGTTTAATTGTCTCAATGTGTCTAATAAGAGAAATTTATGACCTTTAACCTATAGAAATTTAATTAATTGTTGCTCGAATTCAGGTGTTATTTTATGGATAATTGGTAACAGGGTTCTGTCAGCTTTACTGTTTCTAGGCAGTGACAAGTCATGGAGACAGATATTTAACTAAGTGCCTTACTAGAAAATGTACATTACCTTGTAAATTTTGTGTGGTTTGGGATCATTAGGATCTTGAATGATGTAAGCTGGGTGAACTTTTCCAGTACCAGTGCATCATTATGGTCAACAGTGTAAGCTGAACCTTTTGACCTTGGGTATAAGGTCAAATGTTTTACAACCAGACTTTGATCATTGGTTTGACATGCATTGTCTATTGATAGATGTCACAGAAACTTCCATCACATGTGGATTAACTCTAGCAGAGATAACCAAATTTACCATCTTACTTGAGCTGTACATAGTGAGGTAACCAGATTTACTTAGTCTTACTTGAAATTGCTAGCATGGTTATGTTACCATACATATGACATTTTGAATGCCACTCATGATATGTGTCAGCCAGGTAGCAAGTGATGCAGTACAAATTGTGATACAGGAGACTAACTTGTCCATACAGGAGTGATGTTACAAAACTTATGATGCTGCTTCGTAATTTGTCCATTTGTCTCTATACTGTTGGTGACCGCTCCAGGTGCCTACTGGCTAGAGCATCCGCTTCAGATGTGGGAGGTTAATGGTTCAAACCTCATCCCAACCATACCAGAGACTTATAAAAATGGTACTAACAGCTGCATCACTAGACTCTCTGTATTAAGATGTTAATGTTAGGACTGGTTGGCCTGGTATCAGGATGCTACATGTCTTTGACACGATGCCCCAGTGCTAGACATCACTATAAACTGCCACACTGCAGAGATCGAAGCAGTATGACTGCAAAATTGGTGAAGCTATGTTAAAAATCCAAATCACAGACACACTATACTGTTGGCATTGTAGGTATGCAAAGAAAGTTACAAGTATTATCAAAATGTATTTATGACCATTTGCAGATAATTCATGTTTTTCTTATTAGCTGTAAAATGCCTTTGTAATTGTTTAAATGTTGAAACTCAAAATATTTCCAGACAAAAATAAGCTGAATGCTTTACATTTCAGGGTTTGTCTGCTATTTGGGAAATTTTTCATTTCGATATTAAATCTACAGAATACTTGAATCGGCAATAAAAAATGAATTGTTCAACACATCAGTTATTTATTATATCACATAGCAGTATTTGACTAAAAGTTGATTCCGATGTTTTGTCACTGAGATTGGTGGTTTTTACAGCTGGGTAGGAGAACCAGTCTGATAGCAAATATTTAGTTACACAAAAATGCCATAATTTTTCAAATTTTTCATTGGAGAGAAATAAAACTCATAAATTTTGTTTCAATTTTCAAGTTGATTTTTATTGTCAGTGATACATCAACTTCAGGTGCTACAATGGTGATGTATTCTCACACTTACAGTTCAGTATGTGTTTAGATATTGTACAAGTACTAGATATTGATCATTGCAGAAAATATTATGGTGATGATAATTAATGATGTATCATACACATCTGGTGATGACTATTAAAACAGCTCAAAATAATATCCTTAAAATTGATGTTTCAAACACACAGACACACACACAAAATTATAATATAAAAAAGTTTTTAAAAATTTATATGTCTCACAAAGGAGCTGGTCTGATTGGAGTTGATACACCCACACTATTTCAGCTGCTGTGGGATATGCCTGCAATAACCCCTTACTATTTGTGTTACCCCAATGACCCCTTGCTTTGCTTTCAGCTTCTAGAGCTACAGCATTCTAATTGAAATACCCATTTCACAGTTTGTCATCTTTCATAAAGCCTGACAGAAATGAAGAGACTCTCCTAATTATATTTACCCATGTATAAAAATTATAGGTCCACAGATTTCAAAAACATTGAACTGCTGGCATAGATCAGGGTATACTCTAGTACTAATATTAGTACCTTAGTCCTTTTGTGGACATGGTACTAACATGAGTTTATGTGTGTTACTGGAGCAGCCGGGTGTGATTCACACCCGGCTCATTTTTAGCCTAATATTAAAAATTCTGAACATGTTTTTTGATATATTATAAATTAAATTGAGTAGTCCTCTTATTTAATACTGGAATAATCGCAAATCATTGTAGAAATAGTGGTAAAATCTCATTTACCTTTCTTATCCAATATTTTCGTTTTGATTGTCCGTCATATTAATTCAAATAATGCCTACTTCCGCTCTCAGCTTCGTTTGTTTGTGTGCCATATAAGGACCATAATGCCTTATTTGGAAACAAACAGATCATAGTAAAAAAAAAATGGCATGGTTTGAATCAGAAATTCTGCGTATTAAAAGTAAATATGGTTATCAAGTGACTTTGAAATTGCACCAAGAAGCAATTATTTTCTCAACAAAACCCTATTTTGCAATGTATGCAAGTATCCATTCTCAATCTGTGTTATATCATTTAACAACTAATACCATAGGGTAGAATATCCATATATAGTCTGGCAAGCCTTATGTAGAAAATGGGTCATGGCGATAGTCGCGTGCTATCTGTCATGGTGGACACAGTGAGTTTAACATAACTACGCCAATTTATTTTACCGTGTAAGGGCTTAATAAATTCAAAATAAGCCAAACTTTTTTGACAAAATGATTAAACTTATTTAGTAGATTTCTAAACTATTTGTTTCTGACTTAGGTGAGGATTTTTTTTTTGCTGCATTACATGATATGGGATCAGTTCGTAGCCTCAACCACAACAAAACAAGTTGAGGCTACAACATTGTAGCTAGGTATACTCTGTCAGTTACAGATACTCTTTACACTGTACAGCAGCATTAACTAAAGATTATGGCATTACACAGTGAACTGGAAATGCAGTGCAGTTAGATGTCACAGCTTTTATATAGGCTGTTAGTTTGTATCAAAGGGGCACTGGATGGTCTATCCTGCTCACCATTACCAATCTCTGTCATCTCACCTCCTTCCTATTGGGTTCTAATCTCATGTTGATCCAGTTTAGGTTTGTTAAAAAACTTGCCATCAGTTTTCTATGGGTCATTGGTTCTTACAGGGGTTTCACAAATTCTTCCTCTACCAGTTATAATGGACTGAAAAATAGTGTTTGTAAAACCATCAGTTTGTTTGAGCTGCAACAAAAGGCACAATTTGAAGTAGGAGAAGCTTGCTGTATAAAAGGGTCATGCAGCTAATTGATTGCACACATTGATGAGTTTCTTATGAAGGATGAATTGCCAGTGGTTTCAAAGGAGGGACTTGCTTGAGAATTTAATCCATCAGAAATGTTTTTATCAATCATTGTAGTGAACAGAAAGTTATGATTAAGTATAAATAAAATTTTTTAAGTGTTTACATGTTTGCTGTATTATTAGTAGAAGATTTTTGCAATTTGCACATTGTTAATGCACATAAATTGTATTGTCACCATAACACATACAGTATTGTTGTTATAACAAATACAGTTGCCTGGAAATATGTAAATATTTGATTCTCTAAAAGGTTTTGTGATTTTAATTACTAATTACTGATATTTCTAAATTGAAAATTTTTATTTTCTAAATTACTAATGAAAATAGTTTAGGGTTTATGAAAAGTTTTGCATACTCAAGGTGCTGTATTGAGTTGGATATTTATCTAGGTCATTCAATAGAATTGAACAGCTCTCCAATTTGGCTGTGTAGAATATTTTTCTTTCTTGACTTCAGATTACCTTAGAAATGGTTTCTTTCTTTTGTTTTGCTCTTGGGTGGTCAAAGACAATTTCCAGTTCACGATAGGCAAGACATAACAGCCAGAATATTTGGTGGAGGACAAAGCTGGGAATGACCATCATCCCACAGGAAGCTTCAAGCAAACTTTTTAACATACCCACATCAGTTAAGCTGAGATTTAAATGCATGCATGCAGAGGTGAGATGTGAATAATCTATAAAGGCCAGCACCTTTGACTAATCAGCCACCCAGGACCCCACCTTACAAATGGAAATAGATTCATTCTTGCATAGGAAGAATCTCATTTGATTTACCTTGATGAGTGTTAGACAGTTGCTCTTCTTGTTAATGATGTCATCAGCTGAATTTATTTGATTTGCATAAATTATTCTTGTAAGGACATTTTTATCTTCATTTCAGAACTTTTTCTAAACATTCACACCCATTCAACAACAAACCAGAGTTCACACATCTTTATCTTAATTTCTGAACTTTCAGTGTCTACACCCACTTGGCAACAAACCATGGTTCATATATTTTTATCTTAATTTCTGAACTTTTTCTCAACATTTACACCCACTCAGCAACAAAACAGGATGCATACATTTTTATCTCAATTTCTAAATTATCTCTCAACATCTACACCTTTTCAGCAACAAAACAGAGTTCATAAAATACCTTAAAATCCTATATAGTACTAAATTTATGCTTTTTAAATTTAAAGCCTTGGAATCCTTTACAAATTGACATTTTACTTCTTTAGTCATTAGAAAGTTCTTTGAAATCATTTTTGATTCCTCTAAAATTATTTTGAACCTTTTTTTTGTCATACATTCCCTGGACTGTTAGTGTGATCAGTACATTAAGGGATCTTGCTCTTTTGTATTGATAATCTCAAATATTTCAGAGCTTTTGGTTTTTTTTAAATCTGTTGTCATGATTTTGTCTTTTGCTGTCATTGTCTTTATTTGAGGTCGTGGAATTTTTTTTTTGAGGTTCTAGAAAGTCCAGGGAAAGTTCTTTAATTTTAACTGGTCCTGACAAGATGCATAAATGATCTGAGTTTATTATATGATGACTGATCAGGGTCTTTATTATTTGTTCTACTAATTAATCTGAAAAATGTGTTGAGTCAGATCTCTTGGTTCATTATGTAATGGCAAATCTGGGGTTTGTGTTGTTTGTTCTCCTAATTAATCCTAACAGACTGTATTAACCCAGAACTCATATATCAATGTCAACTTCAACAGTTACACTTTTGGATTTAATCATCAATCCTTTTTTTCACTAAATTACTTGTTATGCTAGCCCTAAATGTGGATTACACTTTCTGGTACATTAAAGTGCAAAATAAAAAAAAAAAAAATAAAGCAATAAAAAGTCCTGTTTGTCATTTATATTATTATCTCTTTAATTCCTCTTATCACAAAAATTTGAGAATATTTTCAACATAAACTGCATCATAAATATAGCAAAAGAGCTCATTTGTCTATCAGATCTACATGTACTTTTCTTATTTTTATCTTTATAGCTTCTGTACATGACCCTTTTTCATTAATTTTGAAACTTTGTTTGGCATATTCATTATATTGATATCAGGTTCAGTATTGGACCAATGTGTACGTTTGAAGAAAATGGCACCAGATCTTAATCGGAATAGGATTTCACAGCTTGACTTGTGGTTGAAATTTTATTTTAGAGCAGTTTGGTCTTTTTAAGCTTCAAAACATATCTAATCAGAAAAAGGACAAATCAACACTTTACACTTTTCTCCATCTTTAGAAAAAATTGTACTTATTCTTTCTTGGGGTTGGCAGTTATGAGAATGGCCAGCTTATATAAAAGGCATATCAGGCTCTCTGTTATTTGTTCTACAGATTAGTTCTAACAAACAGTAGACTGAGATCTGTTGGTTCACTATGCAAAATCTAGTCCTTTATAATTGGATCCAAAGTATATGCAAGTATCATCTAATAACATAAAAAAAGATTAAAGAAATGTCTGGAGTTAATAGTAATGCTGAGATTTGTAACTCGGCTTTGTTGTACTCCATGAAAGTTATTTGTGGCAGTGTAATTTCCTTATGTGATGTTTTAATATCATCTTGGGTTTCAATGTGAGTGAATATGAAGTTTGCAGATACTTTCCTTGAATGAAAATCAATGTACTAGTTTTATTTATTGCTCTGCTGTAATTTGCATTACCTAGAATAATTGCATTTGGTGATGGTTTCTTGCTAGCTTCAGTTAAGCTGTAACTTGAGTGTAAGATAAATCCTTTAATGTTTGGCCATAAGTTAAAATCAATATATTACATTGTGTTATAATTGTTTTAATTGGATTCCTCCTGATTTTGATTTAGACTCATGAGGACTTAATACTTACTGGTTGCAGATTGTTTGATGGAATCATTACTGAATACTGAATTTTCTTTATCAATCTTGACATCTTGAATTAATTATTTTTTAATGTTATATTAATCAGTGTTGTTGCTATGGATGCAAGGGACAGTTTTTATGCACAAATTTATTACCACATTCACCAGCCTTGTATGAAAAAAATTAAAAAAATGAAATAAACAAGTGATGCAAAAAAAGTCAATATTTTGGATACCTATATTAAAACAAAGCATAAGAATATAATTCACTTTACCAGAGAAATCAATGTCAGTTCATAGCAAAAGAAGTTTATGCACCCCAATGCCAAATTTATAGTTGCATTGATCACGCCCAAAGGTACATGTAATTTTTGACACCATGTGATGCTCACATTGCCAACACAAGCCCTTTTCCAAAGTGATAATTCTGCAAAAACACTGTGTACTAAACAGGATGATGCAATTCAAAATATTTGGTATCAAAACCATTTTTGAGATAATCTTAGACAACATTGGTTTTTCACATCTACAGGCTAAAGTAGCCGTGGCAGGTTTACATGCCTCACATCAGTTTCAAGAACAATACAAGACCCAAACACCCTACTAAATAAATATTGTGATATTTTTAATTAGTAAACATTCACAGCTAATAAAGCCACACCATAGCCTTAAGTTAAGAAATTTGATGGACCAGTTTACAGAACTATCCCATGCCACCTATATTGTAATTGAGACATGTCATTTAGCTTATGATCTGTTTGGCAGTGAAAACAAATAGCAAAATGCTTAGTACTTTTAAAACTCTGTTTAGGGTTTATGATGTTATCATTGATTCATTTTCACAACTGTAACCACTGCCCCTTCCCCCCCTTACACCTTCTAAGTTCTTTTTCCAAGATAACAGGTGAAAACATCTATCAGCAAATGCCATTCTTCAAAGGCCATGGTTATAAGATCATGTAATTAAGGAGATGGACTGCATTACAAACCGTCCATAAACATGTGCATGTAGATGGTAGAATCACATCTCATTTGATTGTTTTGTTTGTTTTTATTTTTTATTTGGTAATTTTTTCTTTCTTTTGGTAAGATTAAGGATAGTGCCTGTCCCTTGTACAAATTGTTATATTTTAAGTTTTAGCGTTACTATCGGGGAAGAGATTGGAGGTAAAACGACATGGGTGTGATTCATATCTCTTTTTCAAAAAAGGAACAAAAAGAATTCAGATTTAATTTTTATAAACATAATAACAGTCCTGTGAAAGATAATAATAATTTCAGGTTAAAAGTATAAAAGAACTATAAAAATCTTCATCAGTTGATGAATGCCATCGACGATCAGCACAGAATTTATGTAGACGTTCATGCATTTGGCTTATTCCAGCAATCCATTGCTGGAACTCATCTTTTTGTAGACGTAATTTCATGTAGACAGTTTTATACCAGAGCATCATCTTTGGAGGCCAACATCAGATTCTAATGCCAAGTGGCTGGATGAGTTATGTTTGTGTCAGGATCAGCTGGACAGTAAGCATCATTGTCCTTGTCTGTAAACAGAGGTCATGTGATGTTGAATTTAATAAAATTTAATAAATTAAACATATAAATTTCTTTTTGATTTTCTGTATTTTACATGTTTTCTTGTATCAATTAAAGGCTGATGTTTATGTCTTCTTATATAGGACCAGTAGCATTTTCAGGTTACTGGTCCTGTGGGCTTGCAGGGTTCTTTTGCAAGTTTGACATACTTTTTATATTTCAATATACTTTTTGTAATGATGTACAAATTGAAAATTTATAGACAACAATGTAGCATAGAATCCACAAATTTTATTTGCCGTTGTGGTCACTAAGATGTTTTTTTATCATGCTTTTTCTTTTTTTTACCTATCTATTATATATATATAATCTGTCTGTTTGCCTTGTGATTTTGTGTTTATTTGATGGAGAGGAATTTGTTAGATCGTGTTTCCTGTTCTTTTGTAGATAAATCTTTTTTGGCATTAGTTTTTGTTTAAATTTAAAGGATAAAAATAATATTAATAAGTTTGGAAAATTGCAACTGTAGTAATGCTATTTCCAAATATGCCATGTCCAAGTTTTCTTCTGTATCATTTCTCTCATCACCCTGCAATAAAATAAGAGTGTATCTGAATTGCAGTAATTACTTAGATAGACTTGTAGCATTTATCAACAGAATTTATGAATTTAAATTGACAGCTAATGGAGAAAAAGTGTGATGGATTAGCAGAAACAAATACTTTCATGTATGCCAATTCTTACTAACCATTTTCACTTTGAGTCTAGCTGATGTAAATTTAGTATAAGAATGTTGTATTTAGATTGATTTAAAACTTCTGGAATAGCTTTTGATGAAGCAATTTGAATCTATAAGAAAAGGTAATGACTAATATCTTCGTCTGATGATTGAAGAATTGACTGGGTCATTCATGTTACTACTTAGCGATGTCAGGGTTAAAAGACAAATAATCTTGAAACTTAAACAAAAGTTAATTTGAAAGAATGAAAAATATTTTGTTGAAAATGTTTTACATTGCTCTATGAACAGAAAAAGATACAAAGGTTGATAAAGATACCAAGGCAGATACTATGCTCAGAGCATGAAAGTGTTTCATGTCAAAATGGGTGGGTATAGTGGTAAGTTCAATGAAGAGAAGACAAAGTCATTTGCACTTTTTTGTATATTTTGACGAAGTTACTTGGGCAATTATTTCACCTGAATCGTCCATCTAGAATCGATCTAAAATGGATCCTGAAAAAAACTCTTTTCCTTGTATATTTAATAAGAGGTCTTATGGTCTTCAACCTGTGCATATTTAATGAATTTTTATTTGCTTACTCAGCTATAATTTTATAGGTAATTCATAATAAGCATTCATTCGTCACAGTGTCATACTGTGACGTAAATTTAGGGGGTGTTTCTCTTTCCGGTACAGTTGTATGGGGACAGATATTCAGCTAAGAGCCGAGCAAGGAAATGCATGCCAGCCAGTAAACTTTCTGTGATTCCAGATTACTTAGATTCTTTCCTGCATGTACAAATATTAATTTTCGATTGTTAAATGCCCCAAACAGTTTCACCAGTGTTTATCTGTAACACAGTCCTATACAATTTAGTGTGTACTGCTGTATTACAGATAAACAGCTGCACAATACCAATGAGATTTGAGTTGACCAAGTCATAGACTTTCACATATATCTTGGATTATTGTGTTCCAGCAAGCTGTAAAATAAAAAACTAATGAAAACTGTTGACCAAATATTAACATAATGTGTTCACTGGTATTGTCCTAATGAAGGAGATGAAAAATTATCAAGTAATAATCGGTGGTGGAAAATAAAATTATGTACAGCACCTGGAACCCATTGAACACAGTAGTGTTAGATTAGCAGATTATTTAGTAATAATTCATGGCTGATAATGATATTGCATATAACACATTGATTCCTTCAAAAACAGCAGTGTTAAGATTAGCAGATTATCAAGTAATCATGATATATCACTTGAAACCCTTTGAACACAATTAGCATATAGACTTTATGATTGAGATTGTTGTATAAGTTTGAAATATTGAAGGATTAATATTTGTCAAAACTTAGAGCAAAGCATAGCTTCAATTCTCCTATTGGAAATCTATTTGCATTTATAGGAGTTAATAATTCTGTTGAAAGATGTGTTCATGCCTGTATTTGTATCCTTAATTCTTCAGATAATTTACTGTAGGAGATTGAATCTGGTCAAGATGTGGATTATAGTAACAGTTCTTGGGCAGACATTGTAACCACATGTGAAAGCTAAGATGTGTGCTATCTACATGTACCAAACTCTCTGGATTGTTTAAGTTTAGATAAGGATGAAACCATTCAGTTTTGGGATCAAAAGGTCAGATTTCTTGGTCCTTGTGCTAAAACAAGAAATATGACTGGAAAATTGAACTTGCCCTTAGGAAAAATTGAGCTTGCCCAACTTTTAGACAACTTGTAAATTCTTGCATATACTTACAAAGATGAGTCCAACTGCAAACTGCATAGACCCAGGTTTGCCATTGCATAATGTGCAGACAGGTCTGGATCTGTGCATTTTGTTAGGAGTAATATGTACAACAAACAACATTGACCCTGAGCTTCAGGCCATTATGCTATAGCAGAGCAGGATCTTTGTTGTTTGCAGTTTTACTTGACATAAAATCGAGTATATATGGTAAGTAAGAACCCAATTTTATTTTGGAGGCAAAAAAATCAGAATCAGGATTAGTGTGAATGAAAGAAGAAAAATAGTATGTACAAATAGCATTTCTTCTACATAATTGGACAAAAGGTTAAGGATGGCTTTCTCTTGAGGCATGCTGTGAGTTCTAGATTACATATAATGTGCTATTCATGGTAATCATTGTTTAGTTATAAGAAATGCTCATTGCAAGCTCCATCATGTCACAAATGAAGGCCTGAACCTGCCCAACATCTTAGATTGAGTACAGCTTTCATTTAGGGAGTGTGGCATTACTGTATATACTTGCTGATAAGCCAAGTCAAACTGCAATCAACAAAGATCCTTATCTGCCATAGCATAATGTGCCTGCAGATCAGGGTCTGTGTTGTTTGTTATACTGATTACTCCTAATAAACTACACAGAACCTGATTTGTCGGCACATTATGCGATGGCAGAGTTGGGTCTGTGCAGTTGGATTTGTCTTATAAGCATGTATTGAAGGTATACATTTTCATTCCTCCTGAATCAATAATGTGATTTACTGTGTGCTGGCATGAATGAGAGTCAGGCTTTAATTGTACATCATACTGCCATAATTCATTGTAGACTCGCTTTATAACTGATGATGCTATACATACACCGAAAGCCAACAAGCAAAGAAGTATAAAAGACATAAAACATAAAAAAGGTCCAGAAACCTGCCATATATACTTGCTTTTAAAAGAGACCAACTGCAAATTGCTGGGACCCAAATCTGCTGTTGCATAATGCACCAGCAGGTCAGGGTCAGTGCAGTTAGGATTAATCATTAGAACAAAAAAACAGACCCTGATCTGCAGGTGCATTATGTAATGGCAGATCATGCAGGATCATTGTTGTTTGTAGTTTGACTCAACTCATAAGCAAGTACATATGGTAAGTATGCGGTCAATTCAGGTATTATTTATTTATTTATTTATTTATGTTATTAATTTATTTGTTGATTGGTTTCTCTATTCACTAGTAGCATTATTTTATTGGTTCTGATACAAGATTGTTGTTTTACAGCATAAATTAGTTCTGATAGTATAATAGCTTGGGCTTATACATGTGGAATTATAGCATCATGATAAAGGCTCA
>JAEAOA010001421.1:247500-480000 GCA_016746295.1 Potamilus streckersoni
AAAGCCACTGTTGCAAAATATAAAATTTCAAACATATTCTCCAGAAATGTGGAATAAGATTTGATCTGATTTGAGAGAAACATTCTGGCAATGAAGACGCTAAAATTTTCACAAATGATAGCAATCTGCATTCAGATAAGTCACAATTGCTAAATATACAAAAATCTATAAAGTGCTTTTTCTCAAAACCCCAGAATTTGACCAAACATGATCAAGACTATTTGGATCTCTTGTTCAGTCTTAAAATATCAAAATGTAGCCATCACCATGTGCATGTATGTCCATTCAGTCCAAGACAATAATCCTCTCAAATCCCTGTCTATGATCATTGAGGATTGGCTTTTCTCATTTCATAAATATAGATGTACTTCCATCCAGTCCAAGACAATAATCCATCCCAAATCCCAGGCTATGATCATTAGGGATTGGCTTTTCTCATTTTGCAAATATAGATGTGCTTCCATTCAGTCCAAGACAATAATTCGATCATTGGGGATTGGCTTTTCTCATTTCATAAATATAGATGTACTTCCATTCAGTCCAAGACAATAATTCCTCCCAAATCCCAGGCTATGATCATTAGGGATTGGCTTTTCTCATTTTGCAAATATAGAGTTCTTCAAGTCCAAGACAATAATCCATCCCAAATCCCAGACTATGATCATTGGGGATTGGCTTTTCTCATCTCCCAAATAGACTTGTTTCAAAGTCAAATCCACCTGCAAGCAACATAATATGTAGACACTGCCAGCAGATGAGGGTCTGAGTAGAGTATTCTACTGATAACTGTTAACAGACAATAAGATAGCAATATTGCTTTATTGATGTATCTGTCAAAGAAAATAGCCAGTGATTAAGCAGAGATATATGGGCACAGCATTATATTTTTCAAAAATTCTGCATTCTTAAAATTTTGACCAGAAACATTGTACATTTTTGTGTTATTAATTGCTCACCTAGCAAACAACCATATATACTTGATTATAAGTAGTCAAACTGCAAACATATTAGGAAGATCCTGATCTGCTTTTGCATAGCAAAGCAGTCCAGTTGTAGTAAAAACATAAGTCAGATTAGGTATTTCACCTTTAAAACATTTGTATATATACTTAATAATTTGTATAGATCAGTTATTATTCTAGGTCTGTGGGAAACCTTTCTTTCTGATGATACTGATGATTTGGCTCTCCAGATACAGGGGTTCAACTTTGAAAGAAAAGATAGGGAATCCATGGAAGTGGGTGGAATTCTTCTCTTATGTAGACAATACCATTAATTATAACATTCCATCTGATCTAGAGACTACTGGGGGGTAGAGAGTATCTGGATCCAACAAAGTAACTCTTGCCCAATCAAAGCCAATACTCTTTTGTTCAGTTTACATGCCACCTAGTTCCACAGCTGATTGGATTAATAGATTTGAGGTGCAGATTCAAAAAGCATTACTAAGGGAAGATTTAGAAACTATAATATTAGGTGATTTTAACATTAACTAAATGAAAACTCCACAATTAACATGGATAAGTAACTTTCAAACTTCCGACTTTACTCAATTAATTAGCACTCCAACTAGAGTAACAGATAAAAGTTGTACTATCATTGATCATGTCTATACTAATAAACCTGACAACGAAAGTGAAATTAATGTGCTATTGTACGTACTGAGTGACCACTACCCATTCTGTATAACTGAACATGTTCCAAAATCATATAAAAATGGTCAACACATTGAAATACAATACAGGGATGTTAAACAGTTTGATGAGAAAATGTTCTTAAATGATTTAGTTTGCAAACCCTTCCAACCAGTCTGCAATATAGCTGATGTCAACATGGCATTAGACAAATGGTATCAGATGTTCATTGCAGCCTTAGACAAGCATGCCCCAATTACAACAAAAAGGGTTAAACAGCAAATTATATCCAAGTGGATTAACCCTGAAATACATAACGCTTGGCAACTACTAGATAATTTCCACCAGATAAAAGACATAAAAAGCTTTAGAAAGGGGAGGAATACAACTAAGCGCTTGATAGATAAGGCAAAAGAGAACTAATATAAACAGGCTATTGAAGAAAGTAAGAGTATCAAGACATTGTGGAAGAATCGAAAAGAGCTGAATCCACCCAAGAACAGTTGTTGACCCCCTAGACTTAAGCAAAATGAGGATATAGCAACATTTGTACAAGACATTCTGGAAATGTTCAACAATTTCTTCATAAGCATCTCCAGTAACAGTATTCAGAACCAAACTAACATCCTAATTGAACTTGATGCTCTTCTATCATTTAAAAGAGCTAATATTTCTGATGATAATTATTTGTCAATAGCTAACGTTAGTGAAGCTAATTTCGATATGCTAATTAAGGTGAAAATTGATAAATCCTCTGGATTGGATGGTATTGGTTCAGGAATTCTTAAAATTGCTGCACCAGTAATAACAAAGTCATTAACGCATATCATAAACTTAAGTATAATATGAGTGGTAATTTTCATGAAACTCTGAAATGTGAAAAGGTTACACATGTCTTTAAGAAAGAAGAAAAGGAGGATCCAGGGAATTACAGACTAATATCAGTTCTACCTGTATTGTCAAAATTATTTGAAAAGCCATTCAGGTCTATAAATCTTTTGAAACATACTGTTTCATAAAGTGCAATAAGGATTTAGAAAGTAACACTTGTGCCAAACAGAACTTAACAAATTAATTGATCTTTGGCTGAAGGAAATGGATAATGGACATATGCCTGGGATTGTTTTCCTTGACTTCAAAAAAGCCATTGATTGAAATTTTGCTACAAAAGTTGAAATTTTACAGATTAGACAGTCCTTCTTTAAACTGGTTTAGATCATATCTAAACCAATTTCTCAATGAGTAAGCATTGGCAATATTAGCTCTCAAACTTGCACTATTTATTCAGGGGTCCCTCAAGGCTCAGTTTTAGGTCCTCTCCTCTTCCTTATCTTATGATTTACCATTAAATAATGAATCCACAGGTACAGATTTGTTTGTTGATGATGCAGCCTTGTATACGTCTTGTTCTGATATTGAAGTTATCCTAATTAGATTAAACTTAGACCTTATTAGAGTCCAAAACTGGGCACATTAACATAGGATATTAATTAATGAAGGTAAAACAAAATGTATGATTTTGGGGACATCACAAAAGCTAATCAGGTCAGGGAACCCAGAACAATTTCTTGCAATAAATGATTATCTGTTAGAAAATCTCAAACATGATAAGCTTGTAGGTGTGTCTATAGAAAATAATTTATTATGGAACAACCATATTGATAAGCTTTGTAAAACACTGTCATCCAAAATTGCCCTACTCAGCAGAATCAAGAAGTATTTACCTACGGGAACGCACAATCTATACTATAAGCATTATATTCTTCCAACATCGGATTATTGTTCAAATGAATGGGGAAACTGCTAAATCTGAGCTTGATAGGATTTCCAAACTTCAGAAACTAGCATCATGGGTAATTTTAAATGCATCAATTGATCATCCCACAAAAGCATTGTTTACAGAACTCAAATGGTTTACAATATATGACAGGATAGATTTTCACAAGGCAGCTGTTTTTTATTAATGTTTACATGGAACTGCACCAGAATATCTTCAGAACTTATCCAGGCCTTTTTCAACACAATACCAGTTGAGATCAATATTACATGGAATCCTTCTAGCACCAAAAGAACAGAAATTTAAAAAGAGCTTCCAATAATTTGGTACAGTTCTGTGGAACAAGCTTCCACTACATGTAAAATCTGATGATAATATTAGAGTATTTAAGAAGGTATATCACGAGCATGTATGCATTTCTAATAGATAATGGAATTTAGTATTTTAATACCAAGTATGTTAAAATAAACAGTAATTATTACTATCTTCATATAATTTGCATTGTTATACTCTCCTTAAAAAAGCCTCAGATGAGAATAGTCCTTGACTAATAAGTCACCCTTTATAAATAAAGTATTATTATCATCATTTTCATCATCATCATCGTCATCATCACTGTCGTCGTCGTTGTCATCATCATCTTTTTTATACCCTGCAGGTAACTCCAGCCCGAGGTTGTGATGATCTTCCTGCTATGCCTGAACCGGAGGGCACTGTTCTCAAAAACCATCTTAAGCAGGTATCAATCAACTCGATATATTTTAATTACTTTTCAATATCCTGTAGGATAGTATATTGTTAAACTGTACATATGCAGTCTTGGGTTGGCTTTCATTGCTGGCATGCATAAAGGTTAGTGACCACTCATTCAGAATAAATGTGGGGCTTAAAAAAAAAACCCACAAAAAATCAACTAAATATTTTTACTCATCTAGAATCAACTCTTGCTATTAAGGGTATTTAAAAGTTAATGATATTAATGGCCTAATTTGAATTCTGTTAAATATTTTCTGGAACTTGTTCTTGGATCCTTCCAGTACCAGTTATAAGTACACGTAATTACAAACTGAGACTATTCTTGCTCTGGTAAAATGCATTTATTAGTAGTCAAGAGTGAGAGAGAAGCACTTACATGAGCTTGATCAGGACAAATGAAAATCAGTGTCTGGAGTTTGATTGAAAAATATCAGCAATATTTATGATGTACCATATTTAATGTTATTTTTCTTACACGAACAAAAAAAATTATTAATTTCGGTTATGAAAATTTTTATGTAAAATGAATAATTATCATTTTGTGGTAATGACTGTGTAAGAAAAATGAGAGGATTATACCCGAACAAGGTTGATGGAAAAGACAGCACTAAAACAACCTAACATCCAAAACAAATGTACAAATTTGTCTCATTCTGCTCTCAACTCAAGAATCTGATTGTTGTTATGAGAGAGAGAGAGAGAGAGAGAGAGAGAGAGAGAGAGAGAGAGAGAGAGAGAGAGAGAGATATTGTTTGTTCAGGAATCAGTTACCTCTCAGTTGTGTTAAATCCTTATGTAAATGGAATCAGTTACCTGTCAGTTGTGTTATTCCATATGTAAATACTACAAGGGCACTATTATATTCCATTGGCAATTAAAACCCTGAATAAATAAATCATTTTTTGTTGTACCAGTAATTATGGGATCCATTGTCAGTAGGCTATGCAGACATAACATACATGCTAATTAAATACTCTTTGACCTTTAGCTTGTTTTTTTTTTTATGTGTGTAAATACTGGATTGAAGACCAGATTCACTCCAACAGATCAAATTAAGGAGTCTCTGCATAGGGAATGAGGCTACCTGTGGGGTGTTGAAAATGAGTATGACTTGCCCATTAGCTCAAGAACAATATTAATCTACTGATATTTGTTCTGAAGCCATTGAAAAGAAGGCAAAAGAATTTGAGAGAGAGAGAGAGAGAGAGAGAGAGAGAGAGAGAGAGAGAGAGAGAGAGAGAGAGAGAGAGAGAGCAACAAGGCAATGTGTATCAAAAAATAGTTTTATATTATAAACACATTTTCAAGGATGTAATTTGTGATCCTATGTTGGATATTACCTATATGTAAATCAAACTTAAATAGTCACAGACTTTTGCATTTATGATTAAAACTAATGGGTTTTTATAGTTTTACTGCATTACTATATCAAGTCAACAAGATTAATTGCCCAGTGGTCTGTGGTCTTCACTTCATCCTCTACTGAGATATTATTTTTACTGGATAAATAAACTCAGATGCTTTCAGAACTCATTTTCAAATGCATGTGTTTCTTGGCTACAGACTGACCTAATAAAGAGCACAATTGTCCAGCTGTTAATGAATAGTGGTATATATTGTAGTGGCAACAACATAACAAAAACATCAATCATTATATTTTCTCACCGATACAAAAGACAAAGAAGGGCAATATGATGAATTCGAAAAGATTCTCAGTTAATAAAACAGTTGCCCTTTCCGAGTAAGCTGTGCAAAGGGCTTTCTGCACACTTGTAATTGGTGAATATTTATTTACGGTTGGTTGTTTATTTCTTTTTCATTATTAGATGCCTCAGTTACCAGAAGATATCAGACAATTAGATTTGTGTTTCATTAGAAAAAAAAATATTTATATTCTTATGTAGGATTATACCAAATATACTCAGTAAAGAATAAATTGGTCGTTTTGCATATCTAAGTGATACATTGTTTTATGTAAGAAAAATAATAGGTTGACCAAACAAATGTGAAGTTTTGTGTACGAAAAAATATAGCTTTAATTAATTCTTACTTGTATGGCTTGATGGTGTACAAAAAAATTAAAGGGTACGAAACAACATTAAATATGGTAACATCATTTGAATTAAGCCCTGAATCAACACTTGATGATAGGAAACATCAATGGGTATGGGTAATTGCACACATTGTAACAAGTTAAGTATGTTAATTTTGAAATACTTTGGTTTCCTAATGGTTCTTTAGGTTTTTGCACATTAATTGCCACAATTTATTATTCTGTCCTGAAACTATGATTTACACATTTAAATGTCTTAAAAGCAATTACAGCAATTTACAACATAGCTGCATTATTTTGCCACACTGTATAAAAATGTGCATTAAACAAATCTCACAAGACATCATCTTTATTTAATGATATTCGTAATGTAAGCATAAAGATGACATGAAAAATACCATACACTGTTATAATGTATACTGTGTAAGTTGCATATATATTGGTAGTTTGTGGGTGCAGAGATAAATTAAAATTGGTATATGTGTAGCAGTGTGTTACTTGGGAGCAAAGGGTGAAAGTCACATTCCTTATTAATCTCTATGATTTGACTTAGTCATGCCCATCTTTATATATCCATAGTTGTCCATGGATGTGCACTTTGGAGAAATTTTGCATGACTGAGAACCTCTGCTTTTTGTTGAGTGTAGAATCTACTAAATAGTTCAGAACTGAAATATTTGTAACAAAAGATGCAATGTTTGGAGTGTTTTAAAGTAAAATTATAATTTTAACTTTTGCTGTTCTTGAATGAAAATTGGGCAAATCGAACATCCAGTATGGCTACTTCATTGGCCATCTTGGAAATAGTGCTGCTCCTCTCAGATCAAAAGTAATATTGCCTGGGCATTTCTTCAGAAGACTTCTTATGATGTCTACTTGGTATTAAAAATAAAACAATTCTTGCTATCATTACTCCTCCAAAATTGAAAGTTGTATCAACATGGGTGTTCCACCAGAAGACTTTTTATTATGTCTTATGACCAATAATATCACTAAGTTAAAATGGTGACATGCTGAAGACCATCGTATGCACCACACCAGCTAATTTGATCATTTCTGTTATTGTTAAAGAATATCAGAGAGGGTTCCAACACTTGACAGTCAAAGGAAGAAATGGTCTTATCTTGAATTCTGGGAATTCTTTCACCTAGTCATCATCAGTCCCTTCAAGGGTTTCTGGTCTTCTTTTGTATGTTAATATATGATACAGTAATAAAAGATCCTGAAGAATGTTCAATAAAAAAAATTTCTTAAGTTTGATAAGAAAAGTAACTATATGAAAACTTTTGAAATCCATCAGAACTCAATGAATATTCATAGACTGTCCGCAGCGACCATAGACTATCATTTGGCCACATTCTGTTTTGATGTATACAGAAAGAAAAACCACATTGGGAATGAGACTCTGAAGAAAGGGAGGCAAATTAGATTCTGTTCATTGATGACTTTTCAAAATTTAAAATCTTGTCAGAACTTGTAATGAACTGTTCAAAAATAATATTTTTGTAATGGTGAGGGATAGTTTGTTACAGATTTTTACTAAAAGTTATTTTTGTTCTTGCAGTAATTGATGTGATTGTTAGAACTTGACTGGTTAGCTAGCTTCACCTCATATTCACACATGTATTGCTGTATTTTATGCATTCCTGTATGTACCATGTCTTATCAATGTACCCTGTTCCTGTCAGTTTGCCATATCCTTTGTATCACAGGATATTTTTACTTGTGCTTATTGGTTGGTGTGTTACTATGTCATTGAATCTGAATCAGAATTGGTGTCTTTCAGGCTCTTGCCAGCATGAGCATGACACCACAGCCAATCAAGAACCTTGATGTTCTAGCCCAGAATCCGGATATTTGGAAAAGGCGGGAAAGTTTCTCTTTGCAGACAGGATTCAACCCACTTATCTATGGCAATGATGTGGACTCAGTGGATGTTGCTACAAGAGTTGCTATGGTATACATTTATTATTGTCCCACTGTTTTCATCTTATCTTGACTTTGTGCATTTGTATGTCCATTTTGAGAACTTATATGTAATATTTCAGTATGCAAGTATTAAATTTGCCAACATTTGTAAAAATAGCTAAATTTTCATGCCATTATAAAAATTTGGAAATTTTTTGATTTTTGTTTTGGTACTTAGAGTTCGTTTCCAGCAGATAATTGGGGGGATATGTTAATTCCAGATTATTTGTTGTTTTCTGCATTTTTATTGTTGTTAAGTCACTTGAATTAACCCTTTGCCTCATGTCAGCTCCTTTGGGTGCCTCTCATGGATGCCTTTACCTGATTTGCATGTTTGGATGGCTCTTGACCACCTACATTTAAGTATGTTTAGATGCCTGCTGTAAACATAGGCTATTTTGAGCTGGTTATACATAGCACTACCTTCGGGGAAAACCTTCTTTTAGATACTAAATTAGGTAAATGACCATTACATCACATCACGTCATTGATATTTAAGATTTAGTCATAATCTGTTTTTAACGTAACTGAGTCAGATTCTCCACTCTCCCAAATGGAGGCATGGATTTTATTTCACTACTCTTTTGAGTTTCGAAGATTAGAATTATGAATATCAAATCTTCATAAAAAAATATGGACTTAGATGTTGAAGAAGGCAGTATTGATTTTTTAAAATATAATTTATCAAATTTAGATGAATTTCTGATTTAGGCATGGAGCAGGTAGATTTTGATTTTGAGAAATGTCGGCTATGGTTGATCACAGCTTCACTGGCTTGACAGTGAACAAGTTTATATAATAGATGTGTACTAAAAAGGTAAAATGGTTCAAACTGATGTTGAATTTAGCATATACTAGACTATTATAAATTTAACTGGCAGGCATATGTGTAGTATGTGGAATAGGTAACATATTCTATTTATGGCAAACTGCACTGTGTGACCTTAAGTACAGGTAAAATAACTGCCTATAGTCACAGACCATATGATGTAAAGGGTTAATGGTCTCAAATTATAGCACTTCCTAATGCTTTTACTGTTTGACTGTCCTAGAAAGAACATATTATGTCCTTCCTGTTCAAAGCTATAAACATTGCATGGATGTGTTCCGTTTTCAAGGTGAGATTCTTCAATTCACCTAACACTTTGGGGAACTTCTCAGAGCATACAAGGACCCTGAGGTTGTATCCACGGCCAGTGGTTGCCTTCCAGCTGTACAGCTTTTTGAAGTCTCGTCCAGTTCGTACCCATTTTACTGCCAGACTAGCCAGAACACAGGTTAATTTTTTGTTGAACTATTAGTACATTATCACATGGTAAATTCACAAGTTTTTGATTTGCTAACTTGAAGGTTTTCTTATATCATTTTTCTATTCATTAGCAAAAATGCCAATAGTACATTTGTCTTGCACATTTTGCAAGGAATTATGTTAAATCTGCACATATTATTGTCAGATGAACATTATTAAGTATACGTAAAATTTTCTGATACTTTGATAATGATGCAATTCACCCTTTTTAGGATTTTTTCGAAATATACTTGGAATTACACATAAAAATGTCAAGTTTGTGCATTCAGGTAACCAGTGGAAATCAAAAGGAACATCCTCTTCCTTTTCCATCAATTCTAGAAAGAAACCTTGCATATAATTCTGTTAAGAACTATGTTTGGAACTACTTTGTTCATACAGCACAGTATGACAGCGGAAGTATACAGGGTCATAATTAGAACAGTGTTGGCCTTTTCTTTCCCAACAGTTGTGGTGTACTCTGCTGGAGGTGAATCACCAAGCCTGTCAAATTATCTGTAATTTTCTACAATTACTTCCATGGTTGTTTCTCAACTTGGCAGAAAGGTTTCAAGTGCAAATGAAATGTTTAAGAGTTACTTCCCTTTTCAATGTTGGATTGTCATGTGTTGCAACAGTATAAAAATAATTGTTTCAAAGAATGTTTTATAGCATTTTTAAGGAACAGCAAAGGTATGTCCTAATCTTTTGTGTAGTTTACATCTTGTTTTGAGTTTACTTTTGGTAAAAGGTTCCAGATTTAACATGGCACATTCTTTTACATTCTCATCTCCCTCTTTGATGATAGTAGTAATGAAATATTTATTAAAAAACAATTTCTTTTTAAGAATTTTTTGTTAAATAATTTAAAATGTATAGTTGAATATTTTTAAGCATCCTTGCATTTAGGAAATGTGAGGTAATACATTTGATTTTATTAAACTTCCAGTGTACTTCTATTTAAAAATATATGTGTGATACTTTGAAATTCATTATAGACCTAATCAAGTTATTCGTGTAACCCTCAATAATAATAATAATGTTTTAAATATCTTTTTCTAGGCTGTTGAATATTTTGCGGAATGGTCACTTTGTCCCCAGAATGTTGTGTTTCTTCGTGTCCAAACATCAGTGTTCGATCCCCTGTTAATTGGAGATAAACCAAAGTGGTATGCTCATCAGCTTCAGCCAATTGAATTTCGAGTTTATGATGAAGGTTCCTCCCTGGGTGCTGCATTGTCCACAGCGCCAGATGTCGTTAGTGATGAGTACCCAACAGGTGATTTTATTTTTCAACTGACGAAAGAGTGGTTGGGCATACAGTATTACCTTTCCATCACACCTTGGTTAAGTTTTATGTTTAGGTTGGGGGGGGGTCATGCTCAAAGCTCTCTTGTTTGTTTATGTCTAATGAGGTGGCACATAGGTATAGCTGTACAAATGACAGTTGTCATTAGTAATATTTGTTTACTTAGGTGGCTCTCACCAGTTATTATGTACTTTTGAGAGAGTGATGTATGTAAGGTGAAGTTGTTTGCATTTAAATCATGCATAGTGAAGGGAATGTTGGTATACCTTTATGCTACTTTCATGTATTGTGGCTGATATTTCTTTGGATATTGTACTTTTGGAAATTGTAAATGATCTTAGAACACTGCTAACTAAAATGACTGCTCCCTTGTGCTTCAAAAATCAACCTGAATTTGTCTAAAGTACATTTCCTTGGCGGCAATTAAAATAAGGAAAATGAATTTTGCCAGACTAGACAATAGCTGCTTCTGAAAGTGCAATCAGTGAATTGCCAAATATATAAAAAGTAAAAAAGGTTATTGTTTTTTTATTTTACAATTTTCCCTCGGAAGATCAGGAAGTGAAAACGAGCAAGTGGAGCTAGCACTTTTTCGAAATTTGCACATTTGGAGTAAGGCCAAGTTGTATACTCTAAAACCCATATTACACCCATCAATCATGCAACAAAATAAAGTGAATTAAAGGTTCTTTAAACAATACCTAAGATATACAAGCAAGGTCCTTTTTGAATAGCCACTATAACTAGTGAGGAAACTTGGAGAAATTCTTTTTCTTTAAAATTCTAACCCTATGCTAAATACGATACTGTAGAGTGCCACCTTAGAGGTCAGATTTATGTTTGTTCAGTTGCCATATTTACCATATATTTTGGGACACTATATTTCTTGCTTCTGTATAAATTAAGTTTTAAAGTAATTTTTTTGTGCTCTGCATGTTCTGGGACACACTTTCAAGTTGTAAGTTTTGGGAAACCTTTTAAATCAATCAAATATTACTTGTCAGAAAATGCACTCAAATTTTATTTTAAAAAAAACTCTTTTATCAACTGCAGCCTCACCTCATGCACACATGTGAACCATCCTTTTGGTTCATGAATATTTTTATAGTTACCTCGTGCTTGTAAAAAGTTTTCATTGGTGGCAACACATCTGCTGTGGAAACTACATGGAATAAAGTTTTTATCTGCACCAGTCATGCAAATTCTCCTTTTTATGAATAAGATCAAAGTATACTGGAGTTTTATCCATGTTAATAATCACATTTTTGGCAAAATTAACTTCACTTCTGGCCTTCACGAATTCATTGATATTCTTTATTTTCCCCTACAAATATTCTAAGAGATGCAAGGTCATTGATGCCCATGCCCAAAGCACTAGATTATCTCTTTAAAAACTGTGCCGTTGTTTAGATTTATTTTCAAATTTCTTGTGATTATTGGTAAAAAGGAACCAAAGTTTGTGTGTGTTATCTATATCTATTTAATGTATGTTGGCTTCTAGGGCCAGCTTGCTTTGTAATAAAATAACTTTTGTATTTTATATCCTGCAAGTAAGTTCAAATGAGTTTATTGTTCACTACCAGTTGTATTTATTCACCACCCAGGTTTCTGTTTGTTTGCCATCTGTAATGATAATTGAAAATTAGAAAATAAGATTTTTGTTAAAAGAGCTTCTTATACACACTGAATTATCTTAAATTGTGGACATAATCCTTCTGCCCACAATACATGCCATGCACATCTATAAATCTGTTTGAAGGTCTCCATTTGTATCTAATGAAGTTTGTAAGGCTGTATTAGGAACTTGTTCCACGACTTTTATCTCTTATCAGCATCAGCATTAATCTCAACCTGCCCAGACTGCCTCTGGATAGAAATTTTAGATACAGTAAAAATTATGTTCCCTTTGCAGATCATTTATATCAAGTGGATGTATTTTGGTCCCATTCATTGAGGTGGTGTTAACATCATCAAGAGTATAACATCATAATGTATATGATGTCAGAAACATTCATTAATGAACAAAATTTTTTCTGATAGATACAAATTTTACTTTTCTTTCCACATAAAATTTATCATGATTTGGTATGATTGGTTCTTCATTCTTAGTTTAATTAGCATTTGTCAATGCTCAAAGTCTTCATTTATCTTTGATTTTTTTTTTCTCTCCTAGTTTTGCTTTCCATTGCATAGTAATGAAAGCTGATCTGGGCAAGGTAATTCAGACTACTTTAGCAGATGTTGAGCCATAGCTCTCCTACTTCAGTGATATCACCTTGGGTAATATTAAGATTCTGGGTTAAAATTTTTCCAAATTGTAAACCAAAACTTATTCTGTGGCATGCAAGGTTAAATCCAGGTTAGTCTAATATGTACATTATGGAAGTAGTTTTTGTGTAAGTATGGAAAAAGCAGAAGATGCTTAAATTACCTCAAATTATTTTCAATGATGATGGGTGTTTGCTAGAAGCTCCAAGTTTAAATTAGCACAGATAAATCCTAGAATTTCCTTATATAATTGGTTGATTTTTACTTTTAGTAGTGAGGTTTAATTAGTACAAGTTTAATCTGTTTCATCAGAATGATGATTGATTCTTAATTATATGGTTTAATGATTACAAATAAAGCCTAAAATATCTTTAATAATGATGGTTGACTATTTGTATACTGTTTAATCCTGGAACTAATATTTATGTTGTCTAGATGAAAGTGGTAGTGATAGTGATGGTGGAGAGAGTACCAGCTCTTCCTACTCCTCTCTGAGTGACTTTGTCACAGACATGGTCAACAGTGAAATTAATGGTGACACACCAGGTAAGCAGCATCCACTGTACTGTATATACTCACTTATAAGTTGAATCAAACTGCAAACAACAAAGATTCTGATATGCCATAGCATAATGTGCCTGTAGACCAGGGTCTTTGTTGTTAATTTTACTAATTACTCCTGTCAAACAGCACAGATCAAGATCTGCCAATACATTATGAGATGGCAGATCTAGGTGTGCAGTTTGCAGTTGGACTTGAATTACAAGAGAATATATTGAGTAATTTATTGCTTGTCGCATGAACCCTAGCTTTGGTTGCGGTTTTTTTTTTTGCATATTGGGGTAGAACTCTTGTTCCAGGTGCATTTATATCATTACAGACTCATATGTAATATATAAGCAAAACAAGCAAAGACTAAAAATTCTGATAATATCAAGTTTCTGTGTATTTAAAAATATCAAGCCCAACAAAGTCCAGAAATGTTAAACCCAGTAGTTCAGAGTAATAAAAATAATTGGTTTCAGGGTCAGATTTTAGTGTGGATTTTAGACTTGGACACAGACAAATTAAGGCTGACACTGGCTATCACTTCATGGTCACTCAACCTGTGACTTACACCCTGTAAAATATGGCTTCTAGATGTCCGTGGTGATAATAGTTCCTGAAGTGGTTTTTGAGAAACAGTGATTTAATAAAAAATAAATAGATAAGAATCACAGTTTTTGAAGCAGATTTGAAGAACTGTGATTAAAATATAACTAAAAAAGAAAATCATTTTATCAGTTCATTATAGTAGCTTTCATATCATTGAAAAGAACATTCCTTTTTGTTTAATGTTTCATATGCCCTGTCATAGTATATATATATATATGATTACATTAAATGTATGTTAGCACGGAACTGACTAATGCCTATCAAAAGTTAAGTTCTAAAAATGTAAAATATAAATGCATAAAGCTTTAGTTAGAATAGGTACCAACATATCCATGTGAGACAACGCTTGTCCAAATTTTTTATTTCTATGATATTAATATGTATGTATTACTATTTGTGATGGCTGCTGGAGACCATTACAATCTTCATAGAGGTCAGCTATATAATTGTTGATTGCACTCTCGATTTAATTAGAGTTTGCTAGGAAAACCACTAGAGTACCCTACAAATCAATAGGACTAGAGTTCATCCCAATGTCTAAGTCAGTGGAAAGCTCACAACTTACCATTATGGAACACCAGCTTGATCCCTCCTTTTCTGACCTCACTGTAAATTGACACAGGCACCCATTAATTTAGAGGCATATCACCTGAAATCAGTTAGTGGGGAATCATTGTTCAAAATGAACAACAGCCCTATTTGATCCTTCCTTCTCCCACTACACTGTTAACTGCCATAGGCACTCATTTATTTACAGGTTGTGATCATTGACTGAGTCATTATTTTATAAGAGGAACCATAACCTACATTTTAAATCTCTCCTTCTTCCATCTATTATTATTATTGAGATCCAATGTTGCACATTATTCTTGGTATTGTGTAGATAATTAATGTCATTTTTTTTGTTGGTATATACAGCTGTATTTAAGAATGCACTGTAAAACCTTGATGGATCAGCCTTCATTGGAACTAGATTACCAGGTCACGAAATCAGTAATGAAGTTTCAAACCTTCAGGGGACCTAGTGAACCAGGTCAGGTGATCAGTAACAATGGATCAAATGGTCAAGGCACCTAGTGAACCAGGTCTTTAAATCAGTAAAGATGGATGAAACCTTGAAAGCACCTAGTGATTAGCAGAAGCAGGTTAAGGTATCGTTAGTGTGTGTCAACAGTATATAATTTCGACAAATATTCTGGCAGTTCATAAACACTTATTTGATTGATTTGAGGTTTTTAAACCAGTATTATTCTGTGCATTGAGGTTCTGCTCCATTTGATATCCATGAATATTCTAAGAAATTTGGAATTTGTTGCAAGTAAATGTTTTTATTTTTAAACATTTTTGGTTCTTATACCTAAACTATTGCCATATTTTATATCTGTTGGATAACCCAAGTGTGGCAATAAAGTTTGTGTCGATCTTTACCTTCATTGTTCCTTGTTTACTGCTTGAGTAGTTACTTTGGTTTGAGTTTAGCATGCAGGACTCGCAACCAGAATATCATTGATTGGATCAGGATGGCTTGGCCATTGTGGTGTATCCTTGAGCAATTCACTTTACTCCAATTGCATCAGCACTAAAACAACAATTTAACTAAACAAACACTATTGTTTACTGCTCAGAATCTTCTATAAATCATGATACACTGTGACTCTGCTATAACACAGTAGTTGGGAGCCATAGAATCCTACTTAACAAAATGATGAACTTGCCCCAAAAAAATTGTGTGGTGGGTAGGTTAGGTAATAAATGCAGGTGCAAAAATATGTGCTTCATTGGCACAGTTACCATCTTAAATCGGTGCATATTAAAGGAGAAAAACACCTATAGGGGTAACAGAGAAGGCATATAAAATATTTTACTTTATTCAGAGAACCACACATTGGTACATATACGGGTGAACTGTTTATATATATATACGTGTCTAATATGTAGCCTGAATTGAGTATCAACACCATGTACTCACCTGCGAAGTAATTCCATTGAAAATATGTACACACACAGATTTAAAATACTCAATAATTTTGTCACAGGTAATGTAGGTCTGAATTCATTGGGAAAAAATAGCATAATCATGTAATGAATGATGAAGCACATTTACTTTTCAGTGCATCCTAAGTTGGTAAAAATTAGTTTGCATTTTATGTTGGTTGAATATACAAGTTTAAACAACCAACAATGTCACCAATAAAAACAAAAAATCACCAGATGGTATATTTTGCCTCCAATAGGTAAAAAAAAAATGCAATTCTGGCAGGACTTGCAGAACTTTTTCCTGGACTGGGAACTGGACTGAGATGTGGACTGGGAGCATAGTCCTTAATAAAATAAAATTTTGTACTTTTAGGTAAAAACTGTTTTTTATGTACGAGAAAAAAATTGCATATTAAATTTTAGGAGCGACGCAACATTTGTCTTGTATTATTCATATGCGATATCTTCCCCAAAATGATAATAAATTATTTTTTTTACTTTTAAGAAAGAATTTTTTTTGCATATGAGAAAATTACATGTATGTGAAATTTCAAAGAACCACACCATAACCATGTTATATCCGAATTCATGTTATAATGGAATGTGTTATAGCAGGGTCACACTATAATTATAAAAATATGTTTCTCGGAATTCAGAAATTTTGCACATTTGCAAAATGAAATTTTCAGGAATTTTTAATCATGCTTTTATGTATTTTATACAATAAGTTTAATTATACTTTAATGGAAGTAATAGTTTTGTTAATACAGTTTCTCCTTAGAGACACATGGGAATCATTTTCACTTTGAAATTTCAGCCTTTGTTCCTGAGAACCAGATATTATCAGTGGATGAGGCCAAAGTATACCATCCTCCTGACAAGCTACAGCTGCCAGAGACTCCTATCACAACCAGTGATTCTGCATACTCAGTGCCTGACAGTGATTTAGATTCATCCGAGTCTAACTCACCCCCAGGGAGTCCAGCCTATGCTCCCAGTCCACATCTCAGTCCAGTTCCCAGTCCAGGAAGGAGTTCTGCAAGTCCTGCCAGAAGCCCAGCCAGAAGTCCCGCCAAGTTTACAACAGACCATACAGAGAAAAAGGTTGACATTTTTTTTTTTTTTACAATTTATATATGCTTTTTCCTGGTGTATACTGCAAATTTATTTTCTTGCTCATGATTGTTGTGGTTTTGGACAAAAACTACCATTTTTCATTAGTGGATAATATTTTGTTGGGTCTTTACAAGCACCATGAAATCCTAAAAAAATATACACTATGAAAACAGTGATTTTATTTATTTGCCATTTTTGCATTGGCAAAAGCAGGGTATATGTTTAAATTTTCATATGGTAAACACGGTGATAGCCCCAACAGCATCATCAACAAAGTTAAGTTTTTGTTGAAGCTTTTAGACTTATGTAACATGGATAACATGGATCATGACACAGTTCATCAGGTAGACTTAATGTGGTCAAGCTTGCTTTGTCTAAAAGATGACTGATTGACAACCTAAGATATCAAACATAAATATCAACTCCATTTGAGCGATATTCACTTTGGCCTCTTGTTTATGTAAGTGTTTTATATTTAAAGTAAGTTGGTGCAAAGATGTCTCCATGCTTGCACCTACATAACTGTATTTAATTTGAATGTGTCTTGTGTCCCAATACAGGATGCAAAAATATATGCACCAGTTTATGCAGATATATATTTGATTTGTAATGTTATTGAGTCTTCCTGTTAGGGTGTGAAATATTTCTGTACATATCAGTTGATACTACTGGGGGATTTAGAACAATTTTTAGAGTTTACCTTTGGAGTATTTCAGTCATTTGTTTCTTGCTTGGTAGGATACTGAGATGAGTCTGTTAATGTCTTCATAATTGCTAGTCTTTGATAATAAGCCTTGTTTTGGTCTCATTTCATTATTGGATTGAAAGACCCATGTAACACCTTCCAATGGCCTGCACTGGTGTCTACATTAAGATTTTGTTGCAAAGGTTTGAATTTCATGTGCATAGTTCCTAGTGGGTTTTACAGGCAGGGTGATATTAAAGAACTCTTTTTTTAAAAAAGCTTCAAAAAGCAACTGAGAGATAATTTAAATTCATAAAGCAAATAATAATTTATATTTTTAAAGCAACTGAGATAGTATGTTCAGATTTCAGGGAATTTCTAATGATGTGTCTTTATTAACAGGATTCCAATACCCTAGTATTCAGGTATGACTTGGGAAATTTGAAAACAACACCAAGAGCAGGCATAAGGTAAATTTTCTCAAATTCATTTTAATGAAGCTATAAACAGAAAATAATAAGATATTACACTGTCATCAATCAAGAAACTAATTGATATTATGATAATCATGAACATGGGCTACTACTGTTATGTTTCTTCTTGAACTATTTCTTCCATGATAACATTTGGTTGCCTTGACTCAAAAGGAAAAAAAACTTTCTTGATTTATTATAAGTTACAGTTGGATGTGAATGCTGTTTTCCTCAGACCATGAGATGGGAAAGTGCCATTTATCTGTCATGCATGGTGCTCTTTGCCTCAGGACAGAGCGCTGTTTGCTTGTTGAGGCAGAATGCTGATTGTCTCTCAGGTGATTGAGAGCATGCGAAAGTATCTTCTGAGAACACTTTTTTATGAGAGAGGGCATTGTTGCATTTGAAATAATTTTGGCACTGCAGTTTCAATCAATGGTAAACAGTGATGGGTTGATACCTGGAATGGAGAGTGTTAGTGTGTTATTCAGTGTGTTAAAACTCTTCATATTAAATGGGGTATCCCACAAGGAGGGCATAGCATACCCCAGAGAAGGTAGGGTACTACATGGGGAGGGCTGGTTGCAGCACCCTCCTAAAGGTGCAAGCGATAACACCATTGTTTTGCCTAAGAAGCACTTAGAACTTGCCACAAAAAAAAAAACATTTAAAACATTTTTATCACTGCAGGTGCAACTTAATAGCATATTGACAATTGAAGTTTATGGACTGTTTTATGCCCCGACATATTGTGTTAACCTGGTTTTTCTTTCTGTTCATCCATCACTCCTTAGTTTGGTTTCAGGCACATTGGTGGGGCATTATTGTTCCATGAACACATTATTCTTTTCAGCATTTATGATATGTTACCGATTCATCAAGTACAGAAAGATTTCTTAAATTAAAATGGTACCAGTCTGAAGTCCAACATGTATACCACATCAGTTAATTTGAATCCCCAAACTGTCTGAACTATTTTGACTCTGTTATATTTGAATATTTTGTACTTGTGAACATTAGTGGTCTAGTGTTGTTGTTTTGTTTTGAAACTGTTATAAAAACTTTAGACCATTAATCCAAAACTTTATGAAAAACCATCTACCACTCCAAATTTTAAAGAAAATGGTGGGCCACTAGCCCCAAAATTTTATGAAAAGCTGTTGGTCATGTTGATTATGTAAGTGATAAAAACAACTAAATGTTACAGCCACAGATCTTACTAAACTCTGCTGAAGGTCTATACTCTTTGTCAAACAACAGGGAATACCACTTGTGTTGAGAGCAGTGCTTACTTAAGCAAAAAACTACCTTCTAGTCAGTCTGGCTAAAATAGGAAGCTTTACTATTTCACCTTTCATGCAAAGACGGTGTTGAGAGCAGTGTTTACTTAAGCAAAAGACTAGTCAGTCTGGCTAAAGTAGTAAGCTTTACTATTTCACCTTTCATACAAAGAAGGTGATGCCTGATAGGATGTGGTCAGTATCAGATAATAGATATCATACAATCAGACCCATAGCTCTCTATTACATTATTGAGAAAGATAGAAAACTTTCTTGGATATACCAATGACACACTCTACAGTCATTAGGGATCAACATCTCTGTTTAAATGGGAATCCAGGAATTTTTAATACCTTTCATACAAAACCTACATCCTAGTCACTAGCTACAGTGGACCAAAATATGTTCATTTATTAAAACGTACATTGGGGGTGGTGATCTGACAATCCTGACTGGTGGCAAAAATGGTCATGTGATGCATGACCAAAACCTTATCACTAATTATGTATGACTGCTTCATTGGCTTATGTGGCTAAATGGAGGAACCCTATAAATATTTGTCTCAAAAACTTGGAAGTTCAAGGCCATTGAGAAAGGACAAAAATGGTTTCCTGATAGCATCTCCAGTTATACAAACTTTACAGAAGTCTTTTCTTTCACATGGAATAATGTAGAAGGTTATAGGTTTCTGTCCGTTAACATGACTTATCCATCATCTACAGTTAATAAACTTCGTAGATCACTTGCACAAGGGGTAAAAAAGAACTCTGTTGGGTTGGGGGGGAACAGGTCAGAGGTCAGCATGATAGTTACTAGAAGAAGAAAAATGGTTTTTGCATTATAACTTTAGTTCAACTTCACATTCGTGGTCCAAACATTGTGGTGGATTGCACATGGGGTAAGAAAGAAACCCATTCATTGGGAGTCAAAAGGTGAAAGGTCAATGTCACTGTCTGCACATGGGGTAAGGAAGAAGCCAGTCCAGTTTGGTCCATAAAGGTCAAATGTCACTCATTATGAAAAAAGAATTAATTTTTCCATATCACATCATTTCTTTCACATCACTGATTCTAACTTTGTGGATGGCTTTGCCATGGGCGTAAGGAGAAAGCTGCTCAGTTATGTGACCAAAAGGTGAAAGATGAGGTCTCTGTGACTGAAAAAAAAATGGTTATATAAAAGATTTGGTTCAGGACCATTTGTTTGGGGTTTTTTTTTCAAAACATGTGCAAAATATGGACATTATTTTATTAGCTCCAGCATGGTTGCTTTTGTCTTTGGCTGCATTCCTAGCACACACACAAGGGCTCCGAATGGCCTGGCTGAGTGGTCTAAAGTGCTGTCCGTTACGGATCACTACCATCTCACCTCTGTCTGCATGTGTGTTCAAATCTAGGATTCCACGAATGTGGATATGTGGGAAAGCTTGCCAGTAGCTTCTTATGGGTCGGTGGTTCTTTCCTGGGATTTCCCGGTTTCTTCCTCCACCATTAATACTGGCCGCCATGAATAGCCTATCATATGCTGAAAAATGGCGTTAAGCCCAACAACAACAACAACATTCCTAGCACACACAAAAAAATCATAAATTGAGGTAATTGTGTCACACGATTTTGTTGCTCTTCCAATGAGAAATAAGACAAAGTATTTTACAAAGTTGTACACTAGAGTCTAGAACAAAAGGGCAAATCAACTGGTGGACCTGTACTTTTGGGCAGATGAAGCAATAAATAAACTAGATAGAATATGTTCCAGTATGTTTCTCATCAATTCATGACACATTGTGAGCACACTGATGAAAGATTAGCATGAAAATTATGAAACAAATTGTCGATGCATCTAAAAGAGTGACTCAACCATATAAAAACTTGATCATGAATTTTTGTGCTGGAGTTATGTTTGTATTTTCAGTTCCTTTCTGTTATTAACCCTGCTATATTTGCTAATGGGCAGTGGGCAAGTCCTTTAACAGGAATGGAGGAAGCTGGTTGTTCAGTCTTGTGCAGTGCCCCAACAGTCTACCAGACAATGGGACTGTTGATGAATGATGATGATATTTACTCTAATCAGACTTTGTTTGACACAACACTAATGAAACTTCAGAAATACTTCTTAAACATGTTTCCTCTTTTGCTGCTTTTGACTCACAACCATTGGGTAATCGGTTCAAATCCTGTCCAAGACAACTTGGATGGCTGTCAGGGCATATCAATTTTTAATACTTTTATCTCCTATTTCCTCAGCCTTCACAGTTAGTCTGTATATTGTGTTCAACTTCAAATGTACTTCGGTTAGGTATCCATGGTTACGAGTCAACACAATGTTTAAACTTAATTGATTTTATGTCAGTTGTGATTCGTCTGTTGTAGAACAATGTGGCATACCCGAAAAAAAAACACATACCAGATCTTGGATGGGTGACCACTTGACCATTGTACATACTAAGGGTCAAGCATAGGATAAATGAATTGCAAAAGCAAGCATTCTACCACTTTGATATACAGGCCTTTTAACTTATGGTTTTGCCATTGGTTTAATCTCTGAGTGGGCATGTGTAAAGGGTCACTGTCATTCTTCCTGGGTTGTTGGTTTCCTCCAAGATAAAGTCTTTTGCTGCCATCATCTTGGTCATCAAGAAAAATGAATACTAGCTATAAGAACTAATACAATGGCCACAAAATGTTATACAGTGGACAAAAATAAATAGGGGATCTAACAAAAATGTGCTTATTTAAAATATAGTGAGTTCAATAATTTCAGTTAGTTTGCCATGTTAAACAACAGATTTTTTTTGTTCAACAAGTTTTGTAAATTTCATTTGAAATTAGCAAGATAATCAGATGATGAAAGTTAGTAATTTTGTAACCCAAAAATGCCAGGTAGTGAAATGGAATGATTAACTATTGGTATGCCCTGACATTACACATTGCCATCATGAAAATATTTTGTGACATCAGTATGTAATATATTTGCACATTAATATGACATTATTTAAATTACATTATGTGATAAACAAAGTCTAATTAACTCCTTATTTTATGTTTCAGTCGGTCTGATAGTGCAGGTTCTGGAAGTCCTCCTCCAGACCTCCCAAGACGCCCACCCCTCCAGCCCCTCATGAAAAATATTAACTCTGCTTTTGAGGCATATGAGAAACCAGTTCCCCCACCAAGCCCTCGGAGTGGACAAGAAAGATTTGGTCAGATTAGTATTGATAGTGGTCATGGTATAACACCCTCTTCAGGAATCCCCAGTCAGAGATCAAGTAATGTTTCCATGACCAGTTTACACCCGAACAGGGCTAGTCCATCTTTCAGAGTAAGAGCTCTAGCAGTTAAATACATAGTGAATTAACAATAAAGAGCAAGGTATTTGAAATAGTTAATAATGCAGTTTAATGACTCTGGCATTTTCCAAAATAAAATTTTACAAAATTCATGTAAAATTAAAATGATGTTAGAAACTCTTGACATGTATAGTGCCAAGAATGAGGCTTATAAGTTGTATGTATTGAGGGAAGGAAAAGATAAAGATAGAAACTTACGAACCAATAAATGCACATACAGATAAATGAAGAATATTACATAATGTCAGAAATCTTGGGGCATCGGAAGCTTGAATAGTGTAGTAATCACCTTTTTCATATTCTGCCTGTCTATTTGTCCCTTACACATAACTCATTGCTTTTTGGTAGATAAATTGCTTGCTTTGGATCAGTGTACCTTTTAAAGTTTTTGTCAGTTGGGTCCAATTTGGACAGAATTATTGCCTATTTTCCATCAATCTCCACTACAGCAGATGCACATACCAAAACTGATTTGGAACCATATCCTGATACGATTATTTTTCATGTGTACATTGTCTCATAGACCAAGGTGTGTCATCTATGGGTTTGGATAGAGCTATGGCCCTTGAGAATTAGCTTCATATCCTTTATATTGGACATTGCTTGTAACCATCATAGCTCAGGAACCATTTAACATATTCAGATGCAGTTTGATATTAACATTGTCCCAAAGACCGAGATCTGCTTTCTGTTGGCTTTGTCATGTGTACTTCATTGTGAAAGAGTTATGGCTCTTGACAGCATCCTTCATAGGGGATATTGATTGTAACCAACATGAACCATTCAACATACTCTAATGCAATTTGAGAGGAACATTGTCTCAAAGGCCAAGATGTGCTTTCTGTGGATTTCGTCTTGTGTACTTCATTGTGGAAAGAGATATGGCCCTTGACAATTAGTTTAATATCCTTCATAAAAGATATTAATTGTAACTATTATAGCTCAAGAACCATTAACCACATTCTAATGCAATTTGATATCAACATTGTCTCAAAGGCACTATGGATTTTGTCTTGTGTACTTCATTATGGATAGGGTTATAGCCAGTCTTGTTCAATACCTCTTTTCATGGGATGCTGCTTGTATTGACAAGCTTTGAAGGAATTGCATTTAAAGTAATTTGAAGCAGTCATGACCTCTTAATCCCCAGCTTCTCCTAACTTTGATTTCCATCAACAAGAACTATTCACCATATTTTGAATGAATTTTGTAATAATAATATTTTGTAGACCAAGATGTGCCTTTTATGGTGTTTGTCTTGTCAGGTCTTTTTTGTGTAGAGTTTTATTTCCCTTGACAATCAGCTTCATATCTTTAATATGATGCTCAGGAACTAGTTAACATATTCTGATGCAGTTTAATGAGAATATTGTTTGAATAAAATAGATGTACATTTATGGACTTTTGTCTCATCTCCTTCTTCTTGGATGGAGTTATGTCCCTTGTTGATGACATTTCATTTTATTTGGGACATTGCTTCATGAAAGTTTGGAAATGGATTTCAGGCATTTCAACTCCTCATTTAAACGAGTTATGGCCACTTAACTTTGATTTCTTGAAACAATTTTCTTTAGTTTAATTTATCATGTCTGTAATTAAAATGTTTTCTTTTATCAATTTAATGTATCATTATAGGGACCATCAGATTCTCATTCGGATAAGGGATCAGCATCATCAGACAGATCTTCTATTATTTCTACAATCAGTAGTGAACTGACTGATTTTGCTCAAACAGCAAGCAACACCATGTCAGAAATATTTGGTATGTCACTGAAATTTTTATTCTTGCATAATTTATTTAGCATGCAGTTCCAATACCCTTTTTCATTTTGTTTTGTTTTTTTAACTTGAGAAGGAAGCTTTTTTGTCAAGCCTGCAACAACAGATAGTTAAACATAACATGGAGTATTCAGTTTGTGAAAATAATATGTAAGCCTGGTATGCATTTCTTATCCATAACTTCATGGGTTCAGTATTCAGTTTCTTAGGATGTTATGTAAAGTTACATATTTCTTACCCATGACTTTATTAGGAATAGAAGTTCAGTTTGTCACGATGTCATATAAAGATACTTATTACTTACCCATAGCTCTATTTGCATATTATATCTATAATAGTTATTAGCATATAGTATTCAGTTTGGAAGGATAAAGGTACTCATTTTTTCAAAATGATACTTATTGATGAAGTTAGTTAAGTCAGTTCTGTGTGTGACAATGCATATGTTGATTAAAGAGACAGAACTGTATTTTAGCATGTTCTATTGTCGATTTCTTCCAGCTCTTTAACTTATAGTTTTTTGCAAGGAGCTGAAACTTAAAGTCAGTTTAATAAAATAAGCATGTTTCGTGTAAATTAACTTGTGTTCTAAGTGCCCCAAATATCTATTTAATTAATGATGCTTCACTATCTTTGTTTATTTAATCAGAATAGTTTCCATTTTGTTTGCTCTAATTATTAGTTGATTGGCACAATGAGGCCCTGGAATATTTTGTCAATAATTTTATGCTTGTGCTGATGGTTTGCATGGTACATAATTTGTTTCTTATTGTTTTACAAGTTAACCAATAATTCAAATATTTGATCTGTTGACTTAACACAGACCTGCCAACCCTTACGATTTTGCCATGTCTTATGAAAATTACCATTAAAATACGGACTTACAGCATAAAAGCAAAAACTATGGAAAATGATCATTGCAGAAAAATCTAAAAAATTTGTTCATCTGTGTTTGATTTGGATCCGGGTTTCATTTTATAATTAGTGAAATTAGTCAGGGAACCAGACTAACTTTACAGCAGCACCTCAGACACTTTAAACTGCACCTATGTGGTCATTTAAAGCGTCCGCATGATCAAACTGTTGATTTTAGAATTTTTTTAAAGTGGCATCCATCAAGAGATGCATGTTTAAGATGAAAGGAAAAGTGTTAATAATCAACAACGAAGAATAAAATGAATATTTAGATTCTTGTGAATAAACACTGGAAGGGACACAATTACATTTATTGGACATCACATGCCAATTTGAGTATGACTTGTGGCAGGAGATATGATTGCTGTCATCATGTAAAATGGACAATGATAAGAATTACATCAAGTTGAGCAATAGCAACAAGCCATTGAGATGCATAGGTTTTTGGAACTTGAGTTTGTACAACTGTACTAGTGGTAAATAAAGTCTACGCATACTTTACAAACTTTTCAGTTGAACATGATGTTTATTTTTGCTGCATGTTTTGAATACTAAACTTTTAATTACGTTATCAATCTTTACTATAGCAGTTCATGATATTTTTTTTACACCTTACTGAAAACTGGTCAGACTTGTAAAAATCAACCTCCTTACTGAGATGGACTTGTCAGGGTTGACAGGTGTGTTAGCATGGAATAAGACACGATATAGTGGACCATTCTTGTGGTAAAAAGTGATGTATTTATATAAATTCAATCCATGATGGTATATTAGCTATGATAATAAACCAGGAATGACAGAATCATCAACCGAATTTAACCTCTTAACTTTAAAAAAATGATTTTCTAAATTCACACCCATGAATTTATACAGATGAGAGTACAACTGGTATATGTCATCTTGTTAATGCATTAAATGTGCTGAAAGTTTCACAGAATTGGGGGAGACTAATTTATCATTTAAAAGAAAATCATGTTTTATCATGTTCTAATTTGTTTTTCTGTAACAATTTCAACAGATTCATTTCGATCAAACAGAACCAAATCAGGGGGCATCCCAGCAGTTGGTAATTTGTGTAGTTCAAATAGGAGTATATCTTGTTGTTTTTATTTGTTGTTGTAGTAGTAGATGCAGTTGACTGTTTTGGTTTACTTTTCACATTAGATTTTTTTGTAGATACTCTTTTAATTGATCACTGTTTCTGCTTATGTTTTGGCGAAAATGACCTTTCTTGTGTTATTTTTCATATGGAGCATCAAAAATGAAAGCTATAATGTTGTGTGTGGATTCCTCTCATAATTGGGCACATACTAATTTTCTCACCTGCATCAAATGTCACAAAGGGTCATGACACTTATCACACCTGATTTAACATGGTAAAGTTCAAACGTTAGAATTCATTTTAGGAAAATAATTTCCATGTAAAATTTATTTTTTTAACTAAATGTTGAAATAATACACTATTGCTGATGAACACAAATTTTTTGTGCTGGCTGTATGAGGTGGAATGTATTTTTTTTTTGTTGATATTTTCTATCTGTCCATACATAAGTCTGTTTCCAGTTTAATTTCTGCACAATAACTTGAATTGTCAACCATCTACAGTTAACAAACTTTGGAAAGAAGAGCCATATCAGTTTTTGGTAAAAAGACCAGAGGTGAGTGACTCTATATGAAAGAACAAAAAGGCTTCTGCACAATGAGTTTTCTACCATCAACTGTTTTTAAACTATGTGGATGGCTTGCACTTGAGGTCAAAGGTCCAGGTCACTGTTTCTAAAAGAAAAATATGGTTTCTACAAAGTAACATTATTTCTGTATCATAGGCCTGAACTAAACATTGGATAGCTTTCATTTGGGGTAGGGAAGAAATGTATTGATCTTGGGGTCAAAGTTCATGGTCACTGACTGAAAGGACTGAAAGCAAAAGCAGTTGGTTTATCTACACATATTTCAGTTATTGATAATGTACTTTCATCAAAGTTTGTGGGTGAGATGAGAATTAGGTGGGAAAGAAGAATACTAATTTATGTGTAAAAAGGTCAAAGTTCAAGGTTACTGACTGAAATGAGAAGAACGTTTTATTTTGCATATTAACTTTAATTTCTATACCATGTAAATTGTTGTATGAATTTAATTGACAATTTGTTGAGTGTCATGTAGTTTTACCCCCAAATGACTACTGACTTGATGGACATGTCTTATATTGGTATCTCAGTTTGGAAAAGATGTAGAAGGCTCTATTTGGATATTATAGGTGACATTTCATCTGACATTTGTGACCTTTGACACAGATGAAATAAATGATTGTTGCATATTTATAATTATTTAGTTTGTACATTATGCACAAGATCAACATAACAAGGATTACTTACCTGTATCTTCTCTGCAAGGAAGAGCATAGTCATAAATTAATTTTCATCCTCGTACACTTTTTTTCCTGTTTAGAGCATAATTAATAGAATTTGTCACATCTTGCATATGACTAAATCACAACAGAAATTATAGTAATAATGCTTGCCATAGGTTTTACCATAGATTTGGAATGTTTATTGCTTGTGCTTAGCTTGCACATCTGAATATTACGTCCACTTGTACAAAACCAGAATTTAATTTTGCAGGTGTGTAATTCACCTTAAGATTGATTCATTATATGGTTAATACTTTTATGATAGAGTGATGGAAATGTGAAAAGAGAACGTTGTACAAGTGTTGAATTAGGCAATCATCAGTGTGTTAAAAATTTACTCGTCATACTGAATTTGGAATGTGAAGATTTAGGTTGGTTTAGTGTATTTTCAGCTGATTTGGCTAATCTAATAAGGATAATTTAAGAGTTGCTGTATCTTTATTTAAAAGGAGCCCTGAGTGGCTGAGTGGTCGAAAGCGCTCACTGCCATCTTACCTCTGTTTGTGTGGGTTTGAATCTCAGGCTCAGTTAATGTGGGTATGTGAAAAAGCCTGCCAGTAGCTTCTCATGGGTCAGTGGTTCTTCCCAGAGTTTTCCAGGGTTCTTCTTCCACTAGTTATACTAGGTGCCATGTATAGCCTATCTTGTGCTGAAGAATGGCATTAAACCCTATATCAGAAACTTATTTAACACAAAAAGATATGCTTATGCATATTGTCATCATTAAAAATTTAAAAAATCCTTAGTGTATATCAAGCTTTAAACTAAATTTTTTTATTTAGTCATGCATTAGAATATTAACTTGGCAAGATTTACTAATTTTAAATTTTAATAAATTTAAATCTCTAAAAGATTTTGTTGCAGAATGCACAAATATGACTTGAGTATAGTTGTATGAGTATTGAATTGACAGCTGCTTTAAAGTATAAATAATTTTTCTTATTACTAAAAGGAGGTGGGGTTAATGGTTTAGCTTAATTGATATTCACCAGAAGAGCTTATGTTATGGCCTGTTGTCTGTAATCTCTCCTGTAACACAAGCTTGCGAGGATTGCCAAGAAAATTTACATAAACATTCATCCCAAGGCCTAGTTGATTGTAAATATTGTGTTGCTCTGACATTCTATATAGCCACTGCCACATTGGCCATTTTGAAAAATCTTGTTGTCACTTTCCCTAAATGGATGGTCATGTTGGCATTAGATTCTCACTAAACGGCTTCTTATGTTGTCTAGTTGGCTCTCAGTAAAAATTATGCAAACCTGAAAACAAATATGGCCTCTGCAGTGGCCATCTTGAAAATTTTGTTATAGCTAATAATACAGATGGGTAGTAGCAAGGAGAGGGAATATTATGCAAGGGTAATTCTGCCAAGCAGGTATCAAACCAGTGTAGACACCCTATTTAATTAATTTTTTGCATTATAGCAATGAAACTATTATAAACCATAGCCAAAAACAAATCTAGTTGCCCTACCCCACTGTGACTTTTAAAGACTTAATTGCCAAAAATGATACCTGAATTGTCCCTGGTTGCCACTTTATGGATTTTTCTGCCTCAAAGAGATGTAGTCTTCATGTGTTTAAATTGGTCATTGTGTAGAAAATATTTGTTCATTAAATTGGGAGGTCTAGATGTGTTAGACTGCACCATGTGCATGCAGCTATTGCAGTCACATGAATTGACAATTTTGTCATAGTTGACAAGAACACTAAAAACCTGTCCAGTTTTATCACTTTTAAAGTAGAATTGCATATATGTATATTAATATTTGGTAAATAATATCATTGAGTATATTAATGGATTTTTTACAGGAAATCCTAAAGCAAACGTTCCTCCAGCACCAAGCCAGAAACAGCCAAAACCATTTGCTCCATTAGGTAAGAAAATATAGTATTGGAGATATATATTTTTTCCATGTTTTATTGACTTGATTTTAATTGCAATACAATAATCTAGTCATTTTTGTACTTGCTTATAAGTCAAGTAAGACTGCAAACAGCAAAGATCCAGATCTGCCATAGCATTATGTGAATGCAGATCAAGGTCTGAATTATTTGTTGTACTGATTGCTCCTAACAAACTGAATTGACATGGATCTGCCAGTGCATTATTTAATGGCAGATCTGGGTTTGTATGGTTTGCAGTTGGACTGACCTTATAAGCAAGTAAATATGGTATGTCTATATTTGTATGGACATCTTGTGATGTATATCTATCCATGTGTCTATGCAGCTGTCCATCAGTCAGGTTGGTTTGTCTTATAATGGGAACTCCATCTACACCTTTTTGTACAGAGTAATCATATTGGTTTTCAGTCATGAAATGAGTTAATCAAAATGAAGGTCTCGGACCCAGGATGCTGCAGTGATAGGGAGTAGTGATATTTTTATAGGTAATGGCCACTCTTCCTCTTAATTTAATTTCATCTATGATGATTGAGCATGATCATATTTTGTGTTATGGTTAAGGAGAATAAGTAGATGATTGAGCATGATCGTATTTTGTGTTATGTTAAGGAGAATAAGTAGATGATTGAGCATGATCATATTTTGTGTTATGTTAAGGAGAATAAGTAGATGATTGAGCATGATCGTATTGTGTGTTATGTTAAGGAGAATAAGTAGATGATTGAGCATGATCGTATTTTGTGTTATGTTAAGGAGAATAAGTAGATGATTGAGCATGATCATATTTTGTGTTATGGTTAAGGAGAATAAGTAGATGATTGAGCATGATCATATTTTGTGTTATGTTAAGGAGAATAAGTAGATGATTGAGCATGATCGTATTTTGTGTTATGTTAAGGAGAATAAGTAGATGATTGAGCATGATCGTATTGTGTGTTATGTTAAGGAGAATAAGTAGATGATTGAGCATGATCATATTTTGTGTTATGGTTAAGGAGAATAAGTAGATGATTGAGCATGATCGTATTGTGTGTTATGTTAAGGAGAATAAGTAGATGATTGAGCATGATCGTATTTTGTGTTATGGTTAAGGACAATAAGTAGATGATTGAGCATGATCATATTTTGTGTTATGTTAAGGAGAATAAGTAGATGATTGAGCATGATCGTATTTTGTGTTATGTTAAGGAGAATAAGTAGATGATTGAGCATGATCGTATTTTGTGTTATGTTAAGGAGAATAAGTAGATGATTGAGCATGATCATATTTTGTGTTATGGTTAAGGACAATAAGTAGATGATTGAGCATGATCATATTTTGTATTATGTTAAGGAGAATAAGTAGATGATTGAGCATGATCGTATTTTGTGTTATGTTAAGGAGAATAAGTAGATGATTGAGCATGATCGTATTTTGTGTTATGTTAAGGAGAATAAGTAGATGATTGAGCATGATCATATTTTGTGTTATGTTAAAGAGAATAAGTAGATGATTGAGCATGATCGTATTGTGTGTTATGTTAAGGAGAATAAGTAGATGATTGAGCATGATCATATTGTGTGTTATGTTAAGGAGAATAAGTAGATGATTGAGCATGATTGTATTGTGTGTTATGTTAAGGAGAATAAGTAGATGATTGAGCATGATCGTATTTTGTGTTATGTTAAGGAGAATAAGTAGATGATTGAGCATGATCGTATTTTGTGTTATGTTAAGAAGAATAAGTAGATGATTGAGCATGATCGTATTGTGTTATGGTTAAGGAGAATAAGTAGATGATTGAGCATGATTATATTTTGTGTTATGGTTAAGGAGAATAAGTAGATGATTGAGCATGATCGTATTTTGTATTATGTTAAGGAGAATAAGTAGATGATTGAGCATGATCGTATTTTGTGTTATAGTTAAGGAGAATAAGTAGATGATTGAGCATGATCGTATTGTGTGTTATGTTAAGGAGAATAAGTAGATGACTGAGCATGATCGTATTGTTTGTTATGTTAAGGAGAATAAGTAGATGATTGAGCATGATCGTATTTTGTGTTATGTTAAGGAGAATAAGTAGATGATTGAGCATGATCGTATTTTGTGTTATGGTTAAGGACAATAAGTAGATGATTGAGCATGATCTTATTGTGTTATGGTCAAAGAGAATAAGTAGATGATTGAGCATGATCGTATTTTGTGTTATGTTAAGGAGAATAAGTAGATGATTGAGCATGATCGTATTTTGTGTTATGTTAAAGAGAATAAGTAGATGATTGAGCATGATCATATTTTGTGTTATGGTTAAGGAGAATAAGTAGATGATTGAGCATGATCGTATTTTGTGTTATGTTAAGGAGAATAAGTAGATGATTGAGCATAATCATATTTTGTGTTATGTTAAGGAGAATAAGTAGATGATTGAGCATGATCGTATTTTGTGTTATGTTAAGGAGAATAAGTAGATGATTGAGCATGATCGTATTTTGTGTTATGTTAAGGAGAATAAGTAGATGATTGAGCATGATCGTATTTTGTGTTATGGTTAAGGAGAATAAGTAGATGATTGAGCATGATCGTATTGTGTTATGGTTAAGGAGAATAAGTAGATGATTGAGCATGATCGTATTTTGTGTTATGTTAAGGAGAATAAGTAGATGATTGAGCATGATCGTATTTTGTGTTATGTTAAGGAGAATAAGTAGATGATTGAGCATGATCATATTTTGTGTTATGGTTAAGGACAATAAGTAGATGATTGAGCATGATCGTATTTTGTGTTATGGTTAAGGACAATAAGTAGATGATTGAGCATGATCGTATTTTGTGTTATGGTTAAGGAGAATAAGTAGATGATTGAGCATGATCGTATTTTGTGTTATGTTAAGGAGAATAAGTAGATGATTGAGCATGATCGTATTTTGTGTTATGTTAAGGAGAATAAGTAGATGATTGAGCATGATCATATTTTGTGTTATGGTTAAGGACAATAAGTAGATGATTGAGCATGATCGTATTTTGTGTTATGGTTAAGGACAATAAGTAGATGATTGAGCATGATCGTATTTTGTGTTATGTTAAGGAGAATAAGTGGATGATTGAGCATGATCATATTTTGTGTTATGGTTAAGGACAATAAGTAGATGATTGAGCATGATCGTATTTTGTGTTATGGTTAAGGACAATAAGTAGATGATTGAGCATGATCGTATTTTGTGTTATGGTTAAGGAGAATAAGTAGATGATTGAGCATGATCGTATTTTGTGTTATGCTAAGGAGAATAAGTAGATGATTGAGCATGATCGTATTTTGTGTTATGTTAAGGAGAATAAGTAGATGATTGAGCATGATCATATTTTGTGTTATGGTTAAGGAGAATAAGTAGATGATTGAGCATGATCGTATTTTGTGTTATGTTAAGGAGAATAAGTAGATGATTGAGCATGATCGTATTTTGTGTTATGTTAAGGAGAATAAGTAGATGATTGAGCATGATCGTATTGTGTGTTATGTTAAGGAGAATAAGTAGATGATTGAGCATGATCATATTTTGTGTTATGGTTAAGGAGAATAAGTAGATGATTGAGCATGATCGTATTTTGTGTTATGTTAAGGAGAATAAGTAGATGATTGAGCATGATCGTATTTTGTGTTATAGTTAAGGAGAATAAGTAGATGATTGAGCATGATCGTATTTTGTGTTATGTTAAGGAGAATAAGTAGATGATTGAGCATGATCGTATTTTGTGTTATGTAAAGGAGAATAAGTAGATGATTGAGGATGATCGTATTTTGTGTTATGGTTAAGGAGAATAAGTAGATGAAAATAAAGTTTAGAATCTTAATGCAATCCACTTTTTTGGCATGGAGTAGAAAGGGGGGGAATCAAAAGTTTAGAATATGGACATCTATGTGGGCTTCATTATATTTTCATGATCAAAAACTATAATTAAAAAAATCATGCTAAAGTTTTTGATTCCAGGAATTTTTGTATATTGACTATGAAACCATAAAATATATAGAGCTAATTATTTAGCAGTATATTTGTCAGGCCCACATTAGTGAGTGGGACATAGCATTCAACAGTGATGGCATTGGCAACAGTTTAGTTTTTTGCTAAAGTTTTCTTTACATACATTTCTTCAGCCAGTTAGTAGATTCTAAACATACTTGATGTGAATAATTTTGAAGCTTAGACAACTCATTCTGAGACATTATCACTGACCCTTATGGCCTTGTGGTCAAAGTCATTGTCATAGACAATATAGATTAATAATTTGGTTGAAAATTGTAGGTAGGATTATAGAGTAATAAAATCCATCGATGTGGCTTTTGTTAGTGCAGATAGTGTCCCAGTTTGTTTTTTTTTATTGCCATGAAACTTGGTCAATACCTTAAAGAAAGCTTATCAACATAACACTGTAGAGTTCGAATTATGGTGTTTTATTCTTGAATCATTGTTTGATTCAACCTCATTAGTGCAACAAGTCCCACAGTTTATTATTGATTGTCATTAAAATTGGTAAATATTATTATTGTCACCCCACGACAAGTATATCATCAAATTACTTCACCTCCATAACTTTTTTTAGAGTTATTATCAATTTTGTGGTGGAGTTCAGAGCAGAGTATATCACAATCTCAGTTAGTGCATATAATTCCAAAGGTTTTGTATGAATCCCCAGCTGGTAAAGGGATTCATAGAGGTTCTTTTTTCCCCAGTAGACAGACTATTGTTAGTGTTAATGAGTCAGTATTTTTGTTATCAGTCTTAACTCTGTTGAACATGGTAATTATAAACTGGACTTACAATCATGTGTTAACTGTTGATTTTTATCATTTCTCTATTTCTTAATACCATGTGTGATCAGTGTGACTGATGTATTGAAAAACATGTTTTCAACAGAATTTTGGTAGTCTTTTATTGAAAGCTGTCAACTTATTCAAACGTATTTCCTAAAATTACCTACACAAGCCTAGTAAGTTACACGTTTTGATTACACATTGTAAGTAAATTTTAATCCGTACATTTAAATATGTGCTGTATGAGATGACTAAGACTGATAACTTTGATAAATAAATGACTAATACTGTTTCCACAAAAACTTGAATCTCTATCTTGTAAGGAACATGTTTCAGAAAAGGAGATTTTTAGTTACCCTCTTTCCTCATTTCTCTGTCCAAAATGCAAAAGGTGATTTGTGTTTCCCTTCTTATTTCACATCCAGTAGATTCTCCTGCATGCATGGGGATGTAAACCAGATTCAGTGTTTTCTCCTGCATGCATGGGAATTTAGAACACACCCTGTGTGTTCTCCTGCATGCATGCTATGTAGAACACATTCAGTGTATTCTCCTGCATGCATGGAATGTAGAACACACCCTGTGTGTTCTCCTGCATGCATGGGAATGTAGAACACACCCAGTGTGTACTCCTGCATGCATGGGGCATAGAACAAACCCAGTGTGTTCTTCAGCATGCATGGGATGTTGGACAAGCCCAATGTGTTCTCATGCATGCATAGGATGTAGAACAAACCCAGTGTGTTCTTCAGCATGCATGGGATGTAGAACAAGCCCATTGTGTTCTCCTGCATGCATGGGGCATAGAACAGGCCCAATGTGTTCTTCAGCATGCATGGGATATAGAACAAGCCTAGTGTGTTTTCTTTCATGCATGGGATATAGAACAAGCCCAATGTGTTCTCATGCATGCATGGGATGTAGAACAAGCCCAGTGTGTTCTTCGGCATGCATGGGATGTAGAACAAGCCCATTGTGTTCTTCAGCATGCATGGGGCATAGAACAAACCCAGTGTGTTCTTCAGCATGCATGGGATGTTGAACAAGCCCAGTGTGTTTTCTTGCATGCATGGGATATAGAACAAGCCCAATGTGTTCTCATGCATGCATTGGATGTAGAACAAGCCCACTGTGTTCTTCAGCATGCATGGGATGTAGAACAAACCCTGTGTGTTCTTCAGCATGCATGGGTTGTAGAACAAGCCTTCTTGCATGCATGGGATATAGAACAAGCCCAATGTGTTCTCATGCATGCATGGGATCTAGAACAAACCCTGTGTGTTCTTCAGGATGCATGGGTTGTAGAACAAGCCCTCTTGCATGTATGGGATGTAGAACAAGCCCAATGTGTTCTCATGCATGCATGGGATATAGAACAAGCCCAATGTGTTCTCATGCATGCATGGGATGTAGAACAAACCCAGTGTGTTCTCATGCATGGGATGTAGAACAAGCCCAATGTGTTCTCATGCATGCATGGGATGTTGAACAAGCCCAATGTGTTCTCATGCATGCATGGGATGTAGAACAAGCCCAGTGTGTTCTTCAGCATACATGGGATGTAGAACAAGCCCATTGTGTTTTCCTGCATGCATGGGACATAGAACAAACCCAGTGTGTTCTTCAGCATGCATGGGATGTTGAACAAGCCCAGAGTGTTTTCTTGCATGCATGGGATATAGAACAAGCCCAATGTGTTCTCATGCATGCATGGAATATAGAACAAGCCCAATGTGTTCTCATGCATGCATGGGATCTAGAACAAACCCTGTGTGTTCTTCAGCATGCATGGGATGTAGAACAAGCCCTCTTGCATGCATGGGATGTAGAACAAGCCCAATGTGTTCTCATGCATGCATGGGATATAGAACAAGCCCAATGTGTTCTCATGCATGCATGGGATGTTGAAGAAGCCCAATGTGTTCTCATGCATGCATGTGATGTAGAATAAGCCCAGTGTGTTCTTCAGCATGCATGGGATGTAGAACAAGCCCATTGTGTTCTCCTGCATGCATGGGACATAGAACAAACCCAGTGTGTTCTCATGCATGCATGGGATGTAGAAAAAGCCCATTGTATTCTCCTGCATGCATGGGACATAGAACAAACCCAGTGTGTTCTCATGCATGCATGGGATGTTGAACAAGCCCAGTGTGTTCTCATGCATGCATGGGATGTAGACCAAGTCCAGTGTGTTCTTCAGCATGCATGGGATGTAGAACAAGCCCAGTGTGTTCTTCAGCATGCATGGGATGTAGAACAAGCCCAGTGTGTTCTTCAGCATGCATGGGATGTAGAACAAGCCCATTGTGTTCTCCTGCATGCATGGGACATAGAACAAACCCAGTGTGTTCTTCAGCATGCATGGGATATTGAACAAGCCCAGTGTGTTCTTCAGTATGCATGGGATGTAGAACAAGCCCATTGTGTTCTCCTGCATGCATGGGATTTAGAACAAGCCCAATGTGTTCTCATGTATGCATGGGATCTAGAACAAACCCAGTGTGTTCTCATGCATGGGATGTAGAACAAACCCAGTGTGTTCTCATGCATGCATGGGATGTAGAACAAGCCCAATGTGTTCTCATGCATGCATGGGATATAGAACAAGCCCAATGTGATCTCATGCATGCATGGGATCTAGAACAAACCCTGTGTGTTCTTCAGCATGCATGGGTTGTAGAACAAGCCCTCTTGCATGCATGGGATGTAGAACAAGCCCAATGTGATCTCATGCATGCATGGGATATAGAACAAGCCCAATGTGTTCTCATGCATGCATGGGATATAGAACAAGCCCAATGTGTTCTCATGCATGCATGGGATGTAGAACAAGCCCAATGTGATCTCATGCATGCATGGGATATAGAACAAGCCCAATGTATTCTCATGCATGCATGGGATGTAGAACAAGCCCAGTGTGTTCTTCAGCATGCATGGGATGTAGAACAAGCCTATTGTGTTCTCCTGCATGCATGGGACATAGAACAAGCCCAATGTGTTCTCCTGCATGCATGGGACATAGAACAAACCCAGTGTGTTCTCATGCATGCATGGGATGTTGAACAAGCCCAGTGTGTTCTCTTGCATGCATGGGACATAGAACAAACCCAATGTGTTCTCATGCATGCATGGGATGTTGAACAAGCCCAGTGTGTTCTCTTGCATGCATGGGATATAGAACAAGCCCAGTGTGTTCTTCAGCATGAATGGGATGTAGAACAAACCCATTGTGTTCTCCTGCATGTATGGGATGTAGAACAGGTCCAGTATACTCTATTTCATTTATAGGGATATAGAAAGGCCCAGTGTATTCTCTTTCATGCCATAGTGTATATTCTGTAGCAAGGCACTCTACTATTTCATTTATAGGGATATAGAAAGGCCCAGTGTACTCTTTCATGCCATGGTGTATTCTGTAGCAAGGCACTCTACTCCACTTGCCTGAATAATAAATAAGTTATATTGCTGTGATGTAAAATGTCAAATTAAACCAATCATGCATAAGTCCAGTTAAGGTTTATGTTTATGTTATTGTGTTTGGGCATTTATATTTTGTAGTATTTTTATTGTTCAGTATTGGTTTTGTTAACCTTGAGCTTGAGAGCATAAATAATTTTCTTTTTTTAAATTTTATTTTACTCCCAATTTTTTTTATTTTATGTATCTACAGGAAATAAGAATAGAAAAGCCCTAGTTGAGAAGTCAGGTCTTGTAAAACATACAACCAACAGAAAGCACAGTATCAAGGACACTTCGAAGCTAACATCATCACCTGCTGATACCAAGGGATCAACCAACAGGTATATGATAACCCTCACCATTTTGGTGTGAATTTCATGAATTTTTCAGTGATCCATTGATTTTAGCTGCGATCCAAAAAATCATGAATTTCCCAATTCTCAATTATTTTAAATCTTTATTAAAATAACTAATTTCCTGTTGTGTGCTAATTGTGATATTGGCAGTTGCCAAAACAATCTAGTATTTCTGGTTGTGATATTAGTAGAACTATAACCAATTGATACAGTTGGCATGGTAGCAAGCATTGTAGCATATTTTATCTATATGTGTAAGAATAGTTTTACAAATGCTTTTGAGAAAAACTGGAGCCTAACTGAAATTTTGCTTCGCTGCCAACTCTGATTCAAATTACCATTTGGCATCAATATTGAAAATGTCTTCACCACCAAGGAAAAAATATGTATTGCACAAAAAGTGAAGATAAGTTTGGAATATACCAAAAATTGGCCATGCATTCAGCCATCAAAGACTGACATGTAGTTTGCAAGGTTTGTGTGGTCATGTGACTCTGAATGCAAATGACCAGATGCAGTACAAATTTCAGCAATGATGTACTTTTGACTAGATGTACTTTTGACTCGTCTGTCAGCAGATTAAAGACCTGCAAGCTACCAACACTGTAACATTGTGAGTTTTCTTGATGAACACAATCTACCTTTATCAGCTGGATCTCAAGCATGAAATTTACCTCTGGTTTTAACCTTGTCCTTCAGTTTGTATGTACATCTAGTTAAGTTCTAGGTCACTATCACTATGGTTGGGCATTGTTTGTTCCATTAACACATCTCATGTATACGAAAGTTATTTTGTAAGGCCAGATTTTGTAGACTTATGATTTCTTTTTTTCATCTGTTGTCCATAACAAAATTGATTGTGAATATTGAAAATATTAACATTATTTATTAAAGCCTAAAATCTCTGCAATTTCTGAAACACAAAATCTAAAACATTACTGTAATATTGTAGACATGTAAGTTTTAGCTATTTATTTGAAAATGTGCAAACATCCATGTCCAGTGTACAATTTTTTCTGCAGTGAGAACCAGCAGTTTTTGAAGGAGGTGGTTGCTAATGTCCTGGAAGGTCAAGGGGTGAGCTGGTTGAAACTAGGGCGGGTAAAAAAACTCCTTGAGGATGAGAATTATCGCAACTTTGTCATCAGTCGTCTCAACAAGAATCTTGACAGGAAAATGACAGATGAAAATCACTACATTGAGGATGTGGTGAGTACCACATCATAGCTATAAATTAATCCTTGGTTAGTGAAAACTGGAATCAGTTTATAATACTTGTCTAATAATTGGAAATCTTTTTCACAATAGCTACAAGTATATGGCAAGGGGTGTCAGCCTTCATCCATGGGCTGTGACATCATTGCTATTTATCATAACTCATCTTAACACATGGAGGCAATTCTGAGCTGAAATAATCCCAGTTAATTTAGATGTGTATTTTACAAAGTTCTATTTTGATATTAATAAGTTCTGATCCCAGGTCCAGATTTTAGCCTTTCTCTCATAACAGCTAAATCGGTTTGGTGAAAGTTGCATAAAATTTATGAGAAGTTTGACATTTTGTAAGAAAGGGTGGGGTTGGGGGCCAAAGGCCTAGGTCAAGGATCCAGGGAAAATAGCCTAACTTAAACCCTCTTTGTACTGACAATATAACCACAATGATTTTCCCAGGATTTCCATGCCTGTACTGACAACATAACCATAAATTCTCCAGGATTTTCATACATTTACTGACAACATAACCACAATGCTTCTCCAGGATTTTTATGCCTATACTGACAACATAACCACGATTTCTCCATAATTTTCATGCAGGTACTGACTACATAACCACGTTGATTTCTCAGTGATTTTCATGCATGTACTGACAATATAACCACATGGATTTCCCCAAGATTTCCATGCATGTACTGACAATATAACCACATGGATTTCCCCAAGATTTCCATCCATGTACTGACAATATAACCACGGTGATTTCTCAATGATTTCCATGCATGTACTGACAATATAACCACATGGATTTCCCCAAGATTTCCATCCATGTACTGACAATATAACTATGATGATTTCTTAAGGATTTTCATGCATGTACTGACAATATAACCACATGGATTTCCCCAAGATTTTCATGCATGTACTGACAATATAACCACATGGATTTCCCCAAGATTTCCATGCATGTACTGACAATATAACCACATGGATTTCCCCAAGATTTCCATCCATGTACTGACAATATAACTATGATGATTTCTTAAGGATTTTCATGCATGTACTGACAATATAACCACATGGATTTCCCCAAGATTTCCATGCATGTACTGACAATATAACCACATGGATTTCCCCAAGATTTCCATGCATGTGCTGACAATATAACCACATGGATTTCCCCAAGATTTCCATCCATGTACTGACAATATAACTATGATGATTTCTTAAGGATTTTCATGCATGTACTGACAATATAACCACATGGATTTCCCCAAGATTTCCATGCATGTACTGACAATATAACCACATGGATTTCCCCAAGATTTCCATGCATGTACTGACAATATAACCACATGGATTTCCCCAAGATTTCCATCCATGTACTGACAATATAACCACATGGATTTCCCCAAGATTTCCATCCATGTACTGACAATATAACCACATGGATTTCCCCAAGATTTCCATCCATGTACTGACAATATAACCACGGTGATTTCTTAAGGATTTTCATGCATGTACTGACAATATAACCACATGGATTTCCCCAAGATTTCCATCCATGTACTGACAATATAACTATGATGATTTCTTAAGGATTTTCATGTATGTACTGACAACATAACCGCGATGATTTCTCCATGACTTTCATATAGTGAGAACTTCCTCCTCTGATATTTTCACAAAGAGGAAATTTTCATTGGTAAGGGAGATATTGATTATGTGAAAACAGTATTTTTTTAAATATACTCATTATAACATGTTCCAAGAATTTTGTGGCATGTATGTTAGGGCATCTGCCTTGGATGCAGGAGATAGCACATTCAAAATTCTGACGGGGCCTGATGGCCGAGTGGTCTAAAGCGATCTCCATTACGTATCACTGCCATCTAACCTTTTTCTGTGTGGGTTCAAGTCTAAGATTCAGTGAATGTGGATATGTGAGAAAGCTGCCAATAGCTACTCGTGGGTCAGTGGTTCTTTCCATGGATTTCCTGGTTTCTTCCTCCACCATTAATACTGACCACCATGTATAGCCTATCGTGTGCTGAAAAATGACATTAAGTCCAAAAACAAAAACAACTACAAAATTTTGAGCAAGTCTTACCAAAGATTTAAAAAAAAAAGGTGCTAACAGCTTCCTGACTTGACACTCAGCAGTAAGAAGTTAGTGTAAGGACTGGTCGGCCTTGTGTCAGGATAATATGACTGGGTGGGACATCATCCTACATGTCTGTGGTACGATGCCCTAGAGCTAGACATGGCTATAAGCTACCACCCTGTTTGACATCTTTAGCAATATGACTGAAATTGTTAAAGCTACATTTAAAATCCAAATTAATCAAACTGTTCCAACAAATGTGTGTGAGATGGTAACTTTTTGTGACTAAAGATACAACTTTTTAGTTTTTTATTATTATTATTATTGGCAAAAGGGCTGTGATCTTATGAAAATTGCATTAGAATAACATGTTGCAGCAAGTACATTATCATGGAATACCATATATCCATGCTTTAATATAAATTGACTGCAACTGCAACAACATAGATTCTGATCTTCTGTAGCATAATGTGCTTACAGATCATGGTCTTTGTTGTTTGTTCTGCTGATTTATACTAACAAACTGCAGAGACCAAGAGCTGCTGGCACATTATGCAGTTGGAGTCATAGGTGAGTATATATTGTACCAAATTGCATGTGTGCAATTGTCAGCCTTGCCAGGTAAGACACTTTGAACAACTAGATTATAATTGAAAGTATTTAATAGCTCAGTGGCAGAAAGATTACTTTATATGTGTTTCATGATGGCAGTTGATCTTGAAATCAAACAAGCTTTGTTAACATTGAAGAATGTTTAAAGGTTTTGTTACAACTGTTTGCTCATTTAATAGGATTCAAGTAGTTATGCACCCAGGAGAAAACATCAACTTGCACCAATGATATCTTGTAAATAATCTCAAAATATTTTTGAACATATGTTCTCACTCTTTGAGTTCATCACAGAATATGAAATTTGTTGTAATAAGATTTTTTTTTCATTGAGAAAATTTGAACCTAAAGCCCATATCTTGTAATGTATTCTCATACTTTCCCATTTGTTTGTACCACCCTACCCATTGTGCAAACACAGAGTTAAATTTCCTTACCCAATGTTTTTTCCCCCATCAAATTAAATTAACCCAGCAGATTTGCAATACAGTTAGCAGGTTTAATGCATGCAGTATAAGTTAATAAGTTAATGAAGGTTTTGAGGTGACCTATTCACCCAAAGACAAGTTCTACACATGAGAAAATAGAAACAAAAACATTGGATATTATTTCTTCATTGTTAGATTTAATTAGTGGATGACATATGTAAATAACAGTAAGTATTAATATATTTTATACAGATAACTTTTAACTTTCATCAAACTTATAGGACCATGTCTCTCTCACTGTCAGTCAACATGGGCACTGTTGAGAACATGCCCCGATCACCCTGCAGGCTTCCCTTTGATCTTTGGACTAATCTTTAACACATGGTTGATAAGCACAAGCTATTGTTTTGATGTCTCGACCTATCACCCTTTGCCAATTCAAATTTCTGGTCTTCAGTGGGTCAAATAACCTTGTGTAAGAGTTTAACACTCGCCCGAAGCAATCTTTAGACATCAAACACATGGCTGTGGTAATATTCCCAAGATGGGAAGATTATAGCTTATACATGACTTTGTAGCTGGAACTTAGCAAACATGACACCATTATTATGTTTGAGCTACAGTCGATTGGGTGTGTTTCACAAAGTTTGAAGAATGCAGGTCTGACATAACACATTTCTTTTTGTTGCTGGCTTTATAGTAACTCTTGAGAGAGTTTGTATTTTTTGCACTCAGTGATGTGTATAACCTGTGTCAGGAATAGTGTTTTCTGTTAGTTCTGACATAAATATTTTCTCTGACTTGTGATATGTTTAGAATCAACTTGTTGCAAGATTTCACATCCTTTTTGTTTCATTAAGGTACACAGTTTTCATGCTGCAACTGATGCCCATAATAATTCATTGCTCATTTGCCACAGGTGCATTTATATAGGTTACATGGGTAAGGTAGAATGTATAGTCATGTCACAATAATCACTATGATGTTTGTTCTTGTAGTAATTGGAGATACAGAACACCTATCTGGAAATATGAGGTTGGCGTACATTCTTAGTTTTTCATTGGTTGTGTTTCTTACATCCTCCAATGTGTATGTCATCATCTCTCCCATTAAACTCAGATTATTCTAAATTTAGTTCACAATCTCGCTTTAAAGAGATATCACTACACTTAATGTCTCTGTTCTTCACTCTCTCTCGCATTCTACAAAGTGCAACATATTTTTAAACCATGAAGTGTTTAACATGTTGAAGTTTTAAGTGTGTTTAGCCCAACAGCAAAGGTTCAGAGAATTTATTAATATGATCAGCACTGATCGTCTTTGCAGTTTTGGGTTATATGATATATTTTCAGTTATGATCTCTGCCAAGTAGCTTGACTTTGTATGTGTGTGTTTCTCTTTCTCTGAATGATTTGTATGGTTTGTTATCAAAGTTGGAGAGATTTTAAGTTGCTTTTGAGTTACATTATTATTATACTTGTTGTTGTTTGATTTTATAAGAATTCTATTTAGCAGAAGAAAAACAAGGGTTTCTTCTTTTTAAAAGTAGTTCCTAACATGTGGACACCATGACTAAAACAACCAAACAGACATAAGAAGTTACATAGCAAATAAGTTATATTTCACTGTTGCATAGGCCAGAAATACATGTATAGGATTTAGTTTCATGCACTGACTAGTCTAGACTGATTTCATGCTCAGACTAGTCTAGACTGATGTACATGTATAGCATTTGGTTTTATTCCCAAGACAGTATAAGCAGATGTGCACATAAAATTTAGTTTCATTCTCTGACAAATATGAGCTGACAAATATCTAGAAATTTGGTTTGTTCTCTAGCCAGTATAAGTCGACACATGACTAGAATTTGGTTTTGTTCTCTAGCCAGCATAAGTTGACACATGTCTAGAATTTAGTTTTGTTTTCTAGCCACTATGAGTCGACACATGTCTAGAAATTGGTTTTGTTCTCTAGCCAGTATGAGTAGATGTACATAAATTTGGTTTTGTTCTCTAACTAGTATGAGTTGATATATGTCTAGAAATTTGGTTTTGTTCTCTAGCCAGTATGAGTAGATACATGTTCAGAATTTGGTTTTGTTCTCTAGCCAGTATGAGTAGATACATGTTCAGAATTTGGTTTTCTTTATTTGCTAGTATGAGTAGACATATATAAAAAATTTGGTTTTGTTCTCTAGCCAGTATGAGTAGATACATGTGTAGAATTTGGTTTTGTTCTCTAGCCAGTATGAGTAGATACATGTTCAGAATTTGGTTTTCTTTATTTGCTAGTATGAGTAGACATATATAAAAAAATTTGGTTTTGTTCTCTAGCCAGTATGAGCAGACCTATGTCTAGAATTTGGTTTTGTTCTCTAACCAGTATGAATAGACACATGTCTAGGATTTGGTTTTGTTTTCTAGCCAGTATAATAAGATGTACGTATCTAGAATTTGGTATCATTCTCTAGTCAGTATGAATAGATGTACATAAATTTGGTTTCATTCTCTAACCAGTATGTGTTGATGTACATAAATTTGGTTTCATTCTCTAGCCAGTATGTGTTGATGTACATAAATTTGGTTTCATTCTCTAGCCAGTATGTGTTGATGCAGCATTTTCCTTGCAATTATCAACATTTTGTGTGTTTGAGACAATATAAATGTCATTGTTCATGGATAATTCTTGTTTATAGTCTCTAGTTATATTACCATGTTAAGGCTTTATTTATGAAATTTCTAAACTTATATCCTGACATTTTCTGTATTTTAAGAATGATTGAAAAACGTTTTGCATTTCAGGCTGTTTTGAAGCCTGTGTACAAGGGTATGTTGACCATATTGAAGGCTTTTGTCCATGGCCTAGAGCACACACTTCAGAATCACGGCCTGGGTGGAATGGCCAGCATGTTTATGGTACTAGAAGTAGCTTATACCCACTATGTACCAAAAGAACTTGTTAGCAACAAGAGTGATGCCAGTATCACACCAGAGGTATGGTACATTTTCTTTCTCCTTTACTTTAATTATTTTACATTGATATACATTATCATTCGATTTATTGTACATCTGCTCATTCAAGATTATATTGGCAATCAAAGTTAAGTTCCTTGAATAGATGCAAACCATGCTTATCTATGCATAATTCCAAGGCAAAACCCACTGAATGTGAACTTGGCATACTAACCACTGAGCCACAGCAGCTCCTCCCTTCCACAGCAGCTTACTCATACAGTTGATGGCCATTACAACTCCTCCCTTCCACAGCAGCTTACTCATACAATTGATGGCCATTACAACTTCTCCCTTCCACAGCAGCTTACTCATACAGTTGATGGCTGTTACAACTCCTCCCTTCCACAGCAGCTTACTCATACAATTGATGGCTGTTACAACTCCTCCCTTCCACAGCAGCTTACTCATACAACTGATGGCCATTACAACTCTTCCCTTCCACAGCAGCTTACTCATACAACTGATGGCCATTACAACTCCTCCCTTCCACAGCAGCTTACTCATACAATTGATGACCATTTCAACTCCTCCCTTCCACAGCAGCTTACTCATACAACTGATGGCCATTACAACTCCTCCCTTCCACAGCAGCTTACTCATACAATTGATGACCATTACAACTCCTCCCTTCCACAGCAGCTTACTCATTCAATTGATGGCCATTACAACTTCTCCCTTCCACAGCAGCTTACTCATACAACTGATGGCTGTTACAACTCCTCCCTTCCACAGCAGCTTACTCATACAATTGATGGCTGTTACAACTCCTCCCTTCCACAGCAGCTTACTCATACAACTGATGGCCATTACAGCTCCTCCCTTCCACAGCAGCTTACTCATTCAATTGATGGCCATTACAACTCCTCCCTTCCACAGCAGCTTACTCATTCAATTGATGGCCATTACAACTTCTCCCTTCCACAGCAGCTTACTCATACAATTGATGGCCATTACAACTCCTCCCTTCCACAGCAGCTTACTCATACAACTGATGGCCATTACAACTCCTCCCTTCCACAGCAGCGTACTCATACAATTGATGACCATTACAACTCCTCCCTTCCACAGCAGCTTACTCATACAACTGATGGCCATTACAACTCCTCCCTTCCACAGCAGCTTACTCATTCAATTGATGGCCATTACAACTCCTCCCTTCCACAGCAGCTTACTCATACAATTGATGGCCATTACAACTTCTCCCTTCCACAGCAGCTTACTCATACAATTGATGGCTGTTACAACTCCTCCCTTCCACAGTAGCTTACTCATTCAATTGATGGCCATTACAACTCCTCCCTTCCACAGCAGCTTACTCATTCAATTGATGGCTGTTACAACTCCTCCCTTCCACAGCAGCTTACTCATACAATCGATGGCTGTTACAACTCCTCCCTTCCACAGCAGCTTGCACTAACAGTATATAAATTTTGTTAACTACCCCAATTTCACAGAAGCTTACACTAATTATACATACAACTAATGGCCACAGCAACTTCACCCTTCCACAACAACTTACACTACATGATGATAGCCACTGAAACTCCTCACTACATAACAACTTAAACTACATTCTTTTGGCTTTTTGTGGCCTTTACAATACCCCCACTCCACAGCAACTTGAACAACATGTAATTGATGGCCGCTGCAACTCCCCCCCATCAACAATGATTTTTGCTACATAACGACAGCCACCACAAGTGCCCCCTTCGCAACAAATTACACTAAATTACAACTTTTTTTTTTTATGGCTGAGATATTGGTGTGAGTACCTGTTGGAATTCCATTAATGTAAGTACTTATTCAATATGCTATAATGTGAACCCTTAGGCTTAAATCCATGGATTAATGCTAATTTCTGCAGGAAAAGTAATTTTAGTTTTACTGGTTGTAAGGGGAAAGATGCTATATTTGATTTATGAGGGTCCATCGACAATTACTTATCTGGACTTTTTTTTTAGCAAACTTCACAAGACCAGTATCAGCTCAAGTTTGGCTGAGAGCATCCTACCATGAAGGTCTTTCATGTTTATGGAAATGATTCTGAAAAAATATGGCCACTGTTCCTAATAATAGAAAAAAAATCTTCAAAGGAATTTCACAAAAACTGCTTGACACAATTTTCATACATTTGACGGGGCCCCGAGTGGCCGAGTGGTCTAAATCGCTGTCCGTTACGGATCACTGCCATCTCACCTCTGTCTGTGTAGGTTCGAGTCTAGGATTCAGCGAATGGGGATATGTGAGAAAGCTTGGTAGTAGCTTCTCGTGGGTTGGTGGTTCTTTCTGGTGATTTCCCGGTTTCTTCCTCCACCATTAATACTGGCCGCCATGCCTATCGTGTGCTGAAAAATGGCGTTAAGCTCAACAACAACAACAACAACAACAACATACATTTGACAGAAAGCATCCTTGAATCAAAGCCTTTTATATAATTATGTACAAATGATGCTGATCTGTCATTAATTATGTCAACTGTTCCATAAATATAATAAATCTTAACATGGCTTTTCTTAACATGGCTTTTCAAAACCCTGAATGGAGTTTGACCAAATTTAATGGCAAACATTTTGTGTGAAGGCCTTCAGGTTTTATACAAATGAAAATGACTTGCCATGAAATGTGGCCTATGATACTGAAATCATAAAACACTTTAAAACACTTGTTAAAATAAAAAAGAAACAACCAGTAACAAATTTTTCCCAAATTTTTTGGATGCAGTCCAAAAAAATGTATTTTAAATTCTGTAACAATTAATGCCAATTCACCATCAGCAATGGCTGCCATTGCTAAAAATAGAGTAAACTTAAAATGACTGGCTATTCTCAAACAATCAGAACGAAATTGGACCAAATTTAACTGTATTATAACATAAAAGACCTATTATATATTGATGTTAATCAACATGATTGCCAATACTAAAAATATACAAAAATCTTGATGAGTTCTAAATAAATATTAAACACAATATTTTGCCCAAATTTGACATAAAAGTATTTTACCATAAGGGCCTTTTTAAGTTTGTAGAAATGGTATCAGTCTGTTTTTAAATATGTCTATCATTGCTAAAAAATAAATGTAAACCTTTAAAAAGATTTTCATAAAAGCGCTGAACAGAATTTGATCAACTTTGACAGATTGGTATAAAAGCCTTTAAGTTTTATACAATAATGTCATTCTGTTCTTCAGTTATGGCTACTGTTACAACAAGCAGAAAAAAGGTTTGGACAACTTTTTCTCAAAAATTGCATTGTGGCATGAAGGCCTTTCAAGTGTGTGCAAATGATGTCAATATTGCCATCAAATACAGCCATCATTACTAAAAATAGGAAATTTTTAGTAATGACTATTTGACCAAAAGATGCCTTTTATGAAATCCTTCAATGTTTGTACATTGATGCAATATGACATGTTTCTTAAACCACTGACCAGAATTTGTCTGAATTTCACATCAAAGGTGTGGTAATTGGGGGTAATTGCCAAAAGATCCATGGAACTAGCTGTGGGTTGTTTTTTTATTATTTCTAATTGTTCATGGATTATATGAATGCCTTTAACATGACACTTGAATGAAAGCTTTTAAATTTATTACAGCTTCATTTTATACCCAACATGTATACTTAAAATATTAGTCAATTTTGTGAGTATAAATCTATCTCAGAACAAAACATACTCCAACAATAGAAACTGTATTTTCACCACATGCACAAGCATATTAAAGACCTGTAATTTGGCTTTAAGTCATAATGAACAGAAGGTAAAATTAAAGAATTATTAACAGAATGGTCTGTGAGTGTGTGTATAGTTTTGCAATCTCAGAGATTCAAGCATTGTTACTTATATCTAAACCACATCATTCAATTATTTAACAAACGTAACCTAATCCTACAACAAGAATATCCAATGATCGTATAGAAAACCCCCAATTGCTGGTCAGGTTTAAAACAGCCAAGCATCTTACTGACATTGATTATCATGATTGTAACAAACAAAAGTAGGATGAAACACTTAAAGTAGGTTCAAGCCTGATTGCCAGCCTAAGTTAAATATTCCCTCTTCCAGTTAGTACTGGATGGCCAGAATTGAAAAGAACATGATCATGGTTTGACTTCCCAGTCATAGTCAACATGCAGAATGGCTCCTCCTTTTTTCTTTGGACTACATGTGTAGTACACATGCCAGATGCATTGGCTGTTGTCATCTTCAAAGCATTATGTACAAAAAATATGTTGCCATTAAATATATTACTGATGATCACAGTGTATTATCACATTCAGCATTTTTTTTAATGTCAAAAATGCCATAAAAAAAATCAGATTTTAGATACCACCCCTCTTCCCCCACCAGTTAAATTTAATACAAAGCACCAAGCATGTTTACCTTGATCAAACATGCTCTCAGCATGAGTACATTTCAGTTGTTGCATATTGTTTTATGGATATAATAAAAGCAATCAGTATGCAGTGATTGGGGTGGGGGTGTGGAATTTTTCTTGATCTTTAGCCATGACTTTTATGTTAGTACTTGGCCAAGGGGCCTCGAGTGGCCAAGTGGTCTAAAGCACTGTCCTTTACGGATCACTGCCATCTCACCTCAGTCTGCGTGGGTTCGAGTCTAGAATTCGGCGAATGTGGATATGTGAGAAAGCTTGCCAGTAGCTTCTCGTGGGTCAGTGGTTCTTTCCGGTGATATCCCGGTTTCTTCCTCCACCATTAATACTGGCTGCCATGAATAGCCTATCGTGTGCTGAAAAATGGCGTTAAGACCAACAACAACAACAAGTACTTGGCCATTCATGTATTTTCTGTATGTATTGTAGAAAATGACACACTGATCTTAAATAATACAATAAACCTGTGATATTGCAATAATTAAACTGTAAAAATATGGAGATATACAGCAATACAATATGATGATTAAAAATACATGGTCACTACCTTCATCTACTGATAACATTTAAATTTCTCCTTCCCACTCAACTTATAGTACTTTCATGAAACTGCAGAATAGTGTAGAGACATGACTAAAATAAAATTTTGTCATTGGTGCCATGAGATGTTTTTATATATAGAAGTATTACAATATGGGTAAACCACTGACAATAGATGAATACTTTTTAAGTGTCAAAATAGGAAAGCATGTCAAGGGCAATGGATGTTGAAAGTGAGGGCTTTTCTATTAAGCTATTTGCATCCCATAATGATCCATTGGAATCATATACAAGCATGTGAAGCTAAAAAAATAAGTGTAATATGACAGTTCTTTATGAGAATTAATGCATGTAAAGGTAAAAATTGCAGTGTTGTATTCTGATTGTGACTTGTATCTTTCATACCTTGTTAAAATTGATCTGATTGTGACTTGTATCTTTCATACCTTGTTAAAATTGATCTGATTGTGACTTGTATCCTTCATACCTTGTTAAAATTGATCTGATTGTGACTTGTATCCTTCATACCTTGTTAAAATTGATCTGATTGTGGACTTGTATCTTTCATACCTTGTTAAAATTGATCTGATTGTGACTTGTATCTTTCATACCTTGTTAAAATTGATCTGATTGTGACTTGTATATTTCATATCTTGTTAAAATTGATCTGATTGTGACTTGTATTTTTCATACCTTGTTAAAATTGATCTGATTGTGACTTGTATCCTTCATACCTTGTTAAAATTGATCTGATTGTGGACTTGTATCTTTCATACCTTGTTAAAATTGACGTAAATTTGTTTCAGAAGCTTTTATCTTGTTGCCAGAGCAACATATATCTTATTTTGTAAATAGCTGCTTTTCTTGCTTATTATACTTTATTTTTACTAAGCTAGGGCACTCAAGTCATTGCCAGGAGTGTCATGTTTTTGTCCTCAGTTTTTCAGTGCTGTTATGTAAATTAAGAACAGGCTGGCATGTGGAAATTAATGAAATACAGAGCTAGCTTAATCATTATCAAAAACAGTTGCACTGGCTGATAGAATTACTTACCTATATCCTTACATCAAATAGCAATGGAATAGTCAAACAGACTAAATATTCTTGCCATTACAGCTATATGTGACATGATTATTAGTGATATGTACAGTATTTATTTGTTAAAGTAAGAACATGGGCACTCGCAGCATAGGTCAAGGAAGGGTGCACTCCCCCCCAAAATCATACTGCAAATATATATATATATATATATATATATATATATATATATATATATATATATATATATATATATATATATATATATATAAATTCCATAAGTTTAATCATGCAAATTAAGCTGAAAATATGTCACAAAATTCTGTTCAAAATGCTTAGTAAATATTAGTTTCAGACTGCTTACTATACTAACTCTCCCCGCCGTGACTGACTGACCTCCTTCGAAAAATTCTGACCCCACCCCCATTGCAAAAGAAATCCTGCTGGCACCCATGTATATGAAGACATATGAGTGAGATGTGATGTACTAACTTGCTATGTTGTGCATGACGGGGGTGGATTGCAGTCACCTGATCTTCATTTTGACAATCCATAGATATCTGGAAATTTAGTAGATTACAGTATGTTGCATTAACCAGTATTTCAAAATTTAAAAATGGGGACCGGGATACTGCAATTACCCAGCATGAAAATGAAGACTAACTCTTCTAATACTCCCATTTTTTTAGCTTAACTCGCCATGTGAAAGCATGGAAAGCCTATCCAATAAAGGCGAAGACTCCCCACAGAAAGCTGAGGCCAGAAGTTTGCATGAAGAAACATTGGTAGCTGCCCTTGGTAGGTCTTTCATCTGCATGATATTTGATACTAAATATAAAGGTGATGGACAGTACAATCATCAATCGAAAAGTACAAATGATGTATATACTTGTTTATAAGTTGAGTCAAACTGGAAATTGCACAGACCCAGATCTGCTGTCACATAATGGGGCAGCAGATCTGTGTCTGTGCGGTTTGTTAGGAGTGATCAGTTGAACAATTAACATAGACCCTGATCTGCATGGATATTATGCTACAGCAGATCGGGATCTTTTTTTGTAGTTGTTTGCCTCTACTTATTTATTTGGTAATCAGATTTTTTTAAAATTTATTTTATTATGTGATGGTGGGTCTGGGTCTGTCCAGTTTGCAGGTAAACTTGACTTGCGAGAGAATATAGAAATGGTAATTGGACATTTTAATCTTAAGTTTGGAAATGTGTTAATTTCATAATCAAAAATTTGATGGGGAAATTAGCAAACGATAGAAACTAAACTGGCAATACCAGTTTTTTAAATTGTTTCTAATGGTAAAGTGACCAGGTTCCCTAATCTGCCTGTATTCTTAGTCTCTCACTAATTACTATTTCTAATTTAGATTGTCACCCAATCTGCTGGTCTTTTATAGCAGTAGTTTTGTTTAAAGTATTCAATCTTAACTAATAAGAAAATCTGTTGACAGAAATATTGTCAGTTCTGGAAATTACCAATAATGGATCAAATAGAAAATTTCACAGTAGCTGCTGTCCATTTTTGCACAATTAGTTAGGCCCCTACATCTCACAGAAATGCCAAAGCTCATTCTACATCACTAAATGAAGTTGTTTCAATGATGATAATTTCAAGTAATGTAGCTCTAGTCACTTTTGGATACTGCTTATTACCAAAAGCATGGTTGACAGTAAGGGTCATGGACTTAAAACCTTGATGTTGTCCCAATACTTTGCCATCATTTAACTCTTTCAGTTGACATAATTAATGTTATGCCAGAATATACAGTGTGACCCCACTATAAAATGGTAGTTGGGAGCCATAGAATCTGACCGTGTTATAGAACAAACCGTGTTATAAACTGAACCTTGTTATTTAGGACCCGGGTCAGTTAGCTGAAGGAAATGATGCATGTACACCAAAAATTTGCATGGGGTGTAGGAGGTAATAAATGTAGTTAGTAAAATATGTGCTTCATTGGCACAGTTTCCATCTTAAATTGATGCATATTAAATGGGAAATACACCAGTAGTGAAAACAAAGAAAGCATATATAATATTTTACTTTAGAGAACCACAGATTGGTACATATACATATATGCTGATTATATATACATGTCTAATGTATAACATGAAAGAATATCAACACAGTGTACTCACCCATGAATCTCATCACAAATATTGAATCCACAATACAAGTTATTCCATCAAAAATATACACACTCAGAGATTTAAAATATTCAATAACTTTGTCACTGGTCATATGGGTCTGAATTCAGTGGAAAAACATAGTACAATCACGTAATGAATGATGAAGTAAATATGTCCCAAGTCAGTAGAAGTTAGTTTGCATTTTAAGCCACCGATGGTAGTGTTCCAAAGCATAAAACTTTTTCCCTTCAAAAAGAAAACTTCCACAGCACAATAAACGTGTTCCAGTCATGTTAGAAAGTGAAAAAAATCCATCATATTCCATTGCTTTTATTTAAGTTTGGTACTGACTTTCTTTGAAGAAATGTTCTTTGTTTTTACCTAAGATTGTAGCTGGCTCTCTTTGATGAAAGGTGCATGCATTATTAAAGTCGCCGCTAAAGAACGCTTTGGAGAACCCATTTCTTATTGTGGTGACAACATCAAATAATTGTATTGCATGATTGATACTGATTTTATTCCATTTGCTTAGTTTTCATAACTTCATAATAGTTTTCTATAAAATTTCAGCAAACTATTTGATCTGGGTACGTTTTTAAAAAAGGAATTGGCTGTCGTTTGATTGTAGTTATGCCTCCATGCCTATTGAATAGACCAACAAGTATGATGGTTTTTTTTTTTTTTTTTCAATTGTGTTACTTACCAGCCACATAAAAATGTCAGTCTATGTAAATATATTAATTACTAGGGAGCAGCAACAAATCTAACAAAAGATAGATTATGAGATAATGCCTCATCCAGTTGATCTCTGTTACCTGAAATGTCAACAACAAAAAAAGTGGATATCTTACAACATACAGTACTCATGCTGTATGTCAACTTAAGTGGATTATGATATAACACTGCACTGTTAAGATGGTTTGTCAATATGGACAAAGAATCTGTTTATGTAACTAGATAAATTTAAGTGCATTTTTTGTAAAGTTTGCAGCTTCCTTTCAATGGGCCTCTGAATTTCTCCACTCCAAACCAATGGTTGTATATACAAGCTTAAATAGCCAACAATGTCACCAGTAAAAAAAATTGCCAGATGGTGTATTTTGCTGCCAGTAAGGAAAATAAAATCGAAGTTTGTGACATTGGTGAAGTCTTACACGATCCCAGAATAATCTTTTGACATCATTTTTTGTACTTTTAAGAAAAACTTATTTTTTCATGTACAGTAAAAATACATAAAATTTCAGGTGCCACACTATGATCATCTTGTATTGATCTATTATTCATGCACAATCTCTTCCCCAAAATGATTAATAAACTTTTTACGTTTTTTTTTAACTTTTAAAGAAGAGGAAATTTTTTGTGTATGATAAAAATACATGTATATAAAATTTTGGGAGCTACGCAGCAACCATGTTATATCCGAATTCATGTTATAATGGAGCGTGCCATAGTGGGGTCACACTGTATCATCTAAAGTGAATACCTGCAATCCACTAAAAACAAAAAGCAACAATTAATACATAATATTATGTAGTTAAATGTAATACATAACCAGTGGTGAAAATAGGAGTCAAAGAACATGGAAGAGAGACTTGTTCAGAAAATGTCAAAGTATGGAATCTATCGTTTTAATAGCATATCCATGAAATATATGCAGGTAGCACTGTAAACAAAATATGGAAATGAAGAGAACAAAATCCTGTAAAGAAAATATCTTTCAGAAAATGAAAAGAAATAAAAAAAAGAAATCTTGTCTGTGAAAGAACTGGTTCCTTTTGACAGCTGATTAGCAGTATAAATGAGAACAAAAGTCTGGCATAATGGAAGGTTAGCATCCAGAGGAACTTGTTAATTGCCAGCAAAGTTGTAAAATAGTGGAAATGGGATTCAGTCATGGACTGACTTGATATGGAACTCAGAAATTCAGAAATTATTCAGGTGAAGAATTAGTGACAGGGAAAATCTTGACAAAAAATAAACTTGTTGACACAGTTGAGCAAAAACTACTTGAGGTAGACAAAATCAATTTAGTAGGCATATTCACTTGTAGAGGACATTATTAGAGTTTCAGGTCGTTACAGCACATTTTCAGTTATTACACACCTACCGTAATAAGGCAGAGATTATCTTGTTGTGATGTAAGCTGTCCATAACATTGTCTGTTCCCTATGTCATTTCTGCACAACAGCTGGAGTTTTCCATAATCTATCATAACCAGACTTTGTAAGTATCATGCATTTGTGTAAGGGAAGAAACTTACTGACTTTGGACACAACCATCAAGATCATTGGAACTGAAGAAAGAAAACTGTTTCCACAAAATAACTTGACTTGTGTGCCAGATACTTTGACCAAACCTTATTAATGGCATGCATTTGAAATAGAAAAAAAAACTATTTACTTTGGATTTAAAAGATAGAGGATTATGGTCACATTGACCCTAAAAATAAGAAAAATAATCCCTTCTCACATGTGGCTTTCTTGCTTAGAATCTTTTGACTCTAAGAAGAACATTTCATGCATTATATTTTCAGTTCATGCTCCCAACTTCGGTCAGACTTTATGGATGGCTTTCATAAGCAAGAAGCCTTTTCATTATTACAAAGGTTCGCATGAACTAAAAGAAGAAAAAAGGTTTGCAGAAAACTATTCAAGTTCTGTACCACATGCCTTGATAAAAAAATTCTAGATGGCTTGCATTTCAAGAAAGGAAAATGCATATTTATTTGAAGGTTTAAAGGTCAAATGTCAAGATTGCAAGGTTGCAAGAAGAAAAATGGTTTCATCTGAAGATCAAGGTCACTGAGACTGAAAGAAGACAATCAGATTTTGCAAAATAACTTTCAGTCTCATTTACCTTGACCAAAAGTTTTTGTGGATGATCTTTGTCGCTATCCAGAGGCAAAATTCTGCTATATATTCTCATCATGGCAGCATCTGATATTTTTTTTTATGTTTATGTTTAAAATGAATATACATAAACCTGAATAACCAGTCATTGCAACCCGAAATTAAAATTTCATGGAAAGTTGACCCAACATGACCTTTGATGCTGCTTGAATGAGCCTATCAAAGTTTCCCATCTAAACGCAGTTACTTATTATTTGAACAATGAAGGTCACTTTCACTGTATTGTTGATGATGTAGTTTTAATTATCCTGACTCATGAAATTTTGTCACAGACAGCAAGGAGTAAAATTAGATTTTCACATTTGGCTTGCAACAGTTACAAACAACATGAATCTGAGACAAGGAAGGAACCTCTTTATTTCTGATTCAGAAGGTCAAAGGTTAAGAGTGTTGGTTGAAGGGATGAAAGGAGCTGGTTACTATGGTGAAAGGAGCTGCTTACTATGAAAGCAGCTACATTCTAAATATGTACAGTAAAACCGGCTTTGAAAGACCACTGCTGTATGAGACCACCTCTCTTGAAAGACCATATTCTCAGTGCTTAGAAATATTGAGTATATAGTGGTATGACCTGGTATGAGATGACCACTTTTGAGAGACTAAGTAATTGGCAGAAGGGGTGGTCTTTCAGGAGAGGTTCTACTGGAATAAATCTTTAGTACGGGAGTATCTGACCAATGAAAGAGGTTTTTTACAGAAGAAAAGTTGATCAATACTATTTACAGCATGGTAATGCATAATTATGGATACTCTTATTTTTGCATTTTTTTAAATACTCTTGGAATTTTCTTCTTTTTTTACAGTTAAGGAAAAACTGCCTTAAGTAGAAATATTAGATTTGGTAGGCTGAATTTTATTCAGAGGGTCATTTAGGTAAATTTTCAGATCTTTTCGAAAAATTTTCATTTTGTTACACATTTTCAAACTTTTTGAACTGTACTGTGATCTTGTTACCACAAGTTTTGCACATAACATGGTGAGAGGAACAAATGAATTCTATAGACTTTTCATTGGGGTATACATGTTTTCAAAAATACAGATCTGCTTTAATAAATTTTCTGTGTTAATTATACTGCTTATTGAAAATTCTGCTGAATAATTAGTTAATTAGTGACTTGGAAAGTTAATTAGTGATATGGGAAGTTAATTACTGACTTGGAAAGCTTAATGTGACTCAGGATGAATTTGTTTAAGAATGTAATTTGATGGGGTCCCAGGTGAATAATTAGTGACTAGGAAAATTTAGTGTAACTCAGGATGGGTTCATTGAAGATTGTAATTTGATAGGGTCAGAGGTGAATAATTAGTGACTAGGAAAATTTAGTGTAACTCAGGATGGGTTCATTGAAGAGTGTAATTTGATAGGATCACAGGTGAATATTTAGTGATTGGGAAAATTTAGTGTAACTCAGGATGGGTTTATTGAAGATCTTAATTTGATAGGGTCACAGGTGAATAATTAGTGACTGGAAATTTAGTGTAACTCAGGATGGGTTCATTGAAGAGTAATTTGATAGAGTCCCAAGTGAATAATTAGTGACTTGGAAAGATTAGTAGTCTCAGGAATGGTTTGTTTAAAAGTAGAATTTGATAGAATCTCAGGTTTCATTTGGACAGAAGATAACAAACTCATGATTCATTCCACCAAAGGTATTCATTCCTATTCTCATTTTAACTTTTATTGGAAAAGTTTTTTTATATGAAAGAAAATAGGTTTTTTAGCTTAATTAAAAAGCAAAGATTGTTACCTGAATTAAAGTTAACGTTGAAGAAAATTGTCTTCATGATCATAGGGTATTTGTGTAGATAAAAGTATTGTCTGTTTGCACTGCCTTGTTAAGCCATACAATTGAAATAACATGAAAATTACAAGGCAAATAAAATATATGTCAAATCTGTTTCAGTTGAATCAGTTTTACCAGCTCCGGCATGTGCATATTTAAATATTTAAAGTTTTAGAATTAGTTGTTCTTTATCTTTTTGTATATGCATATCTTTAAATCTAATGGAAGGCTCTGTAAATTATAATCAGTTTGACAGTAATCATGTGCTTATTCTGGATGACTTGATGAAGTTGTGTCAACACTGCAGTTTTTGTGTATCACTAATTGAATGGCAACCATGGGCTCATTGTTGTTAAATTGACAAAGTTATTATACCAATACTGCAGTTGATGTGTATCACTAATTGAATGGCAACCATGGGCTCATTGTTGTTAAATTGACAAAGTTATTATACCAACACTGCAGTTGATGTGTATCACTAATTGAATGGCAACCATTGTTGTTAAATTGACAAAGTTATTATGCCAACACTGCAGTTTTTGTGTATCACTAATTGAATGGCAACCATGGGCTCAATCTGGATGAATTTTGACAATAACAATAAGCAATGTGACTATACAGGTAGAGCATTATAAACTCCATGTCAGTTGTAATTTTGGACAAACTACATTCCATGCTAAAAATTGGAAAAGTATATGTAAGCAATAATTACAGGTACAGTGGTGCCCCTCTTATATGACCACAACTTCTGCACTGGGAAAGTGGCCTTATAAGATGGTTGGTCTTTCCAGAGGGGGACTGTACTTGTGAGATGTGTATGTATTTGTTTATACAGTAGGAAAACTACATATAACTTAAAGCACTTAATATTTTTATTTAAAAGTAGCATTAATTATTAGAATGTTCTTATTGTAAAAACAGAGTTATTTCAAGGTAACATAAATTAATAGTTCTTATTCTTAGGCATGAAATATGAGCGAATTATTGGTGGCATGTACATTACAAAACATATGTTGTTTCTCTTTCCATTTACTCCATTATCCCACTGCTACAGAATATTCTTTTTATCTTTTACAATCTTTTTTATTTGAGTCTCTTTAAAAAAATTTCAGCAAGTGAATTCTCCCCATTGTCGTCAAGTCTAATAACTTTTATTTTTCAATCTAAAGTAGTATTTCTTTTTTTTATGTGATGACAAGTTTTGCAGTGATTTATTCCTATGTTGCTAATTGTACAGTACCGCAATTTAATTTTGTGGATGGAACTTTTGTAATGAAATACATAATTCTAAAGGATGTGATACATGTACTGTAATGTGATTTTTTTGATCTTTGTTTAGTACCCTGTTTTGTTCTGTGTGTGTTAATCTAAGAAATTTATTTTTAGTTTATCTATGTTATTATCTGACAATTACATCCATCATAATTGTCAATTACAAAAAAGCATTAAAAAAACAAACAAAATACAACAAAAAAAACTAGTACTTTAGCCAAAACTTCTTTCAGTAACGAAAACCTGGTTTTGAGTTTTCTAACTGGTTTAGCTCGCATGACTGTTAGGCCACGTGAGCTTTTGGTATGTTCTTTCATCTGTTTATTTCTTTTTATTTACACCGATTTCAGGCAAGCTTGGCACACAGTTTTTTTACATAAAATCCTTTCAAGTTTGCACTAATATAACATATTATGGCCACAATTGCCAAAAGTTGAAAGAAAAACCCACTGTCAGACAAAATGCAATCAGATCTGTCATAAAGAATTAGGCATAAAGACACATACAATTTGTGCAAAAAGTAAGTCAGCCATCTGATATTGGCCAAAATTACTTAGATAAACTTTTGAACAGCATCTTCCCAAAAATCACAGAGTAAAACCAAACATCCTAACATGCAGACATTTCAGATTTGTACATGTGATGCAGAAAAAAAAAAACCATTAGGAAAGATAGAAAAGCTTTTAATTAACTTCTGCAAAAGTTCTGAATAGAATTTCACCAAACTTGCCAGAAGCATTCCGGCATGAAGACCATTCAAGTTTTTATAGAGATTCTCATTTATTATTGTTAATAAAAATAGAAAAATGAAAGATTGAAACAACCTTTTCTCCAAAATGGCTAAACTGAATTGGACAAAACTTGATGTATAGCATCATGGACTTTGCATGCTCATACAAAAAGGATACAAGTCTGATATGATTTGGTTTAAAACAGGTGAGAGATCTTACACCCATTTAGGCCTCATATTTTTTCACCATCTTTGTAATAATGCAAGCATGAAAGTAAAGATTGAAGATGAAAAATATCAGAAATGCTCCGTAAAATAGAGTTTTCTTTATTTTGCCTCTATAATTATTGGCTGCAATTGACATAGACCAAACTGTTTATAAATGTCTGTCATTCACCATCGTTCTATTACCACACATTTGTTATCTACACAAATATTCATTCCAAGGCCTGCTGACCTGGTGGCATAAGTGGTTAGAGCATTCTCCTTGAATGAAGGAGGCCACAGGTTTGAACTTCAGCCTAAGTCACACTAAAGACATCTAAAAATGGTACAAACAGCAACCTTGCTTGGGACTCTGCATTAAGAGGTTAGTGTTAGGACTGGTCAGCCTGGTGTCAAGATAATATGACTCTATGGGACATGATGATACATGTTTGAAGCATGATTCCCAGTGCTAGATATTATTATAATCTGCCACAACGCATATATTGTAGCAATATATCTAAAGATGTTAAATCTATATTAAAAATCTGAAGTGTGCATTCTAAGGTCTTGATGGTGCCCCTTGGGCTTCCAATATAGATGTCATTTTGGGAATCTCATTATCACTAGCAACAAAAAGCTTGCAATGTCTAATTGGTCCTAAATGAAAATATTGTCATTCAGATATATGGCCATTACGATAGCCATCTTGAAAATCTTGTTATAAGTAATTTTTCTGAAAGATGTTGATATCAACATGAGGCTTTCACTAAATGACTTGTTTTAATCCTACTTGATCTGAAATTCAAAATGGTGCCCCTTACCCATAAAATATGGTCAATCATTTGGCCATCTTGAAAATATTTTGATTGCTACTTCTCCTAGGAGAGTGGAAGTCTTTTTGGCATAGTGTTTTCACTTACAGACTGTATGGTATTTAGTTGGTCATGAACAAAAATAAAACCAATCTGACAAATATTGCCACCACAATGGTCATGTTGAAGATCTTGGTTCTACTGCTGATGAATTTACTGCCAAATCAGTAGGAAATCTCACTATAATAATTCTTGCATGGTCTAGTTGATAATTGATATTCCATGCATATTTCATCCAACATGGCCAACACAGTGGCCATCTTGATAATCTTACTGCTACAATCCTTGAACACTGTTCTTATCAGCATGGGATTTCATGAAAATATCTATAATGAATAGTTGGTACTACAGGAAATTGGTGCTGATTTGGCCTCAAGCGGGGCTGCCAAATCTTGTTTCTATTTCTCCTCAATGAATGGATAATGACAGCTGTGGTTTTCACTAAGACTTATCATGTGTAGTTGATCCTCAATCAGAAAGGTGCCAATCTGATGCCCAATATGACTGCTGTGGTAATTCTTCTTACTGCTACTTTTTCCTGAATGGATGCTGATATTAACATGGGGTTTCACTAAAAGACTTAAAATACATAGTTGATCCTGTTTTAAATAGTGGTATAAACAAAGTAATGACTGGAAAACTCTTTTGAATTTGTAGTTGGATTGCAAACACTTTATTTCTGTGTTGTTGAACAAAGTTTGACCAGGAATGATTAGACTACCCCAGCAGGTGCGAGTTTTCCTTTTAATAATTCACACATCACAGTCCTAAGGAATGGATGATCCTTTAGTCCATTTATTCGGGAAATTGACCTTGGTCAAGTTCTAAAGAACTTTGACAACTTCTTTCATCAAATCAAAACTGAAACATTTTTATTCCATCATAAACCAAATGGGGCCCCTAAGTGGTCTAAAGCGCTGTCCGTTACGGATCACTGCCATGTCACCTCTGTGTGTGTTCGAGTCTAGGATTCGGCTAATGTGGATATGTGAGAAAGCTTGCCAGTAGCTTCTTGTGGGTCGGTGGTTCTTTCCAGTGATTTCCCGGTTTCTTCCTCCAACATTAATACTGGCCACCATGTATAGCCTATCGTATGCTGAAAAATGGCATTAAGCCCAACAACAACAACAACAACAACAACATAAACCAAATATGGATGGTACAACTTAAAAAAATGAAGTTATTAATAAATACAGACATGAAAAGCTTGCATACCACTCAATCAAAATGAATATATTGAAGCATTCTGCAAAATTGGTAAAATTATCAATATTAAACTTTAAATAAACATGATAATACTCCCTGAATAACACAATAAATGAAAAACAGGCTGAACTATACAGCAACAAAAATATTGTGATTAAAAAAGCCAATATTATTATGCTATTGTAATCATGAACACTGATGATTACATAAAAAAACAACCTAAGAGAGCTAAAAGATGAGAATTATCTTACCTAAATAAACAAAGACCTTACTGAAACAAACCACAATATGGTTAAAAACCACATAATATAAATTCATATATAACCATCACAAAATCTACTGGCATTCATTAATGTTACAAAATATGCAGACTATGTATGCTTCAAAAGTTTTATATTTTAGCTTAACAGCTGTATAAATTTTATTAAACTATTATAATACAGCTTTCAAATGCTGGTCATTTGGAAGCACCCATTGTTTTTCGAAAACAATATGTTATAGATATCAGATATATTTAATGGACAAAAAAAGAATAGGAGCACCACTTGTGGCTTTAAGGCAGATTTAACTCATTCAACAAAATTCATAATTAACATGACTTTCAAATATTCAGTAAGAGTTGTCTCATCTTTTTATTGAGTACTTGAGTCCCAGATTGAGTGTAAGATGTACTCAACTTGTTTGTTGTTTTGGGTTTAACTCCATTCCACAGGATGGTACACAGTAATATTGTTAAATTGTTTTCATCTAGTAGAGTGCCAGTCTCTTTATCCTTCAAGGAATTTTTGTTCCAAAAATAGTTTTTATAAACTTAACGTCTAGGAAAAATTTTAAACCAAATAATAAAACAGACATCTTTTATATTAAGATTTAATGGATGTAAATAAGAACTATTTATGAAAGATGTGGAGGGTGGGGAGTGGGGTGTGTGTGATAAGAGCTATTTATGAAAGACATGTGCATGTGTATGATAAAAACTATTTATGAAAGGTTTGTGTGTGTGTGTGTGTGTGTGATAAGAACTGTTTATGAAAGATTGTGTGTGTGTGTCTGTGTATGTGTATGATAAAAATATTTATGAAAGGGTTGTTTGTGTAATTTTGAATTGGAGATTTTGGAAATATATTTTTTTCTGATTTTTATACACATGCCTTTTGACAGCATATTAAGCTATGACCCAGTAGTTTGTCTGTCTGTTAAGTTTTCCTTTTTCTGTACAATAATTTAGTTCTAAAGCACATAGATTCACCAGACTGTGGATTTATGGATAGCTTGCATATGATGTAAGGAAGAAGCCAATTTTATTGGGTTTCAAAAACTCAAATGTTAAGATCCGTGACTGAAAGAAGAAAATGGTTTCTGCATAAGAATATTAGTTCTACATCACATACCTGGACTAAATATTGTCAGTATCTTGCACATGCATAACCTGTTGATTTGGGGATAAAAGGGTCAGAGATCAAGGTCACTGTAACTAGTTTCTGTACAGTAACATTATTACATCACAGGCCTGGGCCAAAGTTTGTGGATGGCTTACACTTGGGTTAAGGAAGAAGCTGCATCAAAATTTTAGTTCTTTACCATGTAACTTTGACACAGTGTGTTGATGTGTTGCAAGTTGGGTTAGAAATAAGTCTGTTCATTTGGGGATCAAAGGTCAAGGTTACTTTTTTGAAAGAAGAAAAATGGTTTTCTGCATAAAATTTTACTTCTTGACCATGTAACTTCAACACAGTTTGTGAATGAATTGCAAGTTGGATGAGAGATAAGTCTATTCATTTGGGTTGTCTTAAGGTCAATGTCAGGATTAGGGTTATAAAGAGGCCTTTGATTCAGGGTTCTTGAGGTTGGAGGTCATGGCCATAGTAAGTATAATAAGAAAATAATGGTTTATATGCAGTAACTTAAGTTCAAGACTATACCTTGAACATGGGTCCAGAGCTAACTATCCATCATTAGTTTTCATATAGGAGACTATTCATCATAGGACAAGCATCTGTTGAAGATACCTATGGTTTTCTTTAAAGTATGTCATTTGTTAAATTTTGTAACAATTGCAATTTTGGGGTTTTGTTTAAAGCCACATTGTTTTGTTTCAAGTGATATTATTTTTGTTTTGTTTGAAAACAATGTTTGTTTTGTTTGAAACCTTGCTTTGCAAAGCTCTTTTTTCACATATTTATCAAAATAATTAACTTTGTTTCAAAGCTAATATAATTTACTCCCATATCACCCACTCCTCACCCTATTATCAACCATATCTGCTGCCACCCTTCTTTTCCTGTTATGAACTCTGTCTGCTAATAATTTCTCATCTTGTTATATACCCCGTCTGCTACCACCACCTCATCCTGTTATGAACCCTGTCTACTGCCACCATTCTTTTCCTGTTATGAACCCTGTTTGATACTACCATCCCATTCTGTTATAAACTCTGCTGCCACCTGATCCTGTTATAAACCCTGTCTGCTACCACCACATTATGTTGTAAATCCTGTCTGCAATGAACCCTCTTACTAAGGTGCTTCTTGTCCTGCATTGAACCCTGTCTATTACTATACTTGTTATCCTGATATGAAACCTATCTATTATCATACTTATTGTCCTGCAATGAACCCTGTCTACTACCATGCCTCTTATCCTGCAATGAATACTGTTTACTACAATGCTTCTTGTCCTACAATGAATACTGTCTACTACAATGCTTCTTCGCCTGCAGTGGATTCTTTCTCCTATCATACTACCTATACTGCAATGGACCCTGTCTACTACCATGCTTCTTGTCCTACAGTGTACCCTGTCTACTACCATGCTTCTTGTCCTGCAATGAACCCTGTCTACTACCATGATTCTTGTCCTGCAATGAACCCTGTCTACTACCATGCTTCTTGTCCTGCAATGAACCCTGTCTACTACCATGATTCTTGTCCTGCAGTGTACCCTGTCTAATACCATGCTTCTTGTCCTGCAATGAACCCTGTCTACTACCATTCTTCTTGTCTTGCAATGAACCCAGTCTACTATCATCTTTCTTTTCCTGCAATGAACCCTGTCTAATACCATGCTTCTTGTCCAGCAGTGGACCCTGTCTACTACCATGCTTCTTGTCTTGCAATGAAAATTGTCTACTACCATGCATCTTGTCTTGCAATGAACTTTGTCTGCAACCATGCATCTTGTCCTGTAATGAACCCTTAATGCTACCATGCTTCTTGTCCTGCAATGGACCCTGTCTGCTACCATGATTCTTGTCCAGCAGTGGATCCTTTCTACTACCATGCTTCCTTTCCTGCAATGGATACTGTCTACTGTCATGCTTCCTGTCCTGCAATGAAACCTGTCTACTACCATCTTTCTTGGCTTGCAATGGATCCTTTCTACCACCATGCTTCCTGTCCTGCAAATGACCCTGTCTTCTACCATGCTTCTTGTCCTGCAATGAACCCTGTCTACTACCATGCTTCTTGTCTTGCAATGAAAATTGTCTACTACCATGCATCTTATCTGCAATGAACCTTGTCTGCAACCATGCCTCTTGTCCTGCAATGAACCCTGTCTGCTACCATGCTTCTTGTCCTGCAATTGACCTGGTCTACTACCATGCTTCTTCTCCTGCAATAGACCCTGTCTGTTACCATGCTTCTTGTCCTTCAATGAATGCTGTCTACTACCATGCTTCTTGTCTTGCAATGAAAATTGTCTACTACCATGCATCTTATCTGCAATGAACCTTGTCTGCAACCATGCATCTTGTCCTGCAATGGACCCTGTCTGCTACCATGCTTCTTGTCCTGCAATTGACCTAGTCTACTACCACGCTTCTTGTCCTGCAATAGACCCTGCCTGTTACCATGCTTCTTGTCCTTCAATGAATGCTGTCTACTACCATGCTTCTTGTCCTGCAATGAACCCTGTCTACCACCATGCCTCTTCACTTGCAATGAACCCTGTCTATTGCCATGCTTCTTGTCCTTCAATGAACGCTGTCTACTACCATGCTTCTTGTCTTGCAATGAACCCTGTCTACTACCATGCCTATTGGCCTGCAATTAACACAGTCCTGCAATTGACCAAGTCTCCTACCATGCTTCTTGTCCTGCATTAGACACTGTCTGTTACCATGCTTCTTGTCCTTCAATGAATCCTGTTTACGTCCATGCCTCTTGTCCTTCAATGAACCCTGTCTACCACCATGCCTCTTCGCTTGCAATGAACCCTGTCTACTGCCATGCTTCTTGTCCTTCAATGAATGCTGTCTACTACCATGCTTCTTGTCTTGCAATGAACCCTGTCTACTACCATGCTTCTTGGCCTGCAATTAACAGAGTCTGCTACCATGCTTCTTGTCCTTCGATGAACCCTGTCTACTACCATGCTTCTTCACCTGCAATGGGTCCTTTCTACTACCGAACTTTTTGTCAAACAATAAACCCTGTCTACTACCATGCTTCTTTTCCTGCAATCAACCCTGTCTACTACCATGCTTCTTGTCCTGCAATGGACCCAGTCTACTACCATGCTTCTTGTCCTGCAATGAATACTGTCTACTACAATGCTTCTTCGCCTGCAGTGGATTCTTTCTACTACCATACTTCCTATACTGCAATGGACCCTGTCTACTACCATGCTTCTTGTCCTGCAATGGAACCTGTCTACTACCATGCTTATTGTCCTGCAATGAACCCTGACTGCTACCATGCTTCTTGTCCTGCAATGAACACTGTCTACTACCATGCTTCTTGTCCTGCAATGAACCCTGTCTACTACCATGCTTATTGTCCTGCAATGGACCCTGTCTACTACCATGCTTCTTGTCCTGCAATGGACCCTGTCTACTACCATGCTTCTTGTCCTGCAATGAATACTGTCGACTACAATGCTTCTTCACCTGCAGTGGATTCTTTCTACTACCATGCTTCCTATACTGCAATGGACCCTGTCTACTGCCATTCTTCTTGTCCTGCAATGAACCCTGTCTATTGCCATGCTTCTTGTCCAGCAATGAACCCTGTCTACTACCATGCTTATTGTCCTGCAATTAACAGTTTACTACCATGCTTCTTATCCTGCAATGAAACCTGTCTACTACCATGCTTCTTGTCTTGCAATGAACCCAGTCTAGTACAATGCTTCTTGTCCTGCAATGAACCCTGTCTACTACCATGCCTCTTATCCTGCAATGAATACTGTCTACTACAATGCTTCTTCTCCTACAATGAATACTGTCTACTACAATGCTTCTTCACCTGTAGTGGATTCTTTCTACTATCATACTTCCTATACTACAATGGACCCTGTCTACTACCATGCTTCTTGTCCTGCAGTGTACCCTGTCTACTACCATGCTTCTTGTCCTGCAATGAACCCTGTCTACTATGCTTCTTGTCCTGCAGTGTACCCTGTCTACTACCATGCTTCTTGTCCTGCAATGAACCCTGTCTACTACCATGATTCTTGTCCTGCAGTGGATCCTTTCTACTACCATGCTTGCTGTCCTGCAATTAATACTGTCTACTACCATGCTTCTTGTCTTGCAATGAACCCAGTCTACTATCATCTTTCTTTTCCTGCAATGAACCCTGTCTACTACCATGCCTCTTGTCCTGCTATGAAAATTGTCTACTACCATGCATTTGGTCCTGCAATGAACTTTGTCTGCAACCATGCATCTTGTCCTGCAATGAACACTGTCTATGGCCATGCTTCTTGTCCTGCAATGGACCCTGTCTGCTACCATGATTCTTGTCCTGCAGTGGATCCTTTCTACTACCATGCTTGCTGTCCTGCAATGGATACTGTCTACTGCCATGCTTCTTGTCCTGCAATGAACCCTGTCTACTACCATCTTTCTTGGCTTGCAATGGATACTTTCTACCACCATGCTTCCTGTCCTGCAAATGACCCTGTCTTCTACCATGCTTCTTGTCCTGCAATGAACCCTGTCTACTACCTTGCTTCTTGGCCTGCAATGAACCTTGTCTGCAACCATGCTTCCTGTCCTGCAGTTGACCCTGTCTGCTACCATGCTTTTTGGCGGGGAATTAACCCTGTATATTGCCATGCTTCTTGTCCTGCAATGATCCCTGTCTACTACCATGCTTCTTGGCCTGCAATGGATCCTTTCTACGACCATGCTTTCCTGTTCTGCAATGGACCCTGTCTACTACCATGCTTATTGTCCTGCAATTATCACTGTCTATTGCCATGCTTCTTGTCCTGCAATGATACCTGTCTACTACCATGCTTCTTGGCATGCAATGGATCCTTTCTACAACCATGCCTCCTTTCCTGCAAAGGACCCTGTCTACTACCATGCTTCTTGGCCTGCAACGAACACTGTCTATGGCCATGCTTCTTGGCCTGCAATGGACCCTGTCTACTACCATGCTTCTTGTCCTGCAGTGGATCCTTCTTACCGTGCTTCCTGTCCTGCAATGGACCCTGTCTACTACCATGCTTCTTGTCCTGCAAGTAACACTGTCTACTGCCATGCTTCTTGTCCTGCAATGATCCCTGTCTACTACCATGCTTCTTGGCCTGCAATGGATCCTTTCTACCACCATGCTTCCTGTCCTGCAAAGGACCCTGTCTACTACCATGCTTCTTCTTCCTGCAATGAACTCTGTCTACTGCCATGCTTCTTGTCCTGCAATGAATACTGTCTACTGCCATGCTTCTTGTCCTGCAATGATCGCTGTCTACTACCATGCTTCTTGGCTTGCAATGGATCCTTTTTACGACCATGCTTTCCTGTCCTGCAATGGACCCTGTCTACTTCCATGCTTCTTGGCCTGCAATGAACACTGTCTATTGCCATGCTTCTTGTCCTGCAATGATTCCTGTCTACTACCATGCTTCTTGTCCTGCAATGGATCTTTTCTACCACCATGCTTCCTGTCCTGCAAAGGACCCTGTCTACTACCATGCTTCTTGGCCTGCAATGAACACTGTCTATGGCCATGCTTCTTGTCCTGCAATGGACCCTGTCTACTACCATGCTTCTTGTCCTGCAGTGTACCCTGTCTACTACCATGCCTCTAGTCCTGCAATGGACCCTGTCTACTACCATGCTTCTTGTCCTGCAATGGACCCTGTCTACTACCATACTTCTTGTCCTGCAATGGACCCTGTCTGCTACCATGCTTCTTGTCTTGCAATGAACCCAGTTTACTACCATGCTTCCTGTCCTGCAATGAATCCTGTCTACTACCATGCTTCTTTTCCTGCAATGAATACTTTCTATTATCATATTTTTTGTCTTGCAATGAACCCTGTCTACTACCATGCTTCTTGTTCTGAAATGAACCCTGTCTACTAACATGCTACTTGTCCTGCAGTGAACCCTGTCTACTACCATGCCTCTAGTCCTGCAATGAACCCTGTCTACTACCATGCTTCTTGTCCTGCAATGGACCCTGTCTACTACCATGCTTCTTGTCCTGCAATAAACCCTGTCTACTACCATGCTTCTTGTCCTGTAGTGTACCCTGTCTACTACCATGCTTCTTGTCCTGCAATGGACCCTGTCTACTACCATGCCTCTTGTCCTGCAGTGTACCCTGTCTACTACCATGCTTCTTGTCCTGCAATTGACCCTGTCTACTACCATGCTTCTTGTCTTGCAGTGTACCCTGTCTACTACCATGCCTCTTGTCCTGCAGTGTACCCTGTCTGCTACCTTACCTCTTGGCCTGCTATGATTCCTCTCTACTACCATGCTTCTTGGCCTGCATTAGACACTGTCTGCTACTACCAGTTTCATCTGCATCTAACATGGTAATATCCAGATTTATCTCTGTCAGACAGTACTGAACTTGAAAAAAATTATGACCTAATATTTGTTCATTTCCTTGAGTAAGCAATAGCTTAAAGTTGCTTTAATTTTTTTCATCAAATTTATTAATTCTACTTGGTTTCTGTCATCCATCTGCCATCTCTTTTCTGTTGGCATTGTTATTGTTACTTCTGATCTGCTGAGGAGGAAATTCATGAAAATTGGCTGACTTTGATCCCAAGGTCTTATATATATATATATATATATATATATATATATATATATATATGTATGTATGTATGTATGTATGTATGTGTGTGTGTGTGTGTGTGTGTGTGTGTGTGTGTGTGTGTGTGTGTGTGTGTGTGTGTGTAAACAAGTTGATAGTTAGCTGTCAGACATTGATTTCAAGTCCAAAAGTCTTGCCTCTGGTTTATATCTGTATGTGCATGTGTGCATGATAATATCAATAAATATGAATGGATTCTTAGCAAACCCAATTCATGGATATATTTGAAGAATACATTTAATGATGTCAGTTCACTAACTTCTCATATTTTGTTGTTTTTTTAAAATTATTATTTATGAATAAATTCAAAACTGCCATTGGGTTGGTTTTTTTTATGCAGTTTAAGGTCAAAGGTCATGAAAATATTTTTATGCAGCACTTTATCGTGTGTGCCAAATCTGGTATGTTGGAGTTTTTCAAGTATATCAGAAATTATATTAATGCTCAAAAATTTAAAACAGTTATGAGGCGATAAATGGAGTTCTATGAATTCCAGCGAAAATGTTTTGGCCCTTTGTTGTACTTGTGTGATCCTTGTCCAAATCAAAATTTGATTTTGGAGAAAAGAGCCATAGATCATGATTTTTAGGGAAAATTCAAGACAATTACAACAAGCACCAAGTAATTGGTAGCAATTAGTCATTAGAATTAAACACAATATACAGTTTAGTACCTTGATGTTTTAGCATGGTTGTAACCATAACATCTTTGTAGTATTGGTTGTTTTATGTAGTATTTCATTTACAAGGAATATTACCCTGTTGTACCTTTGCTTTGCATGTGTGTTGACTGTGGTTCAATTCCTAAACCCAGCTAAGTGTACTGTTCCCAGAATTTTGTATTAATTTGCCTTGGTTGACAGGAGCTCCTCACAAGCAAGGTTTCTCGCCCCATTCCATCGCAGGTCACACCGTCTCAGGGTGGTGGCTTGAACGACCTGTTCCACCACCTGCCACGTGCAATCATCCTTCTGACTCATCTAGCAATAGCACTGAATCAGGTTAGTAGCACACTTAGAAATGTTCATCTGTCTGTCTGTCTGTGACTTGTCAGTGAATTTTCTTCAGTTTGTAGTCATGCATAATCTCTACAAATTCGAACCAGAATGTGAGATACAAACTCCAGGTCTGTATCAAATTACAGTTAAATTGTCAGATTGTTTTTCATTATTTCTGTCTTTCGAACTTGGTTTACTCCAGTAAAACTGTGAAGGTTTTTTTTTTTTTGTTTGTATGAAAGTTTAAGATTCGAAGAGTGCAGAATTATTTTTAAGAAATTAATTTAACAATGGCGAACATTTTTTCAAGTTTGATGTTTTCATTGCTTGCAATTTCTTAAGATATTAAGAAGATTTCATTCATTAGAATAAAATGAAATAAAATTAAGTTTGAACAATGAGATATATGTAGCTTCCAGAGTTAAGGGATTATGTCAGACTGTGTGCTTGCTTTCATTAATTTTGTCTCGTTTTCTTTTGAATAGGCAAAACATAGGTATCACTCGTTACACGGACATTGTAATGTCACTCTTAAACTAAGTACAGCATAGAGTAAAAACCAAAATGTTTTGTAAAATTCAACAAATAATTTATTCCCATAGTGAAAATTTAAAAAGAACTTAATAGTATTATAAATTAGGTTCCAATTGTCCTAAAGTTCGTTCACAAAGTCTAATGTATGAAGTTCCAATTGAATTCCAAATAAGTTCTAATGTTGAATGTGTTAATGTGCCAGCAGTCTTGAACATACATGCTAATATGTAAATGGCCTGGATTATGGTGCTGTATTAAGTTTTAGATATATCTTAATAATATGATCCAAAAATGTTCTTTTCTGAATTCACTATAACACCAAATTCATGTTCCAGTTTAAGAATATTATTGATGAGCACTTTTCATTTTCCAGTGAATAACAATTTGAATAAATAAATCCATTCACATGAAAAACTGATGACAATAATGATGCATTCTGCTTAAAAATGATAAGGGAAGAATGAGTAATTTCTCAAGTAAACAACATTATATATAAAATAATAAGACATAATAATAGAGCCCAGATGTACGTCAGCTTACTCACTTAAAACATTCATGTCAATGAGTTTAGGAATTTCCAAGTTGAAATCTGGTGTTTTAGATCCAGACCCAAAGAAAGACATTTGCCTCATAATGATCTGAAAATTCGTGCAGAGTAAAAGATTTGTAAAAATCTTGGGTCAAGTTTTTTTTTAGTGATTGATATGTCCAAAACTATGGTGATTATCTGCACAAGAGATAAAAAAATTTACTTCCCTTTGAGTCAACGGGACGAGGCAAAGGGCAAATATAATAATTATTACATTTTTAAATATTTTTGTTACTGACATCAACGAAATTTAGAAAACTTTTGTCAGGTACTTCTCGATCCTAATGATCAAAGAAACACATTTGCCTCATAATGATCTGAATATTCATGCAGAGTAAAAGATTTGTAAAAATCTTGGGTCAAGTTTTTTTTTAGTGATTTGATATGTCCAAAACTATGATGTATTTGTTGTATCATTATTAGGCTTTATCCAAAAATATCCATGCATGCCTGCCCTTCTTTCTGGCCCTCATGCAAGGTCAAGGTCATTTAAGGTGAAAAAATCTATCAAGCAGGAGATGTATATTTCTTCAAATGGGAAATCAGAAATTCTAAAGATAGCCAGTAGAGTGCTCATGTGCCATAAAACCCTATACATACATGCATACATACATACATACATACATACACACATACATACATATATACATACATACATACACACATACATACATACATACATACATACATACATACATACATACATACATACATATATACATACATACTTTTACTGACTTACCTACCTACCTACCAGTCTACCTATGTACCTACCTACCTACAGTTTGAAATTCATGCCTGGTACATAGGATACGCATATGGTGATTATCTGCACAAGAGATAAAAAAAAATTATCTCTCTTCATGAGTCAACGGGACAAGGCAAAGGGCAAATATAATAATTATTACAATTACATTTTTAAATATTTTTGTTACTGACATCAACAAAATTTAGAAAACTTTTATCAGGTACTTCTTGATCCTAATGATCAATTGCTCAGGTACCCAGTCAAATGGATTTTACATTAAATGTGTACAAACCAGAAATTAGCCAACTTTCGTTTTAATTCACAGTATCCTGTAAATTTCACTACCTAATGTTATCTGGTACAAAGTTCAAGCATTCATCATCATTTTCTGATAAAGTTCCCTCCATCAACGGAAAGTAAATTGTCATTACCTAGCCATTAGAAATATTATCATAGTCCCTCTCCTTGGCTTCACTGTCGTACATGGATGCTTATTTAGAGACTGAGATAAAGCTTTTTGATAACGTCACCAAATTTGAATATTCCTTGCATATTTAATCAATTGTGCATCAACATTGCTTATAAATTAACAAACTTATCCATTCCTTGACAATTTGTAAAAAAATTTCAAAAACCCGTTAACTCATTAACCCCTGGTGCCTCATATGTATGTCAGGAGATAGTAGCCTAATTCCAAGCTCTGTAGCATCAAGGTCATGTGTGATACACTAAAGTGGGTGGTAATATATAAAGGTAGACAGATGTAGCTCTACAATGATACCAAATCTGGACTTTCTAGTTGCACTACAAAAAGACAGAGGGAAAATGTAAATTTTGGACCTAATTTTTTTCCCATGGTCAGAATCTGAGTTTTTGTCTGGATTTTACACTTTTTGGACTAAGATCTAAGGCAGACCAATCTGAACTGCACACAGACAAGTAGGATTGCCATTTGGAATAAAGTGGGGTCTCAATATGAAAATGAATTCCCTTTCTCGAATGTGCTGAAGTGCCAACAGTCTAGATGTGTCACAATGGAATTATCCTAAACTCTTTTGAATGAATTCATAATATGTTGTGATCCCAAAATAGCACTTAGTCTAAAGAATCATGTGAGTACATTGTAATTCCAATAAATGATTTAAATAAGTTATTCCTCATAGATTAAATCTAAACACAGCATTAAATACTTCTGCAGACTGACAATAAAATAAGAACAGTAATGAAATAGGAATTGGGAGTAAGAATCATTGAACTCGTAGAGACAATGCCACATTGAAAGAGATGATAATGAACACAGAGTCCATGACACATTGAAAGAGATGATAATGAGCACAGAGTCCATGACACATTGAAAGAGATGATAATGAACAGAGTCCATGACACATTGAAAGAGACAATAATGAACATGTAGAGACCATGACACATTGAAAGAGACTATAATGAACACATATGGTCCATGACACACTGATACAGACTTTAACTGTAATTATTCAACTTTGAACAGGGGTTGATTGACTCATTAATTTAGTTTTTTTTCTTGTCAAATTTTGTATGCTTTTTTTCTACAAATACTATTGTAAATTTAATATGATGCTGAGTAATTACCGAAAATTGATTAATTACATTTTCTTTGATATTTTATGCTTGTATTGGCCTTATTTTGACCCATGATGATCATTGTGCAACCTAATTGTGATGCCTTGCTTATGTGATAGAATTACTACTATGTGTTTTTGTATTATTTTACTCTTTTATCTTCTGATGTTTCAGAGTTGTTGCTTACAGTGTCTTGTTCTTCACTGGTTGAAATAAAGCATCAAATTATTGTATTAAATTTTAATCCTTTTTATTATATTATAGTCATTTTTCACATGTTACAGTAAACAAATTAGCAAAACCAAGCATGGTTGATTGATATTTATATGTAGGTCATTCATAACTTTAAAACAATTAGTCCCTTTAAAAAATGTTAAAATGCTGTATATACTTGCTTACAAGTCAAGTAAAACTACAAACAACAAAGATCTTGATCAGCCATATAATTATTTGCTTGTAGATCAGGGTCTGTGTTGTTTTTTTTCTACTGATTACTCCTAACAAACTGCACAAACCAAGATCTGCCACTGCATTATATAACAGCAGATCTGGGTCTATGCAGTTTGCACATATATATACTTTAATATTACACTTTAATATCAAAATTATTACTAGATATTTTTGTTTATTTCACTTTGTCATGAATTTGCTCAAAACAATATGGACATTATGGCACTTTTCTAATTTCAAACATGCTTGTGTGCATACCATATATACTCGATTATAAGTCAAACTGCATGATCTGCCATTGCATAATACACCAGCCAGTTTGTGTCTATGCAGTTTGTTATGCATAATTACAAGAGCACATTGACCCTGATCTGCTAGTGCATTGTTAGTCTGCAGTTGGAATCAGCTTGTAAACAAGTATAGATGGTATGTCATGGTGTGGAGTTCCTGCACCAGTTAAGAGTAAATCACTATTATGACCACAGTTTTCCTGAAACTTTGCCTATGAAATGTTTGTCAGTGTCCTTGATAAACTGCACCAAAACAATGTCACAGACTTCATTTATTTAGATACTATGTTGATATCTTTTGTTGGTCCATGAAATATATGAGAAAATAAGGGATAGACAGATGAAGCAAAATACATTTAAAATGTGATTTTCTGACAAAATTTGTTTTCACTGCATAAAGTGATTGTTTCTGTTTTGTTTGACAGTTTTTGATAGTTGTAATTCTATAAGTTTACAATTATCATTTTCCTCTGCAGATTTTGGGCTTGTGCTTAAAAAGATATAAATTGGATTTGTATTTAAAAGGTACAAATTGTACTTGTATTTAAAAAGGTTAAAATTCTCTGCAAATAAGATATTGACCAGATGATTAAAATTCACCAAGAAAAGTTTTCATTAACCTTCCAGAGAAATGCAGCTGTGACAGTGAAATATTGTAATCAACTGTCATTTGTGAGGCACACTTATCTCTCCTTACACACAGACAGAATATCACTGTTAATTTATGTTGTGAACCAGGAATGTGTAAAAATGTGGACAGTGTCATGTAATTGTCTCTACTGAAATAATGCAGTTTACACCTCACTGACAACATTCACTTAAAAGTTATCTCTATAAAAAGAATACATTGTTTATATTGTAATAACTACATTAATATTTTAATATTTTTGTTTCACTTAGAATTCCTAACAATATTTTCTTTTTATTTAGTTTTAGAGTTATACTGGAATTTTGCTTCAACCAATGTCATACATTTTGTTATTTAAAACAAAATTCACCACAGCAGGAGCAAAGTAAATAATTCTTTGTTTCTCTTACAGAATTCATATGTTATTTTAAATAATTCAGTTTTTGTTGAAGTATGATGTTGGTACTGATGTTTTATGTTAAATCAATTACGGAAAATCTCTTAATTTTATATCATGGGATTCTTTTATTATCAAATTAATACTTTAATTTCTTCTTGTAATAGATTTTCTATATCAATATCCTACTTTCTTGAGTACCACATATACTCCCTTACAAGTCGAGTCCAACAGCAGACAACATAGATCCTGATATTCTGTAGCATTATGCACCTGCAGGTCAGGGTCTGTGTTGTTTGTTCTACTGATTACTCCTAACAAACTGCAAAGACGCAAATTTGCTGGTGCATTATGGGATGGCAGATCTGGGTCAGTATAGTTTGCTGAAGAATTAGTGAGTGCTACAAATTGTATGCCTTTTGTTAATATTATTTATTTCTTTTTCTTTACAACTTAATATATTTAACCATTTTCTAGAAATTCTGGCTTTTATTGCTTTATTCCTGTTATCAAAATTGTCACAAAGATCTTGTAGTGTTTGTATTTGGTCATTGATGTTAAAATTGTTAGTTATTTTATGGGTTACAGCATTTTTCTATTATAGTAATTTTTTTTGTTTATTCCAGTATTCTATCACAAGGTGAAAAAAATTGTATATTTTCTAGATATCGGTGATAAAATCTCAGGCTCAGTCAATGTGTGAAAGTTTCCCAGTGGTTTCCCATGGGTTGGATGTTCTTATAGGGGTTTTCTTCCATGTATACCACATCATTTGCTGAAAAATGGCATTAAACCAAAAACAACAACAACAACAGATCTTCTCAGTCTGAAGATTATTACTCTAATCATACCTATCTTCTAATACATATAACCAAATTCCGTTCCTTGTATTATCTGCAATTATTTTACTTAATACCTTATATTGTAAAAATATTATTAAAGATGTTTTAATTCTTAATGCTGAAATTATTAGGTTTTTAACATTTTTGAGGAAAAACCATTTGATGTACTAGCTATTAAGTTGAATTCAACTTCAAACTGCATAGATCCAGATCTTTTATTACATAATAAGCTGGCAGATCTAGGTCAGTCTGTGAAGTTAGTTTGGAGCAGTCACCAGAATAAAGAACACAGACCCTGATCTGCCAGCATATTATTCATTGTCTTATCATAGTTTATGTTCTTTTAATCTGGACTCCGCTTGTAAACAAGTATTTTTATAAGATGCAGGAGGTTGTGGGATTGAACCCCGGTCAAGTCATGATGAAGGCTTAAAAAAATGGTACCTACATCTGTCTCACTTGGCACGCAGCAATAAGAGGTTAGTGTTAGGACTGGTTCAGGATAATGTGCCATATGTCTGCAGCATGACTTGTGACATCACCATGAACTGCCACACAGCTGACATCATAGCGATATAACTGGAAAATTGTTAAAACTGCATTAAAAATCCAAATCACACACACACACACATGAACAAGTATATTCATTACTCTAAATGTTCCACTACATTGTAGCTTCACTTTGCACATTTATCTGGTTATCCGCTTCATGGCCAACATTTGCATTAGCTCTGTTTCCAAGACACTATTTCCTGCATAGTCATGTAATATATAACTTGTAGATGCATCATCAAAGCGCTTGACCACTTAGCCATCTACATCGCAGGTAAATGACCTTGATTTGCAGGTGAGTAGTACTTTGGAAATTGTACAATGAACTGTCTCTTTTCAGGCTCTCCAGTGATAGTGAATGGTGATGAATATGTAAACATCGATATGGTATCTGAGGGAGAGTTGGCAGATAGGTCTCAAGGACATATAGCACTCCCCCTTACAGAGGGAGGTAACTCTGATGTAAATCGAAGCACAGTTCCTAGTGGTCAGAAATGTGATATCATAGTGACAAACTCTGAGCATGAAGCCAGCAGAGATCATATGCTAGAACTGGTGAAAAACAAGGATTTGATAAAAGCAACTTTGATGGATAGGCGAATAAATAGTATGGACTCTGAAATCTCAGAAGCCAGCACCCTTGTCAGTACGAATTCAGATAATATTGCAGAGGATGAAGCACGAAAACGATCAAGGATAAATCACACATCAATACGAGGTTTTATGTCAGACAGTGAAATGGAAACATCTGGGGTAAGTTGTTTCATATTTTGAGTTCGTTTCAGATAAATAGTGGATTTTTTAAATGCATTGTTACACACTTTTTCTTGTGTGTTATGTTGAATATTGAGGTAATTGCTTCTGGATTTTTAGCTGTATTTTCTATGACATTTTCTTCAAAAACATGAAAAATGATGAGTGCATCAAGTTTACTTGCCGTGTTTTCAGAACTTATGGGATGTCTTGTTGTCTGTTCCTTGATTACCACAAGTTCATTATCCCCCAAAACTACTTGGAAAATTTTCATGAAACTCTTTGTGGACTTGTTCCTTCCAAGGTCTAGGTTTTCCTAAATAAAAATGATGCAGCTCAAACATTCAGCATGTAAATCTCATTATCACAACTCCTCCCTAATGGATGATCATATTATGATCGGGCTTTCACTGAAAGACTTCTTATGTCTAGTTGGTCATAAGTGAAAATGGTGCCACATGGACATCCAATATGGCCATCACAGTGGTCATCTTTTTATTGCTACTTCTCAGAATGGATGCTCATACATCAGCATGGGATTTTCACTCCCAAGACTCCACATAATGTCTAGATGGTCCTAAGTGAAAATGGTGCCAATCTGATATCCAATATGGCCACCATGGCAGCCCTCATAAAAATCTTGTTTTTGTACTCCACCTGAATGATAAGTTATATCAATGTAAGGTTTTCATCAGAATACTTCTTATGGCTTTTAGTTGTTATAAAGGAAAAAGTGTGCAGATCTGATGTTTAATGTGACCATAACAGTGGCCATCTTGAAAATCAAATGTCCTCTATTTGTAAAATGAAAGTGTTGTTAACATTGGGTTTTCATATGAAGACTTCATAAGATGACTACTTGTTGGCACTAAATAGAAATAATGCCAATCTGATATCTAGTATGGCCAACTTAGTAGCCATCTGGAAAATTAAATGGAAAGGCATGTCGACTTGGGGTTTTCACTAGAAGACTGATTATGATAATTTGTTTATTTTTAATGAAAACAGTAGTTAATTTTTAATGGAAATGGTACTGGTCTGGCATCAAATATACTTGTTGAAAATCCTATCACTAATTCTTCATTGGGCTTCAAGAAAGTCTACTAATGGTGTCTAGCTTGTCTTCAATGAACATGTTGCCAATCCAACATCCAGTATGGCTACCACAGTAGCTAATTTGAAAATCTAATCGCTCAAGAATATCTGAGTTGGTTTCAACACTCAGCAGTTCAAAAGGAAGACATGGTTTTATTTTGAATATATACCTGTGTTTTACATGCTTCAAGACCAGCTTCTTTTTAAATCCAAAACTTAGTTTAAACCAAATGTTCATTTACATTAGTAATGGCATATACTGTAACCTTCTTATTCATTAATAACTACTTAATAATTCATAAATAGTTATACATAATACAGCTTTCATAAACTAGTATTACATTTTATAGTCTTCATATACTGAATTACATATTACAGCCTTGTAGCCTTGTATTACAAGGCTACAAGCCTTGTATTACAAGCCTTGTAGCCTTGTAGCCTTGTATTACATACTATAGCCTTCATATACATTATTGCACACTTCAGCCTTCATATAGAGTAGAGCCTTCATATACAGTAGTATATAGTAGAGCCTTCACATACAGTAGTATATAGTACAGCCTTCACATACAGTAGTAAGTACAGCCTTCACATACAGTAGTACATACTACAGTTTTCATATACAGTAGTACATACTACAGTCTTCATAAACTAGTGCATGCTGTAACATTATATTTTACCTTAGTTAAAACATTTAGCGGGATAAATCGGTGGTGTGCTTTCTTAGATGGCGAGTTTCATTTAGATTTGTGTAATTCTTTCTAACAAATAAGTACTTAAAATGATTGCTGTTCTTTAACTAATTCATAAAGTTGGTACCATCTATAAGCATCATGAAATAATTTAAAGAGGATAAAAGTTTGTTTGCTAATTTAAGCTGCATTTGCATTGTTTTTGTTGACAGGCTGTCAGCTATGTCTGTAGACGGAACCATTCCCCATCATCAGTGAGCAATAAAAGCACTCTAAGTATGGGCTTCAGATACAGAGATGAAAAAATCATGAGCACCTCCCCATTACCAATTGCTGCGGATGTTGCAAAAATCTACCTTTTTGAGGGACTTATAGGTATATTTGCAAACATATATGTTTATTTTGAAAGGACCTATCTTGAAATAGACTTTTCCCTCAATTTGATGCCATTCATTAGAGCCATGAAAGTGAGTTGTGTTAAAAGGGAGAAAAGGGATGTACCAACAAACTGTAACAATGATTCAGTAAGAAACGTGTTTCAAATAAGTGAAGTCATATTATAATTGGTTCTTACTGCTCAAGAGCTACAATTATAAACAGTATTTTAACCCACATTATAAGATGGAGTGTTATACTGATGGTCTTAATAATGAAGGAAGACTGTACAATATTTAGCTGTGTATAGCAAGCTTCCAGCTTTACATAGTATACATTGATCAACTGTAACATAATACACTAACAGGTCAGGGTTTAAGTTGTGGAAACAAACTGCTAGAGTGTAATCCTCAACTCCGAAATCACATTATGCAATCACAGACTGATCTGGTTGTTGTTGTAGGGTTTAATGCCATTTTTCAGCACAAGATAGGCTATACATGGCAGCCAGCATAAATGGTGAAGGAAAAACCCAGAAAACCCCAGGAAAGACCCACCTACCCACAAGAAACTACTGGCAAACTTTCTCACATAACCTACATTGGCCATATCCAAGACTTGAACCCACACAGATAGAAGTGAGATGGCAATGATCTGTAACGGTGAATGCTTTAGACCTCTTGGCCACTTGGGGCCCCTCACAGATCTGGGCTCACTTTAATATAGCTTGGTACAATTCAGACCGAAGTAAAATATGGCATGGGTTTTTTTGGTCATGTTTGAATACCTGTTTTGAAAATAATATTTCATGGTGATCCAAATGTTTATATATCTTCTGTATGACATGACTGCTGTCTTTAGGTTAATATACCCATATTGTAATATATGCATATTGTAATATAGTATACCCATAATGTGCTGGCAGATCTGAGTCTGTGCAGTTTGTAGTTTGAGTAGTCTTGTAAAGTGAGTATATATGGTAATAAATAGACTTTTGTACTAATTTCAAATATTTATGAAATAAGCTGAATAATTTCAGTCCTTTGTTTATGGCTTGAAAAAGAGAAACAGTTCGGTTCATTTCATAACTTTCATTTGAAATCAGCACTCTTGTAATATCTTCTACCTTATGTACTTGCTTATAAGATGAGTCTACCTGCAAACTGCACAGAACCAAATCTTCTGTCACATAATACATGGGCAGATCTGGCTGGGTCTGCACAGTTTGTTAGGAGTATTCAGTACAACAAACAACATAGATCATGACTTGCAGGCACATTTGCTAAAATATATCATTGTGTTGTTTAAATTTTTAACTAGACTTATTAGCAAGTACATATGGTATTTCTCACCAATTTTATCAGTATCCAGACATAGCAGGAGTAAAAAAAACTTTTAAATTTTAATAGTTACCCTGACATAAATAGAGTTAAACTTCTCAGCTGCATCAAAGGTAGTGGATACTTTTTGTCCTTAATTGGTGGTGTTGATGTTTTGCGTTTAAAGCCCATTTATCAGTGCAAAATAGGCCATATATGGTAGCCAGTATAATTTGTGGAGGAAGAACCTGAGAAAACTGACATGAAAACTCACATGCCCACATTGGCTGATCCTGAGACTCGAGATTACACAGACAGGTGAGACAGCAGTGATTAATAAATGTGAGCACTTTAGACCAACAAGCGACCTGGGGCTCTCATTTTGTCATTTAACATAAGTTTTGGATTTAAATTGAATTTAATGGGTACCCAGACAAACCTAGGGTAAAACTTCCCAACAGCATCCATGCAGTGTTAACTTTCTGTTCTTTAACATACCTTATGGACTTAAATCTAATACAGAGAATATTCAAAATATAACATTTGATTTGCTTTTGCAAACGTCTATCTGAAAGTTGCATTTTCAGGGCTTTCCATCAGATCTAAAATAGTGGGTACAGATTTTAAAATAATAGGGGTTTGGGAGTGTTCCCCAAAGGGTGTACAGGGATAGTACTTTGGCATATTTAGGCAGATAAATTACCTGGCTATCAGTACTTAGTGAAATGCCCTGATTATGAGTTTGCTGCAAGTTATTCTTTCCATTATATTTCCTGATCACCAGATTTATAAAAAGGGAGAGGTAAAGTATAGAAATGATATTGCCCATAATGATGTGGTTATTCTTCCCATCAGTGAGCAGAAATCTTCTGACTTTGTTGGGGAATTGGTCAGCGTTCAGTCTTAAAATATGCAGATTTTGTTTGAAGTAGAATATATTGAGAGATAAATAAAACTGAAAACTAAGTGATGGCATATGACAGACAAATTGTGACAGTTGGCACATGACAAACTACAATATGTGGCACATGACAGACAAAATATGACATATGGCAAATGAAAGGTAAAATATGATACATGTAGATGGTATATGGCAGAATTACTAGTGCTAAGTCTTGACATAAAAAGAAGGATATGAACAACTTTTGTATGAAAAATGTTATTCATTCAGTGTTCGCTTCAGGATATGTGATTGTGCAAATTTCCCCAAAACATTTAATGAAAATTTTTCATTACAAATTGGTGAACTTGAAAACTCAGTCCAGTCTTGTAATTGCTTGACTTTTTAGATCAACCATCCCAATCAAGACCTTATTAAGTGTCTTTTTTGCAGTTGAGCAGTGAGATAGTTTTTGTTGATCATCTAGGTTTTAATACCCTTTACTCTGACAATTATACTACATTGCATCAGTCTTTGCTCTCAAAATTAAATTATACTAACTCATATCAGTCTTTGCTCTCAAAATTAAATTATACTACCTCACAGCAGTCTTTGCCCACAGTATTAAATTATACTACCTCACATCAGTCTTTGCTCTCAGTATTAAATTATACTACCTCACATCAGTCTTTGCTCTCAGTATTAAATTATACTACCTCACATCAGTCTTTGCTCTCCGTATTAAATTTTATGCTAGCTCACATCAGTCTTTGCTCTCAGTATTAAATTATACTACCTCACATCAGTCTTTGCTCTCAGTATTAAATTATACTACCTCACATCAGTCTTTGCTCTCAGTATTAAATTTTATGCTAGCTCACATCAGTCTTTGCTCTCAGTATTAAATTATACTACCTCACATCAGTCTTCTCCCTCATTATTAAATTATATTATCTCACATCATTCTTTGCCCTCAGAATTAAATTATATACTACCTCACATCAGTCTTTGCTCTCATTATTAAATTATATACTACCTCACATCAGTCTTTGCTCTCAGTATTAAATTATACTACCTCACATCAGTCTTTGCTTTCAGTATTAAATTATACTACCTCACATCAGTCTTTGCCCTCTGTATTAAATTATATACTACCTCACATCAGTCTTTGCCCTCAGTATTAAATTATACTACCTCACATCAGTCTTTGCCCTCTTTATTAAATTATATACTACCTCACATCAGTCTTTGCCCCACAGTATTAAATTATACTACCTCACATCAGTCTTTGCTCTCAGTATGAAATTTAACTACCATGCATCAGTCTTTGCTCTCATAATTAATTAACATACATCAAATTCATTCCTCTCAAAATTACAATGTACTTCCTTCTGTCATTGTTTTTATTCTCAAAATTAGTGTTACTGCTGAATTCTTTAAAATTTTATGTGTAAAAATTTGAAGAGTCATTGGAATCTGGCATTTCAGGGAAAGACCGTAGTCGGATCTGGGACAATATGCAGTTCTGGGAGGATGTATTCCTTGATGCTGTGGCTCAGGAAAGAGACATTATTGGGATGGATCAGGGACCAGTAGAAATGATGGAAAGGTACAAGTTTACCCCAGTATCACTATGCAAATTGAGATTGTGATACTCCATTGTGATGCCCTTTTTCTGCCCAGAATCTATGTATCGTAATACCGTTTGTCCATAACGACATATCCCCATAAACTGCTGAGTGGAAATTCACTGACCTTGGTACATGTGGTAACTATCAATGAGAAGAGTGTGGTTTTTAAGCCTCTGTCCTTGTTTCAAAAAGTCAGCAATGAAATATACAATAATTGCAATTGTTGTGATATTTTGTCAAGGTTTAAACAGACATTGAATGAGGATGCATCATTAATGTTTTGGGTTTGGTCTCTTGGTTAAGGGTGTTGAAGGGGGAGAGATACGTAATAATAAAGATGGAGATTTATTGTGAAAGTATCTGTAGATTTTAGTTTTTATGCATTTCCAGATTGCAAGACAGCTATAACTGTTACAGATATGCAGGGTGCAACCTAATTAATTGTGTTTTACAGAAAAAATTCACTGACCAGCAAACTTGTCTTTGTGTATTTGAGAATTAAGTGTTTGTGTTATTCGACATGTACAAATTTGATGAATTTTAAATTCACATTAGACTATTATTTTATGGACAGTTGAAGACAGGATGTTTTTTTCCTATATTTACCCATGTACTGACACTTATATGGAGATGGATAATAAGCTATTCTCATAATTACCTGTGTAATGATCCTTACTTGGAGATAGGTGTTCTGTTATTCCCACAGTTATCTGTGTTATGACCCTTACTTGGAGATAAATATACAGTTATTCCCATATTTACCTGTATAATGACCCTAATTTGGAGATAGATATTCAAAGATTCCCATATTTACATGTTTAATGGATCACTTAGTATAAGATACCTTTTAGATATTTGAGATTTTTTAGTTCAGACAAGTACTGATTTGATTTCTTCAATGTTGACTATTGACAGTCATATGTTAGTGATTATTCTTTCTATAGTCTCATCAGTATATATTTTAGACATTCATTAAGCTAAAACTTGTTCATTATGAGTGGTATTTTGATACTTTTAGCTTAAGAAATAATTAGCAAATAACAATAAATAAAACTATGAATATATGCATTTTCTAGTGATAGATTGAAGTAAATTCTGGTGATAAACGTCTTTTCAGTTGACATTTCTGGTAAGGGTTATTGAGTTTTTATTTGCCATAAACCAGCATTAGGCCCACTTCGACTCTATGTATGATTAGCTCACCAGGTAATAAGGCTGAGTGAGTTTATGATATACCAGTCTGTATTTTGTGTTGCCTGGCAACAATTGCCTTTTGTAACTTTTTCACAAAAATCACTAAAAATTTTACCAAGCATACTGGTATGGAAGTCTTTAAGATTTATACAGATGATACTGATCCACCATCAAATATGGCCACCAGTGTGGAAATAGACAAATCTTTATATGATCTGTCTGTCAAAATAGATGAATAGAATTTGGCCTAATTTGACAGAAAGTATGCAGGCATAAAGGCTTTTCAGGCTTGTATGAATCTGCCCTAAAAATGACCCCATTTGCAAAATACAGAAAAACCTTCAAACAGTTTCTTTTAAATAGATTAACAAAATATGATAAAACTTTGCAGAAAGCATTATGGCATAAAGGTCATAATGTTTCATACAAATAAATCTAAGCATCCTGGCATAAAGGTCATAATGTTTTATGCAAATAAATCCAAGCATCCTGGCATAAAGGTCATAATGTTTTATGCAAATAAATCTAAGCATCCTGGCATAAAGGTCATAATGTTTTATGCAAATAAATCCAAGCATTCTGGCATAAAGGTCATAATGTTTTATGCAAATAAATCTAAGCATCCTGGCATAAAGGTCATAATGTTTCATACAAATAAATCTAAGCATCCTGGCATAAAGGTCATAATGTTTTATGCAAATAAATCCAAGCATCCTGGCATAAAGGTCATAATGTTTTATGCAAATAAATCCAAGCATTCTGGCATAAAGGTCATACCGTTTTGTACAAATAAATCTGATCTGCCAGCAAAATGTGACTGCCATTACTAAAAACATAAAAACAAAACCTTCAGAAAACAACATCCTCTTAAATGCTGCTGAACTGAACATAAACAAATTTGACAGAACCATCCGGGTACTGATGTCTTTCAAATATTAAGAATGATGCCATCTGGCGTCAAATATGGTTGTCATTACTAAAAATAGAAAGATTTTGAAATAACCTCTTCTCAAAACATGGTCAACAAATGTCTACCAAATTTTACAGAAAGTATCCTTACATAAGACCATTCAGATTTGTGTAAATGATATTAAAATACCATTGAATATGACTGCCTTTATTAAGAAATAAAATTTTGTTGTCAACTGTCCTACATTTAGCTCTGTCTAAGATGTTGGCCAGGTAAGTGATCTTAGTCCCACTTGAGCATCTTGTTGGTTATGGTAACATAGAAACTTGGCTTACTCCAACCTCGGTAAACTATATGGAGTAGACCTAAATATTGCTGATTTCTGTCTTTGTGTGGCATGATAGATAGGTTTAATCCTACAGAGTAACACAGACTTTTTGGTATACCTATACTTTCTTTTAACTCCAGATATAACTCACTGGGTGATCCGGATCGGAAGCGTTTAGAGCATGATGAGGATCGTTTATTGTCTGTGATGCTGTTTAACTTAGTGGGCTTTATGGTGATGATGAGGGTTAACAAGCAGGAAATCAAGAAAAAAATTCGTCGTCTGCTTGGCAAGTCCCATATCGGACTCTCATCCAGCGAGGACATTAATAATGTCCTTGACCAGTTGGCATCACTGGTAAGAAATAATTTGTGCATCTTTCTGTGTATTTATCTGACTGACTATATGAATTAAATTGATGAAGTTAATAACATTTTTGGAAGGTCAGTCGTTTTCCTGGGAATTCCTTCATTAGTCTCCTGTTTGGCTAGGACATGAAAAACGTCTTAGACTAGTTGGAAATAAATATATAGAAATGCATAAAGACATTTCAAGTTTATAAAAATGGTTCTGATCCACTTTCAAATATGGTTGCAGTAACTAAATATAGACAAACCTTTAGTTTACTTTTTGTTCAGAATTATTAAATAGTATAATACCATTCATACCAGAAAACATTGCATTACAATTTAGTCTCACTTACATATATTTCCTGCAGGTGAGTAAATAGATGACATTGTGTTTGGTACAGTGTTCTCTTTTTTGAGGCTTCTCAGAGGATGGTGTTACAAGCACTGATGAAATCATGAGAATTTGTGAATCTCAGGTGTAGAATAATTTCTAGTCCTCAGGCAATTTTCTTTTTAAGGCCACACTCTTGGTGTAGTCAGACACCTGTTTTATTTCAAATATTTGGAAAGATATTTTCTTGCCTGATACACCAGAATTGATTGTGATGGTAGTAGCAAGCAGTTCTGGGCGTTCATTAATTGGTTCATCCAGTGTACTCTTTTTGTTCAAAGTCTCATTACTCCTGACAACTGTATGTGTAGAAGAGCTGGACATGAGTACAGATGCACTCTTGTATAGACTTATTGGGCTGTCAGTGGTTTTGGAATTGTGTAGATTGGATTCCTGCAGAGGGTTGCTTTCACTTCATATAGAATAAAAATTTATTTAAGATAATGACTGATTGGATGTGAAAGCGAACTATCCCATCTGCTGGTTGTGTCCTAGTCGCACCCTGTCCCTGACTGATTTCATTACTTTAATTGTAACTCATCAGAGGGAATAGTATGGATTGATTCATTTGTTAGACTGATGCAAACAATTGACCTTTTTATGCTTTTACAGATTGATATCTATCTGCCATTAAATACATATGCTGTTACTAAAAACATTTTTAAAAATATGTTCTTTTAAATTGCCACTTTACAAAATTTGACCAAATTTGAGATAAATGGCTATATCTTGAACAACTTTAAGATGTACACAGAAAAATGCCATTCTGATATCAGATATGACTCCCATTGATAAAAGTTGAGAAACATTTACACAGCTTTGTATTTACTAAATTGCTGATCAGATTTGGACCAACTTCGACATAAATCATCTTGGCATTTAGCCTTTCAGTATTGTATAGATAATGCTGATGTACAATCAGATGTTGTACAGATAATGCTGATGTACAATCAGATTTTGTACAGATAATGCTGATGTAGATTTTGTACAGATAATGCTGATGTACAATCAGATGTACAGATAATGCTGATGTACAATCAAATGTTGTGCGGAGAACGCTGATGTACAATCAGATATGTTTTACAGAGAATGCTTATTTTCAATCAGATATGTTGTATGGATAATGCTTTTGTACAATTAGATGTACAGGTAATGCTGATATACAATCAGATTTTGAACAGACAACGCTGATATACATTCAAATATGTTGTACAGATAATGCTGATGTATAATCAGACATGTACAGATAATGCTGATGTACAATTAAATATGTTGCATAGATAATGCTAATGTACAGATATGTTGTACAGATAATGCTTATGTACAATCAGAGAAGCCTAGTACATAATGGACATCATCAAAAGATATGCATGGTGACCATCATTGTACTTAGACTATTTTCAGAAGAGTTGTGACCTTTTGGTAACTAAAGACTTGTGTCCATCATTTGGTGGAGTGGTATGCAGGTGACTTTCAGACTTTGATGCCAAAGTGTATATGCAAATGTTCAAGCAGTTGATAACTGTGCAGTGTCATAAAATGACCCATGAATATCAAAACTTATCATTTTCCACCCAATATGCATAAGTGATACATTTTCTCCAGATCCATTTATTGATATATTAGAAATAACATTTGGCCAAGAATTGTAACATTTCTTCATTTTTAACCCAACTGGTCACAAATCAAAAGGGCTTGGTTGATGGTGTGTTCTTCATCCATCATCTGTCATCCATCATTCATCCATCCATTAGCACAAATTTGTTATCACTACTCTTCCTGAACTACTTCAAGTATTTCCATTAAACTTTACATGCACATTCACATGGTCTGGTTGGTCTTAAATGAAAATTGTGTTAATTTGATATCCAATATGAAAATCTTTGTCTTAGATACTCCTTCTGAATGGATGATCTATCTAAATGGAGTTTTCACTAAAAGACTTCTTATGGTATCTAACATGTCTAACATGACCACCACAGCAGCCATCTTGAAGGTCATAAGATTGCTACTCCTGAAAGGAAAGTCAAATTAACATGGGTTTTTCAGCAGAAAACTTTTTACTATGTCTAATTGGTCCTGAAGCTGCCATAATGGCCATCTTGGGGGTCTTTTATTGCTACTCCAACTCGATGGAAAGTCATATCAATGAGGGGTTTTCAATAAATGACTTCTTATGATGTCTAGATGGTCCCAAATGAAAATTGTACCAATATGATGGTCAAATATGACCACAACAGCAGCCATCTCAAAAATCTTGTTATTGATACTCCTTTGAGAATGTAAACTTATCTTGACATGGGGTTTTCACCAGTAGACATCTTATGATATCCAGTTGATCCTAAATAAAAATGGTGCTAATCTGATGTCAACCAAAAAACATGTTATTGTTCCTCCTGAATGGACGGTCCTTTGAGCATGAACTTCTTATGATGTCTAGTTGGTCCTAAATGAAAATGGTGCCAATCTAATGTCCACTATGGTTGCCATAGTGTTCATCTTGAAATTGTTGTCACTACTTTTTCTGAATGAAATGCAATCTTGCCTGGTGGGGTTGTGCAGCTTCCATACTTGCACACCATAATCTTTTTATAATGTTTAGTTGGTCCTAAATGAAAATGGTGCCAATCTGATGTCCACTATGGCTCCCACAGTGGCCATCTTGAAAATCTTGTTAATGCTACTTCACCTGAAATGAAATTGATATTCAGATGGAGTTTTCACCAGAAGACGTTTTGTGATGTATGTAGTTGGTCCAAAATTGAAAACGGTGTTGATCTGACCACCACAGTGGTCATCTTGAAAATAGTATCACTATTCCTTCTGAATGGGTGGTCATATCCACATGGGGATTTACTAAACAGCTTCTTATGTCTAGTTGGTCCTAATCGTGCCATGCCGATATTCAGTATATACAGTGGCCATCTTGAAAATCGTTATTATCACTAATATATCCAGAATCAAATGTCACAGTAGCATGAGGTTTCACACTTATGGTGTCTAGTTGGTCATAAATAAATATAGTGACAATCCAACTTCAAATATAACCTATTATGGCCATCTTCAAAATCTTACTATTTATCATATAGAGCTGGACATATATATCGACATTGAGGTTTCAACAAAACACTTCTTATGATGTATGGTCATGCTAAATAGAAATGGCGCCAACCTGATATCGAATATCTTGCAATTATTGCTTCTTCAAAATGGAAAGTTATATGGGTATCAAGCTGAAGATTTCTCAGTTCTGAATGAAAATTATGCTAAGCTGACATCCAGTATGTCCAGCACAGTAGTTAATTTTGAAGAAAAAAAATTATCGTTGAAGACTATTGGCAGTTAAAAGTAAGAAAAGGTCTTACCTTGAATTACTCGAAATTCTTTTCAGCCAGTAGAGCCCCAGTCCCTTTGAGGGAGTCATGTTTTACATTTACAAATGTTTAAAATGCACCAAACTTGAATCAGGTGGGTCTTTACAAGTCAAATAATAATTTGTGAAAATGTATTCTGATGAGCTCCAACATGTCAAGGAAGCTTGATTCTTTGAGTATGGATATTGATTCCAAATTGACTTGGCTGTTTTTCAAGATGATTTGTACTTTGGATTAAACAGAATAGTGTAGAAAATGCAATTACATGTTTGTAATACATGTACTTCAATATTGTCATAGATAAAGCAGAATAGATATGTTAAATTGGTTCAACTTTTGTCATCTCATTATGGTATCATAATGCTAATTGAGTGAGTCAGCTGTTATTATATCGTTTTGTGTTCCTTTTAGAAAATTCGGAGGCAGTTGGCTTTTCTGATATTTTTTTTTACATGTACTAGAAATGTTCAAACCTGAAAACCTGGTAAAAAGGCTAGACATAAGTTAAAATGTTTATTAAGTTCAAATGTTTATTAAGTTCAGCTTCTTGACCAGATCTTGGTCTATGTATTTTGTTAGTAGTAATAATAGAATAAACAACAGACCCTGATCTGCAGGCACATTATAATACAGCAGATCAGGATATTTGTTGGTTCCAGTTTGACTCAGCTTATAAGAGATTCTATATGGTAGCTAGCCCCAGAAAGGTCACCTGTATACAAAACATTTCCAGTCATTTCATTCAGATGCAACTATTGTTAGAAAACGCAACCTATTCTGATTTTTATAGACAAGAAAAGTTTATGGGATGGCCTCTTATCTATTATCATTCATATGACTTGCCATCCATTCATTAGCACAAGATTGTCAAATCATGTCCTCCTAAGTTATTTGGATGATTTTTCACAAAACTTTATACATCCATTCATCCCATGGTCTAATTGGTCCTGAATGAAAATGGGTCAGCTCAGACATCCAGTATGGCCAGAACAGCAGCCATCTTGAAAATCTTGTTATTTCTACTCTTCCTGACTGGATTTTACTAAAAGACTTTTTATGATGTCTTGTTGGTCCTAAATGAAAATGTCACTGGTCTGACATCCTATATGGCCACTCCAGTGACCATCTTGAAAATCTTATCACTACTTCATTTGATTGGATGGTAATACCAGTGAGGTTTTCACAAAAACACTTCTTATGGTGTCAAGTTGGTCCTAAATGAAATTGATGCTGATCTGTAATCCAATGTGGCTGTCACGGCAGCCATATTGAAAATCTTGTTACCACTACTAACAAACAGAAAGTAATATCAGCATGGGTTTTTTACAAGAAGACTTCTGATGTCTTCATTATTTGGTCCTAAATAAAAATGGTGCTGCCCAGACATTCATAATGGCCATCAGGGTGTTCTTCTCGTAAATCTTTTTATCATTACTCCACTTGTATGGATGGTCATATCAGTGTGAGGTTTTCACTTCAAGACTTCTTATATTGTTTGCTTAGTTCTATTGGAAATGCAAATCTAACATCAGTATGACCACTGTGGAAGCCATCTTGAAAATGGTGTTATTGATTCTTCTCCTAAACAGAATGTTAGTGCATGTTCTTGGATAAAAAAAAAATCTAAATCATGCACACACACATACATATTAATTAGGTGACATGTTTTATTATGGGCAAGATCTACACACAATAATAAGGTGACATGTTTTATTATGTGCAAGATCTACACACATTAATTTGGTGACATGTTTAATTATAGGCAGGGTTTATTATTGTGACTCTGGTCTTAAATTAATTGAAAATTAAGTTCGATAAAATTCAACAAATCATTTCTTTCTCTTGAATACAAAGTGAAAATTTAAAGAAAACTAAGTGTTATGAATTAAATCCAAAACATTCCAAAACTATTATCACCATTGCTAAAATATAAAGTTTTAATTAAATTCACTGGTTTCCAATGCTGAAGATGATGTGCCTGTAGTTTTAAATGTATTAATGTAACAATGGCCTGAAGTAGTGTTGTTGTTGTTCTGGGGCTTAACGACATTTTTCAGCACACAATAGACTATACATGGTAGCCAGTATTTATAGTGGAGGAAGAAACCAGGAAATAAATCCGTGGAAAGAACCACCAACCCACAAGAAGCTACTGGCAAGTTTTCTCACATATCCACATTCACAATATCTTAGACTTGAAACCACGATGACAGAGGTGAGATGGCAGTGATCCATAACAGAGAGTGCTTTAGACCACTTGGTTACTCAGGGACCAGGCCTGAAGTGTAATGATGTACCAATGACTTTTGATGACTAACAATAGTATAATCCAAGAAGTTCTTAAATATGTATTATTTATTTACTGAAACAAGATATCAGTTTCTTTAGTCAGGAACACAGTGGACATGATTTTAAACAAGGTCAAGTAAAAAATACTATTATCTATAGTATATACTGAATAAAAAAAATGCAAATATAATTATACATAATGCTACACACATCAATTAGATGGCATTTTATTATGGACAAGATCTACAAATTAATTGATATTTTATTATTGGCAAAATCTATGCATGTTAATTAAATAACATGTTTTATGGGCAAGAACACATTATTTAGTTCACACGTTTTATTATTATACAAGATCTACACATTAAGTGATACTTTATTATGGGCAATAAATTAATTAATTAAATGGCATGTTTTATGGGCAAGATCTGCACATTATATAGTTTACACGTTTTATTATTATACAAGATCTACACATTAAGTGATACTTTATTATGGGCAATTAATTAATTAAATGACATGTTTTATGGGCAAGATCTGCACATTATATAGTTTACACGTTTTATTATTATACAAGATCTACACATTAAGTGATACTTTATTATGGGCAATTGACATGTTTTATAGGCAAGATTTACACATTATTTAGTTCACATGTTTTATTATTATACAAGATCTACACATTAAGTGATAATTTTTTTATGGGCAATTAATTAATAAAATGACATGTTTTATGGGCAAGATCTGCACATTATTTAGATATTTATTGAAAATGGATTTTCTGTTTTAGTCTTAAAGGGAGATAACTTGCTTTCATATCTTGTTGCTTTAAGACTGCTTGAATAGAATAGCAAATCCATAAAATGAAGAATACAGCATTTAAAAATGTCAATAGATTTGCAACTGCAGTAATTGTATAGTTGTAGAATATTTGTCAGCAATATAAATTAAATTGTTTTTGTTTTTTTTAAAATATAGGCTGTACAGATACATTACCAGTGAGGATGTCATCACATAATGGCTGCTGTTTAAGTTTATCTCTAAATAATGTTCATAGTGAAAATGGTTGTCATTTTCTAGAATCAGATCCTTGAATTATCATGTAGCCATTAAAATTCATCATTAGCTTCAAAAGATTAGATTTTAAAATCCATTCAGGAAATAACAACCGTGTTTCATTCTGATTTTATTTGTTATTCAACATTTCATTTTACATTCATCATTTCATTGCATTCATTCATCATTGATTTACCATTTATTCTAGATTTACTCAGCATTTTTTTTTCCACTGTTAAATTTACCTAGTTCAAGATCTTTAAAAATAACAAAAACAATCATAATAATAAAAATGAGAATTTTTCATTCCAGCAAGGTAATGATATAGACCTGAAGCCCATGGGGAGCCGATTGATGCAGAAGCAGTCTTTTACAGTCCATGTAGGGAGTGATAATACAGGAGACATGCTTTTTATGGAGGTAAGCTTTCAGGACATACACATGTAAAATGGGTACCATATATACTTGTTTATGAGTCCAACTGCAAACTGCAGAGACCCAGATCTGCCATCATATATTGTGCCAGCAGATCTGGATCTGTGCAGTTTGTTAGGAGTAATCAGTAGAACAAGCAACACAGACCCTGATCTGCAGATTCATTATGCAACAGCTGCTCAGGAACTGTGATGTTTGCAATTTAACTCCATTTATAAGTGAGTATATATGGTATTTGACAGCAATCAACAATGACCCCAATCTGCTGTAACTCAGTATTGTGCTGTCACAACAGGATTTATACTGTTAGCTTGTAAAAAACTAAGTAGAATGAAGCAATTAATATCTGTACAGTATTTCATGCACATGCTAATATTTATAAGCAAATTTCCCATATATCCAATTGTCAAAATAGATATTCAAGCACTATAACAGTTCTCCAGTTGGGGTCTGAAGAAAAATTTAGAGTGTCAGTTCTCATAAAAGGGCACAGAGCATGTGAAATTCATGTCAAAGGGCATGTCATTGAACAGGAGACATGTTATAAAAATATACCAACAATAGAAATATATCATAGGGCTGCTATTATTTAATTTTCCACAAGCTTTTTATTGTTACTTTTGCTACCACTGGATAATAGACTATTAGAACTATTAGCAGTGTTTCCCTTTATGCATAAAGGATGCATGCTGGAAAAAAGATTGTGCACACATTTTGTTGCCATGCATTTTATTAATCAAAGGATTTGCAGAATGCAATCAGGATTTATTTAATATCCAATGCTTTGGATGAGGAATGGCATTGTGCATACTTGGAGCATAGGCATAGTCTGGTTTCTTGATTCATATGCTCCATGCATTGCTCTATATGGAGCATATGAAACAGAGAACCAGACTAGCATATACACTGTTATGACAGAATAGCTTCCCCTAGTCTTGGGAGCTGTCACACAATTTCCATTGAGTTCAGTAAGAGGTCATCCAGATGATTAACTTAAGTGCTTGTTGCACTAGAAATTGATGGCATGCACTAAGACTCATTAGACACGAAAGTGAAAGAAGTATAACACAAAAGAGTAACTGTGGATCTTACTCTAATAAAAAATAGTGAAGGTAATTCCCTTGACTGAAATATGGCACATCCATTGGGATTACCTGGGTGACTTCTGATCACATGATTGCAAAAACTGCAAAAGTGAATAATCCTTTCATGACAGGGTTTAATAATTTTAATAAATCTGCCCTTGTTTGCCACAAGTTATATGCAGAACACATTCACCCAAGACAGTCTTACACAATTAAGAGATCAGTAAACGTGCAGAGGCAAATCCATTATTTGGATTACAATGTCAAGAGCTCATTGCAGATTTTTGTTGGTTTTTAACTTTGCTGCAATGAAAGAAAGATCTTAAAGTTTAACTGTAACGTTTCAAAGAGAAAATGAATCATTACCCTCTTTGATTTTTGGATAAATGTGTTTTAGGATAAAATACAATGAAACTGATGCTAGTACAGGCAATAAATTAACTGTAATTTTGTTAAAAAGATTTATTTGGCTTTTTGCATTGGCTTATATATAATGTGTTGGTCTATAATATTGCTACAGAAAGATTATAAGAAGACTTAAAAGTACGAATTTAAACGAAAAGAAAAATGAATTAATAGATGCATTTGTGTGTTGATTTATTTGTATTTTTAGAGAGAGTATGTTGTGCAAGTTGCAATATCCTATTTCAAGTGGAAAAAGTATGGGTCAAATGAAAATTTGTCAGTACATTTTTGACCCCCACATTAGTAATTTGACCCTCAGTTCTGACACCAAGGGGTTTTTTTTTACCCTCAGTTTTACACCCCTGATGGATACACCGTATTAGACTATTTCATGAATTTTATCATGAGTGAAGAATAGTTTAAATCCCATCCAGATTTTTTATAATGTTAAAAGCACTCTAAATGCTTGTTATAAGTATTTTAATGTGTTGATAGTTTCCAAAAATCTGGTCCAAATCTGAACTGTCTACAGAGAATTTTTCTAGGATTGAATCTCACTGTTTTACTATTGGCAGAAAGCCACTTTTGATTGTTGATTGCATCTGCTGTCATCAATTTTGAACATGTTCTAATAAAACAAATATAGCACTTACTTTCAGTGACATGTTTAATCTTAAACAGCACATTGCAGTCTATAAAAGACACATTTTACCTCTGAAACATTTCTGCTTCTCGGAGCCATTTACCAGAAGAACTTATGGGATTGTCGTTCATCTGTCATCTTGAAAATCTTCTGAATGGATGGTAATGTCAACATGGTGATTTCACTACAAGACTAGTTATGAGATTTAGTTTGTCCTAAATGAATACGGTGAAGATCTGACATCCAGTATGGCCACCATGGCAACCATCTTGAAAATCTTTTTGTCATTACTCCTTGTCAATGGATGATCGTATTATTTTTACTAAAAGACTTTGTATGTTGTCTAGTTGTCCTAAAGTCTGGTTTGTCCTAAATGAAAATATTGCTGATCTGACATCCAGCATGGCCTCCATTGCATTCATCTTGAAAATCTTTTTTACTTCTCCTCCTGCTGGAATAGTCATATCAATGTGGGTTTTTCACTAAATGACTTCTTATGATGTTGAGTTCATCATAATGTGAAACTTGTTCTATTAGGTGTCCAATATAGCCACCACAAGGACCTTCTTGACATAGTTAGTCCTAAATAAAAATGGAGCAGATCTGATAGCCAATACATCTTGAAAATCATGTCACTGCTCCTCCAGAATTCATTTTAACATCAATGTGATATGTGGTAGGTCTTAAATGAAAATGGTGCTAGTCTTAAATCCATTATTTTCATGGTCATCTTTAAATATTTTGTTATCGTTACTAATGGATGATTGAGTTGACATGGAGGAAAGGGGTGGTTAACTTAAAGAACTTGTAATAATCTCTTATTGGTTCTAAATAACAATAGTGCTGATTACATCCAGTATGTTTGACACAGTGGCCAGTTTAAAAACCTTTTTAGCAGTTAAAACAACAAAAAAATGTCTTATGATCTTGGAAATTTTCAGCATCAGTCTTTTTGATGGATTATTTTTTTAGTAGTCACAACTTCATTTTGTGGTAGAGGTTGGGTGCAGTAGAGGAAAGGGTATATTTATGTGAGAAAATTGCTCACTCATTATTATTTGAAGCATTGTTGGATATGAATCAGCAGAGTCTAATTTATTACTAACATTTTGATGGCCACTACTGCTTATAGAGGGCTGGAAACATGAGAAAATGGTATTACTATCAGGCTGTTTGATGTCAGTAAAGCCTTACCTGTCACTGTTTTTAAGCTTTATCTTTTTACAGTGGAAACACCCTTTCTGTGCTAGATTCGTCAACTCATGTTCTAGAGATTCCTTAGAACACTTGCATCAACCCAATCTGATCAGGCCATACATAATTGAATTGTAAAACAAATATGTCAGATTTTTCAGAGTATTCTATTAATGAACACAAGAATTAAGATGTTTAAAAGCGATATAAATGTGTGTTGTTTTACAATTCAAATCATTTGTAAAGAGTGATAAAAAGGCTGACACATTATAAATCAGTAGTAAAGAGTAACGGTGAGGCAAGCACAATCCTTTTTATTATATTTCAATGTGAATCAGTAGTAAAGTGATAGTTAGGCAGGCACAGCCCGTTTTATTATATTTAAATATAAATCAAGAGTAAAGAGTGACAGTGGCTGACACAACCCTTTTAATTATATTTCAGTATAAATCAGTAGTAAAGAGTGATAGTGTGGCAGGCAGAACCCTTTTTATTTTATTTCAATATAAATCAGTAGTAAAGAGCGACAGTGTGGCTGACACAACCCTTTTTATTATATTTCAATATAAATCAGTAGTAAAGAGTGACAGTGTGGCTGACACACCCTTTTTATTATATTTAAATATAAATCAGTAGTAAAGAATGACAGTGTGGCAGGTACAATTCTTTTTATTATATTTCAGTATAAATCAGTAGTAAAGAGTGACAGTGAGGCAGGCACAACCCTTTTTATTATATTTCAATATAAATCAGTAGTAAAGAGCGACAGTGTGGTTGACACACCCTTTTTATTATATTTAAATAAAAATCAGTAGTAAAGAGTGACAGTGTGGCAGGTACAATTCTTTTTATTATATTTCAGTATAAATCAGTAGTAAAGAGTGACTGAGGCAGGCACAACCCTTTTTATTATATTTCAATAAAAATCAGTAGTAAAGAGCGACAGTGTGGCTGACATAACCCTTTTTATTATATTTCAATATAAATCAGTATTAAGGAGTGACAGTGTGGTTGACACAACCATTTTATTATATTTCAATATAAATCAAAAGTAAAGAGTGACTGGCAAGCACAACCCTTTTATTATATTTCAATATAAATCAGTAGTAATAAGTGACAGTGAGGCAGGCACAACCCTTTTTATTATATTTCAATATAAATCAGTAATAAAGAGCGACAGTGTGGCTGACACAACCCTTTTTATTATATTTCAATATAAAAAAGTAGTAAAGAACGACAGTGTGGTTGACACACCCATTTTATTATATTTCAATATAAATCAGTAGTAAAGAGTGACAGTGTGGCTGACACACCCTTTTTATTATATTTCAATATAAATCAGTAGTAAAGAGTGACTGGCAGGCACAACCCTTTTTATTATATTTCAATATAAATCAGTAGTAAAGAGCGACAGTGTGGCTGACACAACCCTTTTTATTATATTTCAATATAAATCAGTAGTAAAGAATGACAGTGTGGCAGGTACAATTCTTTTTATTATATTTCAGTATAAATCAGTAGTAAAGAGTGACAGTGAGGCAGGCACAACCCTTTTTATTATATTTCAATATAAATCAGTAGTAAAGAGCGACAGTGTGGTTGACACACCCTTTTTATTATATTTAAATAAAAATCAGTAGTAAAGAGTGACAGTGTGGCAGGTACAATTCTTTTTATTATATTTCAGTATAAATCAGTAGTAAAGAGTGACTGAGGCAGGCACAACCCTTTTTATTATATTTCAATAAAAATCAGTATTAAAGAGCGACAGTGTGGCTGACATAACCCTTTTTATTATATTTCAATATAAATCAGTAGTAAGGAGTGACAGTGTGGTTGACACAACCATTTTATTATATTTCAATATAAATCAAAAGTAAAGAGTGACTGGCAAGCACAACCCTTTTATTATATTTCAATATAAATCAGTAGTAATAAGTGACAGTGAGGCAGGCACAACCCTTTTTATTATATTTCAATATAAATCAGTAATAAAGAGCGACAGTGTGGCTGACACAACCCTTTTTATTATATTTCAATATAAAAAAGTAGTAAAGAACGACAGTGTGGTTGACACACCCATTTTATTATCTTTCAATATAAATCAGTAGTAAAGAGTGACAGTGTGGCTGACACACCCTTTTTATTATATTTCAATATAAATCAGTAGTAAAGAGTGACTGGCAGGCACAACCCTTTTTATTATATTTCAATATAAATCAGTAGTAAAGAGCGACAGTGTGGCTGACACAACCCTTTTTATTATATTTCAATATAAATCAGTAGTAAAGAACGAAAGTGTGATTGACACACCCTTTTTATTATATTTCAATATAAATCAGTACTAAAGAGTGATTGGCAGGCACAACCCAATTTATTATATTTCAATAAAAATCAGTAGTAAAGAGCGACAGTGTGGCTGACACACCCTTTTTATTATATTTCAATAAAAATCAGTATTAAAGAGCGACAGTGTGGCTGACATAACCCTTTTTATTATATTTCAATATAAATCAGTAGTAAGGAGTGACAGTGTGGTTGACACAACCATTTTATTATATTTCAATATAAATCAAAAGTAAAGAGTGACTAGCAAGCACAACCCTTTTATTATATTTCAATATAAATCAGTAGTAATAAGTGACAGTGAGGCAGGCACAACCCTTTTTATTATATTTCAATATAAATCAGTAATAAAGAGCGACAGTGTGGCTGACACAACCCTTTTTATTATATTTCAATATAAAAAAGTAGTAAAGAACGACAGTGTGGTTGACACACCCATTTTATTATATTTCAATATAAATCAGTAGTAAAGAGTGACTGGCAGGCTCAACCCTTTTTATTATATTTCAATATAAATCAGTAGTAAAGAGCGACAGTGTGGCTGACACAACCCTTTTTATTATATTTCAATATAAATCAGTAGTAAAGAATGAAAGTGTGATTGACACACCCTTTTTATTATATTTCAATATAAATCAGTAGTAAAGAGTGATTGGCAGGCACAACCCTTTTTATTATATTTCAATAAAAATCAGTAGTAAAGAGCGACAGTGTGGCTGACACACCCTTTTTATTATATTTCAATATAAATCAGTAGTAAAGAGTGACTGGCAGGCACAACCCTTTTTATTATATTTCAATATAAATCAGTAGTAAAGAGCGACAGTGTGGCTGACACAACCCTTTTTATTATATTTCAATATAAATCAGTAGTAAAGAATGAAAGTGTGATTGACACACCCTTTTTATTATATTTCAATATAAATCAGTAGTAAAGAGTGATTGGCAGGCACAACCCTTTTTATTATATTTCAATAAAAATCAGTAGTAAAGAGCGACAGTGTGGCTGACACACCCTTTTTATTATATTTCAATAAAAATCAGTAGTAAAGAGCGACAGTGTGGCTGACATAACCCTTTTTATTATATTTCAATATAAATCAGTAGTAAGGAGTGGCAGTGTGGTTGACACACCATTTTATTATATTTCAATATAAATCAAAAGTAAAGAGTGACTGGCAAGCACAACCCTTTTATTATATTTCAATATAAATCAGTAGTAAAAAGTGACAGTGAGGCAGGCACAACCCTTTTTATTATATTTCAATATAAATCAGTAATAAAGAGCGACAGTGTGGCTGACACAACCCTTTTTATTATATTTCAATATAAAAAAGTAGTAAAGAACGACAGTGTGGTTGACACACCCATTTTATTATATTTCAATATAAATCAGTAGTAAAGAGTGACAGTGTGGCTGACACACCCTTTTTATTATATTTCAATATAAATCAGTAGTAAATAAGAGTGATAGTGTGGCAGGTACAATCCTTTTTATTATATTTCAGTATAAATCAGTAGTAAGGAGTGACAGTGAGTTAGGCACAACCTTTTTATTATATTTCAATATAAATCAGTAGTAAAGAGCGACAGTGTGGTTGACACACCCTTTTTATTATATTTCAATATAAATCTGTAGTAAAGAGTAACAGAGTGGCTGACACACCCTTTTTATTATATTTCAATATAAATCAGTAGTAAAGAGTGATAGTGTGGCAGGTACCATCCTTTTTTATTATATTTCAGTAAAAATCAGTAGTAAAGAGTGACAGTGAAGCAGGCACACCCTGTTTTATTATATTTCAGTATAAATCAGTAGTAAAGAGTGACAGTGTGGCAGGCACATCCTTTTTATAATATATCAATATAAATCAGTAGTAAAGAGTGAGTGTGGCAGGCACCCCCATTTTATTATATTTCAGTATTAATCAGTCGTAAAGAGTGACAGTGTGGCAGGCACACCCCAATTTATCATATTTCAGTAAAAATCATTACTAAAGAATGACTGTGGATAACACAACCCTTTTTATTATATTAAAATATTAATCAGTAGTAAAAAGTGACTGTGGTAGGCACAACCCTTTTTGTTATATTTCAATATAAATCAGTCGTAAAGAGTGACAGTGAAGCAGGCACAACCCTTTTTATTATATTTCAGTATAAATCAGTAGTAAGGAGTGACAGTGAGGCAGGAACAACCTTTTTTGTTAAATTTCAATATGAATCAGTAGTAAAGAGTGTCAGTGAGGCTGGAGCAACCCATTTCATTATATTTCAATATAAATCAGTAGTAAGACTGACAGTGTGGCTGACACAACATTTTTTATTATATCTCAATAGAAATCAGTATTAAAGAGTGACAGGATGGCTGACACGGCCATATTATATTTCAATAGAAATCAGTAAAGATTGACAATGACACTGACACAACCCTTTTTATTATATTTCAATATTATATTTCAGTATAAATAGTTGTAAAGATTGACATTGATGCTGACATAACCTTTTTATTATATTTCAGTATAAATCAGTAGTAACAGTGACAATGAGGCTGACACAACCCATTTTATTTCATTTTTAATTAGTAGTAAAGAGTGACAATGATGCTGACACATCCCATTTTATTATATTTCAATATACATCAGTAGTAAAGATTGACAATGAGGCTGAATGACCCTTTTTATTATATTTCAGTATAAATCAGTTGTAAGAGTGATAGTGAGGCTGACAAAACCTTTGTTATTATATTTGAGTATAAATCAGTAGTAAACATTGACAATGAGGCTGACACAACCCTTGTTATATTTCAGTATAAATCAGTAGTAAACATTGACAATGAGGATGACACAACCCTTTTTATTACATTTCAATATAAATCAGTAGTAAAAAGGAACAATGAGACTTGTTATTATTATGCATCTAATATGGAGGTGTATTTCCATTACAGTTAGGTAAATATTACATAACTAAAATCAGTTTTACTCATCAAAACAATTTTGCTGCCAGAAGGGTTCAGTTTTCTCTGTACATTAGTCTTAAGTTTCCTAACTCAAAAGTTTTCCTCTTACTCAGCCATAAATACTAAAATACTAAACCCATTCCTTAAAATTATTTATATTCAGTCTGTATTAAAATGTTTCATGACAAAGTCCCTTTTTATTTTTACAAATTTCTTACAAATGTTGGTAGTGATTTTACTGTTTCTGGACTATTAATCCATGGTGTTACTTCGAAGAGCTATGATCCCTGACTTCCTGTCTTTGTGACTTTGGTTTCTGCAGCATTACTTTTACCAAAGTTTTTAGATCTAAATCAATTATGGCAAGCAGCTTTGTATTGGTGTGACGTTGATCACAAATTTTAGGAGTTAACAATCCACGAACGTCCATTTTCTGAATTTAGCATTAAGTTCATAATCTAAGGCTTTTAGGTTTAATATCCACCCAGGCAAACTTGGGTTGGCTGCCTTGGTGTGTCCTTAGCAATGGCACATAGCTTTCACTTTCTTTGCATGGTATAGCCAATATTGTGTTGAAAATGCTGTTTAAAACCATCCAAATTTAAGTTCTTTTGTTTGAGTGCCTACTGAGCCATTTATAGTTTGCAAGGCCGTTGACGATGTACTTATCACTAATAGATCATTTTTTTCAGATTTTGCACAAAAAGTCAGTAGTTGCATAATAATTCAGTTAATTATAATTTCTGTTATTATTTTTAGTAGCGATGGTATCATCATGATTATTATTATTATCATTATTATTATTATTATTATTATTATTATTATTATTATTATTATTATTATTAACACTAAAAAGGACATTTTTTTCTTTTCCCTTATCCAGGTATGTGATGATTGTATAATTTTACGAAGTGTGACCGGTGCAATATGTGATCGTTGGTGGTATGAAAAGCTAGTAAATATGACTTACTGTCCAAAAACACGAGTACTGTGCTTATGGAGGAAACATGGAGAAAGGGTTCAGCTAAACCAGTTTTATACGAAGAAGGTGAGCTAATATGATGAGACAAAAATACAACATTTTGAATATTAGTACTGTAACATGGGTACATTTCAAAGGATTTTGCAGTATTTATACTCGTGAACAGCTGTGTATTATTTTGCTTTTCAAGAACAGCATTTTAATGTTTGCACTTAAGTTTCTGTGGAATACAATTTGTGAATGAAAAAAATATAATCATTTTGTGCGTGGTTTGTCGTGATTGATACAGCATTAATTTTCATATTATATCAGGCCATGAATTACTTGATTTTCAGAGATAAATAATTTTGATAATTCACTGGAGTGAAATAAGATAAATAAAATTTGTCACTGCGCTTCAATAGACATTGATAATATTATGACAAAGAAAATGAGTTATTTTTAAATGCTTGCATGGTCTAGAGGCAAGTATGACCACGTCACATGTAAGCAGATTGTCAGTGTGCAAATACATTTTATTTTCTTCCTTCTTTAGCATATGTTGTTTAACCTTAAATTAGGAATGAGAATTATGTTACTTCTGATATTTTCAGTCTGAATTTATACAAAACTCCAAAACATAAATGCTAAAGCGCTGACATTATTTCACAGGATCCAGTAAGAAATCTGCTACATCAGTCTTTTATAAATATTGCTAGCCAATACTTTTGAGCATAAACTAAAGAGAAAATTTATTTGCTGAGAGTGAAAAACATGTTTCATTTCGATGAAATATTCACTTGTTTAAAGCAAATTCTTTGGACAGTAGGCCATAAATTTCAAGCCTTTGGTGGATATATATATATATGCTATGTGAGACCACCTGTCTTGAGAGACCACATTCTCAATGCACAAATTTAAAATTTATTGATTATATAGCATTATGACCTGTTATGAGAGACCATAATATTTTGGTATAAGAGGTGGTCTTTCAAGACAGGTTCTACAGTGTGCATATATATATATATATATATATATATATATATATATATATATATATATATATATATATATATATATATATATATATATATATGCACAAGATATGTGAATGTTTGGATGGATGGGTGGTTGTATTACAGGAAAGAAAACAAGATCTTGAATAAAGTTCCTTTTTTCCATGTAGAATATGGAAGGAATTTGTTTCAGTTTTACAGTCGTTTTAATTAGTGGCTGAAAGAAGTTAGTCCTAAGATTGTTAGTTTGCATTCCATGTACTAAATGGTTATAGTACACTGTCATTTTCAGTGTCGAGAATTGTACCTACGTGTGAAGGAGGCCATGGAAAAGGCCGCAGCCCGGAACAGTGGAAAGATTCCAGGTGAGCACTAACTGATTAGAAATGTGTGCCATAAGTTTTGTAGCATGACCCCTAGAGTATTTAGTGTGATTTTTTTAACAGACGTACTTTCTGGTGTCTTTGAGCCCCATTTGTGTCCACTGGAAAGGTATTTATCTCCCATTGCCTTGGAATGATATAGCCATTAATGTGTTCTGTTTATTTAATCATATATTATTACATCTTTTGATTAAAAGGGCTGTTAAGTTTTTTCTGTTAATTCTTGCTAAAGTATAGATGTTTTTCAAATAAAATGTGGCACCATTAGGAAAGAGCAAAAGTTGATAAGAATCAGTTGAACCACACTGATATACTGACAATGCTGATACAGTTTTTATTAAGCTATATAATTAACCTTTGAAAACATGTTCATTAACAGAACATTTCATGAGTAACTGTTTATACTAAATATGGCATGCATATTGCACATAAATAGTTGTCCACAAGCTGAATTTGCAGATCTGGTAAAGTCTTGTTTGTTGTTTGTTGTTGTGCTTAACGCCATTTTTCAGCACACAATAGGCTATTCATGGCAGCCAATATTAATGGTGGAGGAAGAAACCGGGAATACACCGGAAAAAACCACCGATCCACGAGAAGCTACTGACAAGCTTTCTCATATCCACATTCGCCGAATCCTAGACTCGAACCCACCCAGAGAGAGGTGAGATGGCAGTGATCCGTATTGGACAGCGCTTTAGACCACTCACCACTCGGGGGCATCTTTGGTGAAGTCTGATTATTGAATGAATTTAATTAAATGGCATTATTTCAGTTATTATGTACTGTATTCAGAAATTTTAATAAATGTTGCAGCCTTACAAGTTGGTACTAAATGAAAGTGTCATCCAGTATGGTTGCCTTGGTATTCATCTTGAAATTCTTGTCACTACTCCATCAATGTTGATATGGATACATACAACTGTTAACTTTTACATCAGAAAACAAACCACAGCTCCCTTGTTAAAATCTATTTATTTTATCCACCCAAAATCTTGGTACATTACAGCTATTGTCGATACTGTTTATAGATTAATTTTACACCTTTTTTAGTGCAAAGGATAAGTACATACTGTTCTGGATGCAGGCTTTAATCTTTACACTATTTACAGGTGTTTGAAAATGCTATAATAATTTTCATATAGTTTATGAACAGGATCATGGTCATACTAATTGATACTAAAGCTTGTCATATAATAAGTATTACTGTATATACTAGATTATGATTATACTAATCAACACTCAAGCTTGTTCTATACTAGACACTGAAGCTGGTTATAAATTACACCATTCATACTAACTTACAGTCATACTAATTGACTCACAAGCTTGTCATTTAAGTTGTGCCATATTTACTAGCTTATGGTCATACTAATAGACTTACAGGCTTGTCATTTAAGTTGTGCCATATTTACTAGCTTAAGGTCATACTGATTGACATTATAGCAGGTTATAATATGTTGTACTCTATATTAGCTTAGGGTCATACTAGTTGACTCTAGCTTTTTATACAAGTTGTACTGTGTATACTAGCTTAGGTCATACTAATTGAATCAAAAGCTGGTCATTCAAGTTATGCCATACTAGCTTACAGTCATACTGATTGACACTCAAGATTGTTATAATAAGTTGTACTCTTTATATTAGCTTATGGTCATACTAGTTGACTCAAGCTTGTCATAATTAGTTGTACCATACTTACTAGCTTAGGGCCATACTAATTGACTTTCAATCAGTCATAATAAGTTATACAATATTTACTAGTTTATGGTTATATTAATTAACACTCAAGCCTGTCATGTAAGTTTTACCATATTTACCAGCTTATGGTCATACTAATTGACAATAAGCTTGTCATATAAGTTGTACCATACTTACTAGCTTATGGTCAAACTAATTGACACTCAAGTTTATCATAATAAGTAGTACTCATATATTAGCCTATGTTCATACTAGTTGACTCTCAAGCTTGTAGTAGAATTAGTTGTATCATATATACTAGCTTATTGTAGTATTAATTGACACTTAAACTTGTCATATAATTGTAATATATTTACTAGTTTATGGTCATACTAATTAACACTCAAGCTTGTCATATAAGTTTGTCCATATTTATTAGCATTATGGTCATACAAAATGACAGTTAAGCTTGTCATATTGGCTGTACCGTACTTACTAGTTTATGGCCATATTAAAATTGACACTCAAGCTTGTCATATGTTGTAGCTTATTTACTAGTTTAAGTCTTACTAATTGTGTCTCAAAGCTTGTGATATAAGTTTACCATATTTACTAGTTTATGGCCATATTAATTGACACACTAGCTTGTCAAAAGTTTTACCATATTTACTAGATTATGGCAGATGCAGTAGGTCATGGATTCCCACCCCACCTGAGTTATACCAGAAACTTAAAAAATGGTACTAACAGCTGCCTTGCTTGGCACCCAGCATTAGGAGGTTATTGTTAGGACTGGTCAGCCTGGTGTCAGGATAATGTGACTGGGTGGGACATCATATCACATGTTTACGGCATGATGTACTTAAACAAAACTATAAACTGTAATGTGGCAGACATCATAGCTTTATGACTGAAAAATTGTTAAAGCTACATTAAAAATCTAAATCACACACACTAGCTTATGGTCATTCCAACAGACACTTAAGCTAGTCATATAGGTTGTACCATGATTACTAGCTGATGTCCAAACTACAGTAATTGACACTCAAGTTTGTCACAATTAGTTGTACCATATTTACTATCTTATGGTAGTACTAATTGACACTCAAGCTTGTCATAATAAGCTGTAATATATTTATTAGTTTATGGTCATACTAATCAACACTCAAGCTTGTCATAGAAGTTTACTATATTTACTAGCTTATGATCGTAGTAATTGACACTCAAGCTTGTCATATTTACTAACTTACATCCATACTAATTTTCACTCAAGCTTGTTATAATTAGTTTTACCATATATACTGCCTTATAAGTTGGATCAAACTGTAATCTGTATAAATCCAGATATGGAATCAAAATGCACTGACAGATCTAGGTATATTCAGTTTGTTTGGAATAGTAAGTAGAATAAACATAGACCCTGAACTAAGTGGGTGTACATGGAACATCAGGAACTTGAACCGAATGTGTAGATTATATTATTTGAATGTCCCATTGTACAACATGGCCTTGGCTTATAGCAAACTTTATATGCAGAAAAGTTTGGACTAAATGCTTGAATTTCTTTATATGATTTTTTTTGTTGATTTGTCTTCCTCAAATATGCAAATGCACTACCTATCTAGAAATCCACATTATGATACACATTCAGTGCTCAATGTTTAGCAGTATGTATGATTCAGATAGTGTGTGATGTTAATCTCTTATTGTGATTGGCCAAGGCATGATCCCCTATGTTGTGTCATCAGATCCTATTGTTGTGGCTGGTCAAGGCACTAATACCTTTGTTGTGTCCTGTTATTGTCACTCGCCATTGCATAATCCCCTATCTTGTGTCACCAGATCCTCTCACTGTCGATGGCCAAAACATGATCCTATATGTTGTATCACTGAATCCTCTTAATATGAATTTGTTGTGTGCTGAAAACATGGTCTATTTAACAGGTGGTTAAAAAATGTTCAAATAGAAAAAGAAAATTAGAAAGAAATATAATCTATGAGACTGTTTTTATGGAGAAAAAAAAGCCTTGATAGTTGAGTAAAGGCTGAATACATCTCCTTGACTCACAATTTGCACTGAACTGGTTTAACTTCTCAACACTTAAACTTATAAAATTCCGTTTTACAGCTATATTCAAATTTTTTTAGCTTTTAGGTTGGAAAACTTTCTCGTGAAAGTTGGTAGGGATAATATATATGCAATAGTCCCAATCCATTTGTCTGCCACTCAATCCATCAGTCCCACTTTATTCATCCCATAAAAAATTTGCCTTTATCAGTGTACAGTGTGAAATGGGTTTGCTGTTTGCTTCACTGGGGACAACTTGGAGGTATCAAAAGGTCAGATTCATTGCATGACAGGGACTTTGTAGAATTATCAGGAAAATGTCAAAGGACTTTCATTGCTTGGGGTAGGTGGGATGTAAAATGTTCACTCATACTTTTTTTTATTTCAGCAGAAAGATTGGACAATTATTTTTATATTCCTGCTCGGACAAAATTGATTTTTATATGCCTACTCCAACCTTGAAGTTATTATAATTTGACATAGTTTACATGGCCATCCATCTGTTTCTAATTTAAGCATAAAAAGATTTGGTCTTTGAGCTTGGGTAAGGAAAATGCCTATTGAATTTTGGGGTCAAAAGGGTAAAGGTCAAAGTCATTGATTGAAGAAAATTGGTCTTTCATCAGCAACTTGAATTCTGTATTAATTTCATTTAACAAATTCTGAGGCATGTTTGAATTGAGGAGAGAAAGGTCAAGGTCACATAATCATTTGGATTCATGAGAGTTAATTTAGTAATGGACAACATACCTTAACCAAACTTAATTGATAGACAGCCAATTGACCAGAATTTCACAATTAAACAAGGCTTACCTAGTCAAAGTTTGGAATTTTAGAAGACCCTGTGAGTGCCTGAGGGATCACATGAGATGGAATTGATCATGTGATGAATCTGTCTTTAATGCATGAACATCTTGGGTGCCTCAAAGATGGGTGGAATATGCATGAAGCTAAGCAATTTTGCATATGAGTGGGCATGTGATCCCTCGGGTGCCAAGCAAGCACAGAGCAAGGGCTGTTTAGCATTCAAGCAGACATTCATCTTGGTACCATCATTGTTGTGCAAGTGTCACATTTTCTTTAAGAGTCCCTATTGAGAAATCTGGAAAGTTCACAGTCATGTGACAAACTTGTTTTCCATAATGTCACATCCTCTCTATCAGTAGACTTGTTTTCTACTAGATTTTATGCCATGACGGGGCTTTCATTTTGCACTGTTTGTTTCCCCATGGGAATCATTGCATTTTGTTGCAACAGTGATGGAGAAATCATTGGCCGTAATGAGCTGAGCACTGCTTGGCTCTATTTTTCAACATTTCTTGCTATAATCCATTACCTTTACAAATGGAATTCCATAGTCCAGGTCCTACAGTGATGGCTGGAAACTGTCTCAAAAACAATAGAGGAAGTTCTTAACTATGCAAACTGTACATTTTCCTCATAAAAAATATCCATTACTGACTCAGTGGTGTTGGACCACCTCTCAGAATGCCAGAGATCGGCAGGTACCTGAAAATGTTTAATGGATTGGTCAGTGTTAACCCATGCATTGCCTTGGTTTTCATGCTTATTGGTACAGAAGTTTGAACACACCACTGGAAAACAACATCATCCTGGCAAGTTTCCTCCCACTGATGTCATATGAGTAACTCTCCCGAAATCTAGATGGTCAGAAGCTTCAAGATCAGGGTTACTGTTGCACAAACCAGAGAAATGTTTTGTGTATTTTTTTATGAAATAACTTCATTTATGCAGTACACATTGGTAGGAAAACTGTGAAGATCACATGCTCAAATTGGAGCAAGAAATAATCTACAGCTGTTGGGTTTAAGATATTAAAGTTCAAGTTCACAAGTGCTCATGTATCCATATACTGTACCATTTACAAGTGTCTACGTAGGCATATTATGTACCATTTACAGTGCAAGTGCCCATGTAGGCATATTTTGTACCTTTTACAGTATAAGTGCCCATGTAAGGATATAATGTACCATTTACAGTTCAAGTGCATGTAATGTACCATTTACAGTACAAGTGCCCATGTAGGCATATTTTGTACCTTTTACAGTATAAATGCCCATGTAAATGTATAATGTACCATTTACAGTGCAAGTGCCCATGTAGGCATATTTTGTACCTTTTACAGTATAAGTGCCTGTGTAGGCATGTAATGTACCATTTACAGTACAAGTGCCTATGTAGGCATGTAATGTACCATTTACAGTACAAGTGCCTATGTAGGCTTGTAATGTACCATTTTCGGTACATGTGCCCATGTAGGAATATAATTTACCATTTGCAGCATAATTGCCCATGTAGGCATGTAATGTACCATTTACAGTACAAATGCCTAATATTGAAGGTTTATAATGACCTTTCTTTTACAAATAATATGTTAAAATTAAAACACAATTTTAAGAGGTACCATGTGTACTCATTAATAAATCAAGTCAAACTGCAAACAAAAAAAGATCCTGTTCTTCCTTAGCATAATGTAAAGATCAGGGTCTTTTTTTTGTACTTCTGAGGAGTCCTAAAAAACTGCACAGACCCAGATCTGTGGACACATTATGTGAAGCTAGATCTGGGTCTGTGTCATTTGCAGCAGGATTTATAAGTGGGTATACATGGTACTGTAATTGATCCATGTTTTCAGCAGATATTCATCCAGGTAAGGAGAACTCCATGCCTGTCCAGTCCTCAAAAGTGATCATATTCCATTATTTATCTTAGAAAAATATAAAGTTGGTTTACAAAGAGGTAATTTTCATAAAGATTTATAGCTTATAATATTTTTTTCCCACACTAATCAGTGATTTTTTTCAGGCTCTAAATTAGAGGTGGTGGGCAATTTTCTTGTGTCTCTTCTCTCTAGTACCATATTTTTTAAAACTGAATTATACATTAAATAAGAGTTTGATATCCTTTTATTGTCTTTTTTTAGAAAAAGGAAAATATTAAATATTGAAGAAATTGAATACCATTAGGACAACAGTACTTGTATTGGAGGTCTTCCATACAACCATAAACAGTTTTTACCTTCCTCTTTTACTAGATATTCTGATCATGTTCCAGATTTCATTCTAGAAAAAAGAAGAAAAGAAAAATAAATCTTTAAACTGTGAACTCCTAGTGTGCAATATTTTTTTTACAATTCTTCATCCTTTGGCCAACAGCTAAACTTCTAAAATATTTTATACTATTGAAAAATGATTATTGACCTCCTGCATTGTAACCTTTAGCCTTTTGACCTTTACCCTTTCCTTTCAGGCCCAGAACTGGGCGGGGAATTCCCAGTGCAGGACCTTAAGTCTGGACAGGGAGGGTTACTTCAAGTTTGTATGGAAGGCATAGGTTTACTCCTTGCTAATAGTAAGGTAGGGACCTGGTCTATTTTAGCATCCAGCATGTGTGTAATGCTTGTGTATGTTGTTGCTTTTATGAATGCTTTGTATTTATTCATTGTATTTATTCATTGAATGATACAAGTTTATTGCTTACAGACAGTGTTTCCTTTGTGATCAATCCTCCAAACATTTTTTTTAATATTATTTTGTCCTTTCTCTCTGGACATGCTATGGATTTGACTGCATTGTCCAGTTGACTTGGTTGCCACATTCTGTGATAAATTATATGACCGACAATGTTCTTCCCAGAAAGCTGGTGTAACTAAGAGTCATCCAATGCAATCTTTTCATAGCCTATTTATGTCAACATCTAAGAAATTATAGCACATGACCATGTGAGCATGTCTACTAACTTGCTTTAAATATTTAGGTCCAAAGTACAAGTCATATTTGAAAATTTAATTACATCTTTAAATTTTGATTTTCTACTTTTTTTACACTCCTCATAGATAAATATTCCATGGAAGATCAATAGATAAATACTCTGAGAAATAAATATGATAGAATCAGTGTTAAAGTCCAGTGCCATTTTTCCATGAAGCAAATCAAGAGGTGTTATCCACTGTGAACCAGAGTGAAGTCACAGTGACAGCACTGCAATTTGAAGGGAAAAAAATTGAACTTCCCCTTAGACTGGTTATCAGGGACAAGCATTGTCCATCAAAGTTCATAATAATAAGAAGCAACTGGTCAATCTGACAATGCAGTCAAAATCTACAGTATATTGTACACAACAGAAGCCAAACTAGTAAAACTGATATAAAATTTTCTACTCTGTTAAGAAAAAGCTTGATCATACATTAGTCAAGATGGCTGTTTTACTGAAAGCTTTTGATGAAGAACATTTACCATTATGAGTTAAATTTAGCACAAAGAAGCATCTTAATAAGAATTTGCTTAGTCTTTATCAAATGAAACCTGCCTGTGTTTATTTACGTAAGAAAATCATAATTCATCAATATGGACAGGTTTGAAAAATGTCTAATCAAAGTAACAGTTTTTGAGACATTTGTTATCAGTGGTACTGTATATATGTATTAGCTTCATTTTAGTCCTGATTTTGGGAAGACTTCCTACAGGTTGATCTACAATCTGTAACATGGTTTCCAGTTATTAATGGAAGGACCATGCTGTTAGCCCTTCTATTCCCTATTGTAGTTAGGGAAGTAGGTACTCGGTGTTGATTGACCTGTTGTAGAGGTCCTTTACTAAGGTTACCTATTAAAAATTTATAATAAAATGCAAACCTCAAGACAATTTTTGATTATTTTTAGATAGGTTAATAATTAAAATTATGTAAAGTTTTGTACTGATTATATTTTTTTAATTGATTTAAAATCACTTGCCAGACCATAATTACAATGGAAATACTGATATGTACTTGCATGAAGGAGATGAGGTCTAATGGAGGTATCAAAAATGAGGTCTAAGAGAGGTACTGAAAATTGATCTAACAACATTTACAAAATGTACAGTTGTAACATACTGTGGTATCTTTTGTTATTTCATGGGTCTCAATTTTCATGTTTTTGTATAATAACATATAAGAAAAGACATTGTGGGATCTTAATTTCATGATTTTGTCTACAAAAGATTTCATATAATGTAGGTATTTCATTTCATGGATTGACCTCAACATTGAAAAATAAAAAACTATGCTGACAAAGCATGGTCGCTTCAATCTTAAAACAAGACTACCACCTGACTGAGCACAAATTGAATACCAGTCAAGATATATCACTTGCTCTCAACATCAAAGGAAGCTACCATGCAGCAAAAGACAGAGCTAATTGGTTATTAAAAGTACAGTAAATTAAAGAATGATCTCATCCTTAAAACTCTGTCCATAAAGTTGGTGTCTGACAACCATGATGTTAATAAAGTAGCTAAAGAGTAATAAATTTAACTTTGATCCTTGTTGGTTTGCATAATGTTGTCATTGCACATGATGAACCAAATATATGACCAGCTACCCCTTGCTCGATGTAGTTAGCAAGCAGTGTTAACATTTGATGTGTTCAGAGCCCATAAAAGTGTTGAGCTGCCAGCTAAAATAAAAAACAATGGAATAACTTCTTTGTTTGATCCTGCCCGATGTATGAACCAACTTCATCCACCACGAGACTTTACAATTTTCATCAATCAAGCATATTTATGCTGAGTAAAAAATTGTGGCTCATGCAAAAATGTGTCCAATATTAGACTTAATTATCCATGACTTTGAGAATACTGAACTTGTTTAATTCATTTCAGAATTATTAACCTGACCAACTTTTCTGTGTACCAGGAGACTTGATTGACCCAATGTTGATTCAGTAGTTTTGTTCACAAATCAGTCAAGTGTGATTAGCTTTTGTACTCTGCAATAATTTATGCATATACTGAGTGTAATTTTGATAATTGTGCTTCAGGCAATGCTTTCAGTAATTTAGTTATATTTATTGTTCAGTGGGAATAAGCATGCATGGATAATGAGACATGCGTTTATAAGGATTTACATTTTCTACAACAGTTTCTCTTGATTGAAGAATCTATTTCAATAAGTATTCAATGTTCTAGTGTCAGTCTTTAATTTTTGTATAACATATACTAGTGTTTGAATACCTTGTGAATTTTCTCATTTTTCTCAATTTGTACATAATCATTGAGTTAAGGAAAATTGTAACTGTAGCATAGTATGCATCGAATAAATATCAAATGCGTTAAGATTTTTTCTTCAAAGAAATAAAACAGGAATATGTAGAAGCTTAAGATTTGATTACAGAAATTACATTGATTTATCAGATAGTTCTGTTGATCTCGTGGAATGAAGCACGTGACATTTTAAAAATGTTGTCGAGGAAGCTTATTTATCGTTTTTTGTTGGTTCTTTAAATATGTGGATTAGGTCAACAACTGAATCCACAAAAATTGGTACCCCATGAAAATTAGTGATACTACAGTATGTATTGTTGATCTGAACTTAAAGTACTGTATATATATATATACTAACTTATAAATTAAGTTCAGCTGCAAACAGCACAGATCCAGATGTACTGTCAGATAATGTACCAGCAGATCTGGGTCTGTGCAGTTTGTTAGGAGTGATTGGTAAAACAAAAAACATAGACCTTTTTCTGCATGCACATTATGTTATGGCAGGTCATAATCTTTGTTGTTTGCAGTCTGCCTTGATATAAGCAAGTATATATAGTATATTTATTTTCACAATGATTGTAAGAAACACTGGCCCATTTAGCTTACCTGTGCAAGTGAGCTTATGATATAGTCCTATGGTGTGCATCACTCATGGTCAATCAGCAGTTCATCTACAACCCAATGGACCAGTTTCAACCAAACACTGCAAGATAATTACCATGACATGAAGACCTTCAGATTTGTACAGTTACTAAAAATAATTTAAAAATTGAAATAACTTATCAACAGTTCGTAAAACCAAATTTGATTTGTAAAAATCCTGTCATGAAAGTCATTTAAATGTTGGGGGGGGCTCTCGGTTAACACAGCCCTTTTATCTCATTATTGGCTATATAATGCAGAAAAAATGGGAGCTGCCTTCCTAATGATGCACTGAAGCAGTCGGACCCTTGGATTATGAGTCTGACACTCATCCAAGCTACCATGATTGTATAATCAGTTGTGAGGTATAGCTGCCATTGCTAAAACAAAAGTTGTTAACCACTTTACGATGCCCTAGACAGAATTTGATCAAATTTGGCAGCAAGCATTCTGGCATTAAGGTCTTTTTGTTTTATTCGATTTTTCCTGATCCTCCTTCAGATATGGTCACCATTACTAACAATATAAAAAGTTTGTAAATCATTTCTTAAAATCTGATGAACAGAATTTAAAAATTTTATGAAAAGTCTTCATTCAGATGATGCCAGTCTGCCATCCATTAAGGCTGATGCCCCAGAAAACCCTTTTAACAACCTTGTAAAATAATGTTTAGAATTGCTCCAAATATGACTGTAAGGTTTTTATTTTAAAAAATCCGCAATAAAATATGACTATCATTACTAAAAATAGAACTCAGTGTGCATCCTTAATTTTTATCGATAGTTCAGATTAGATGTGGGAATGCATCTTCAATGTTGATGAGGTATCAATGTCCATGGTCTCCGTGATATTCTCAATAGTGTGCATCTTTAGTTTGTATTGATAGTTCCGATTAAAAATGTGAATATGTCCTCATTGTCACAGTATTGATAGTTCAGACTGGATGTATGAATGCATCTTTGTTGCCCATGACGTTTCAATGTCCACGGTCTCTCTGATTTTGTCAATATTGCACAACCTTATTTTGTATTGATAGTTCAAACTAGACTAGATATGTAAACATGTCCTCGTTGGTCATGATGTACTCAAGTCTGCGGTCTCCATGATATTGTCAACAGTGTGTGTCCTTAGTTTGTACTGATAGCTCAGACTAGACGTGGGTTTGAACTCAAGGGGTGGGGTGTTGTCATACAAAAAATGGTACTAACAGCAACCTTGCTATGTGCTCAGCATTAAGAGGTTAGTGTTAGGACTGGTTGGCCTGGTATCTGGATAATGTGACTGGGTGGGACATCATGCTACATTTCTGTGGCATGATACCCCTGTTCATCATAGCGATGTGACTGAAATATTATTAAAGCTACATTAGGAATCCAAATAAATACCTTTAAAAATTTCCATAATAATCAGAATTTAAGAAAAAAATTTAAGAACATGCTGTGCATGAAGCCCCTTTTAATCTCTTTTACAAAGTTACTATCCTTCATTCTTCATGGTCACCATCACTACAAAAACATTAAATGGCTTTTCATCAAAGACTACTTAATAAAATTTAATCAAATTTGACAGAAAACATCCTGCCATAAAGACCATTTCACATTTTAACAAATGATGCTGATCCGCAGTCAAATATGGTGGCTGTAACTAAATACTCCATTCAAGTACACTGTCAATTTAAAGTATAGAATACTACAGTCAAGCAGTTTTCATATCCCCTTCTTCATACTCACTGCAGAGAGACATTAACCTTGGAAACTTTGCTAAACAGCAATTTGAAATTTCCATTTAAAATGCCAGTAGTTGAAACCCCAAAATGCCACTTGTTTTTGAACTTGGTTTCAAAAAAATAATTCAAAATTCATAGAGAGCATGCCCAAAAATGGACTTTATACAAGTGATACCTTCATTTAGAATTGATAAATACACAAAGTATTTGAAGATGATGGATTGTATTCCCTCAGCTATGGACCAGTCAAGTATCCATTTAAGGCATGATTGCACTTTTATACACATTACACCATTCATATTGACTGCATTGTACAAGCATCAAACACAGGCTTCAGTAATAGTGACTTGGATTTTACCTGACATGCACTAAGTGGACAAGATCTATGTTGTAACCATTGCGTCTGTTGTTCATGGTGACAAAAGAATTGGCATTGGCAAATGTACATTTTTTTATGTTTTTGGGGTGACCTTCCTTGTAGACAAGCTTTTCTGTCTTCCAAAGTTCAACTTTTTGTCATGAACAAAAGAATGTACATCAGTTAGAATTTAGCATTAAATAATGATATTTTTTGTTTCACTGGCATGAGTAAACAGGGCAGAAATTGTATACCTCATAAACTAATTCTACTTGTACTAAATATGAACATGAAATATAATTTAATCTGATGAAGGAATTCAAATTATTTCATTCTTGTACAACAAAAATATCTTTTTCAGATGTTATGAAAATATTTATTTCTAGTAATGATTGTTTCCAATGTCATTTAAACTGTAATCTAGTGTTCCTCACTTTGTGACCCAATTTAGTGACATGATTTTACTTTGCCTCACCCACCCACCCCAAAAATGTCAATGTATTTTGACCAAATATTGTTTTAGTTAGTTTCCCTAGTGACTCACTGGCTTCCTTATTAACCAGGTGGAAAACATTTTTGACATATTCTTTAGAAAGTGTTTTTAAAAATCACTTAATTAATTTTGATCCAACTTTCAAAAGAAATGTTCCAGGTAAAATGTTCTGTCAGTGTTGTGTGTATGGAAGCCTTTGAAACAACTGTTGAATTAACATTGCATATAGTTTGAAAACAGTCATTGGCCCAATCTATTTGATCACACAGGGTAAGACAGTTTTATTTAGCTTTGGGATTTTTTTATGACCTATGTTATCTTTTAGTTCATCACCAACCAGTTTGAAAACCTATTTTTGACATCATGAGGCCACTGGTGGCCAAATAGTCTAAATCTGTCAACTTTACTGACCACTGCCATCTCACCTTAGTCCACATGTGTTTTAGAGTCTCATCCTCGGCCAATTTGCTGTCCAGTAGTTTCCAAGTTGGAAATTGAATTTGGTAGGGGTGACCCCCACCCAACAAGGATACAAGGATGTTTTTTTTTTTTAAGATAGTTAGGTACATGTATAAAGTAAAAGTAACAAGGTAAATCACCTGGTTCCCAGCTGATAAAGAAAGCCAAGGGTATGTGAGAAAGCTTGCCATAATCTTTCCATGGGTTGGTGGTTGTTACCATGTTTCTTCATCCACAACTTACACTGGTTACCATGTATTGCCTATCTTGCCCTGAGAAATGGCATTCAACCCACAATGTCTGTTTTGATATCTCTAACACCACTGTGCTGATTCATTACATTTTGCAATTTTCCTGATGACATTTTCTTATTATGTTTTGTGGGCTTCCATAGTAACTGTTTCCATAACACACAGATAAAAAAAATCTATTATTAGACATTCATTTAATTGGACCATTTTGAATAAAGATTGGTAGTAATCCATGTACAAGTATTCATATTTTCATGTTCTACAAATGTTGAGTTTTTGATGGCCTACATAGCAACCATTTGGCTTTCATAGCTACCCAGTGCTAAAATGTTTCTCAACCTAGATTACCATGCCTATTCCTAAAGTATTTTGCCTGGACATAAAGTAAATGAGCTTATGGATGGCCCTACATCTGTCATGTCTATGCATGGCCCTACATCTGTCATGCATATGCATGGCCCTAAATCTGTCATGCCTTATGAATGGCCCTACATCTGTCATGCTGTATGCATGGTCCTACATCTGTCATGCTGTATGCATGGCCCTACATCTGTCATGCCTTATGAATGGCCCTACATCTCTCATGCCTTATGCATGGCCCTATATCTGTCATGCCTTATGCATGGCCCTACATCTGTCATGCCTATGCATGGCCCTACATCTCTCATGCCTTATGCATGGCCCTACATCTCTCATGCCTTATGAATGGCCCTACATCTCTCATGCCTTATGAATGGCCCTACATCTCTCGTGCCTTATGCATGGCCCTACATCTCTCGTGCCTATGCATGGCCCTACATCTGTCATGCCTTATGAATGGCCCTACATCTGTCATGCCTATGCATGGCCCTACATCTCTCATGCCTTATGCATGGCCCTACATCTCTCATGCCTTATGCATGGCCCTACATCTCTCATGCCTTATGAATGGCCCTACATCTCTCGTGCCTTATGCATGGCCCTACATCTCGCGTGCCTATGCATGGCCCTACATCTGTCATGCCTTATGAATAACCCTACATCTGTCATGCCTTATGCATGGCCCTACATCTCTCATGCCTTATGCATGGCCCTACATCTCTCATGCCTTATGCATGGCCCTACATCTGTCATGCCTTATTCATGGTGCATCCATCAACAGTTGCTTTTTTCAGGCTCTTTTGAAAACCCAAGCTTTGCAGGAAGCATCCTAGCATATCCAGAAATGTACAAATAACAAGAGTAAAACCTTTAAATGCCATCTCAGTAACTTCCCAAAAATTTTACCAAATTCAGATGTTTGCAAACAATGTTGATCCCCTGGCAGATATGGCTACCATTTCTGACAATGGTAATTATTTAAATGACTTCCTTTAAAAATTCACCAAATTTGAAAGAAAGCATCATGGTATTATGGTTATCAGTTTGTATAAATTATTTCAATCTGCCTTCCAATATGGCCACAATTATAAAAATTAGAAAAGACAATGTGACAATGTCATAAAAAAAAACATTTGCATGGCTTTTTCTCAAACACCACTGAATGTAATTTGACCTGACTTGACAGCAAACACTCAGGCATGTGAGATATTCAGGTTTGTCCAAATATTGTCTGTTTACCATCAAATATGGTGACTGCTACTAAAAATAGAAAAAGCTTTAAATGACTGGCATAAATCCACTCGACTTAATTTCACTAAATTTGACAGGAATAGATGGCTGATCCACCATCAAATATGGCAACCCTTACTAAAACAAGAAATGAAACTTTTAAATAAATTCTCCAAAATATAATTTGATCATATTCAATGGAAAAGATCTCTAGCATGAAGACTGTTCAGACTTGTACAAAAGATGCTACTTTCCCATCAAATATGGCTATCATTATTAAAATGAGAAATGAAGACCAACAAAATGTAATAAATGATACCTAACAGCTGGCCACTGTTTGTAACAACTGCAACACCTTTAAAAAAAAAAATGTTTTAGAAACCTTTAAACAGAATTTTGCACACAGTCTCCTTTCATAAACTATTTACAGATTTTCACAAGTGATCATAGTCTGCAATAAAGTGTGGCCACTATTACTGAAAATAGATACAAATTAAAAAGTTTCTTTAAAACCACTTAATAGAATTGGATCATGTTTGACAGAAAGAATTGGGGCATACAGACCTTTAAGATTTCAAGTTTGTACAAATTGATGCCATCAAATATGTCCACCAATACTTAAAATAGAAGAGCTTCTAATTGACTTCTCCCAAACTGCAGAATTGAAATTGATGAAACTTGAAACCTGAAAGAAAGCATCCAGGCATGAAAACCCTTCAGATCTGCAAAAAGATGACCTAGCAACTGTTGCATATGGCCAGTTACTAAAAAAAACAAACAAACTTTAAAACAGACTTCACCAAAACGTCTGAACAGAATACAGACCAGATTTAACAAAATGTATCCTGACATAGAGCTCTTCCATAATTTTAACATTTAGTGTTTATCAAGTATGGCAATAGTTATAATTGCAAAATGACTTTTGAACATCTTCAAAACCACATAACAGAATTTGAGCATCTTTAGCAATGATGGTGGCGGATTTATACAACTGTAAAAGGTGACTGATATACCAAAATATAGAAGAACTTTCATATGACTCAATAGAGAACTGGACATTAAATCATCCTTAGAAAGTTTTCTAATTTTACAATTGATGCTGATCCACTGTTCAGTATGGCAACAGTTATTAAAAGTAAAACAACCTTTAAGCAACTACTCCAAAACAACTAAATACAATTTAATTATACTTAACAGAGATTATCCTGGAATGAGGACCATTCAGATTTACACAAATGATACCTATCTACTATCAAATGTAGTCACCATTACCAATGCTGGAGAAACTTTTAAATGGCTTTCTGTGATAAGTCACTCAATTGTGGCTAAAAGCAGCATGGCAAAAAGATTCAGGCATGTCCTATCCTTGTCCATGCCTTGTCAATGGAGCTACTCTACCTTCACAGTGATGTTGATCTGGAGAAATCCAAGATTTTACTAGAGCACAATAAGAGACTTCTGAGGGCTGCTTCCTTAAAAGCAGAGACTCTTTTCAGAGAGTCTAATTTTCCTCTCTCTCTCTCTCTCTTCCTCCCCCTCATCCTTGGCTTCTCAGTTGCTCAGTTGCCAGCAATTTCAATCCTTTGCATCTGATTCTGGCCCATTGAGCTGGTCAAGAAGTGAAATTAATTTGACTGACCACCGAGTCCATCAGTGCAGTTCTTTAAAGTCAAGCAGCTTAAATCAAAGCATCAACCCCATTTCAAAACTCCCTGTTGGAAGTCAGGCTCCAGAAAGACATGCTGCATAGATCCAGGTAGGAAGTTTGCAGGCCCTTTCCCTTGTCCTAAGGACAAGGCTGGACAATTGCAAGAGACTCACTCCCTCTCCTGGAGAATGTTCCTCTTTCATTGATTACTATAGGTATCAGGTTAAACTTCTTTTCAAAGATTTGGTTTTGACTAATGGTTAAGGACTTGGTCCTTTCTGTCACAAAGGTGGGTACCAGCTTCAGTTTCAGGATCTTCTTCTCAAGGAAGGTCCCCAATGCTCTTCCACCAGTTGAATCTGGTATGATAAAAGGAAGAGGTGCACTCCCTTCTTCAAAAGATGCAGTTCAGCCCCTTTAAGGTTACTAGATATCCCAATCCTGTAATATTTCAAAAATTATTTGATCTACAATGGCTTACATGAGTCCCTTGGACTAAATCTGTATCACTGTTGGTCCATAGTGGCCAGACTGAATCTTTTATCCATCCTAGAAAAATCAGGTCTTACTCCATCTCCAGATTTCATCTTGTTGGGGATGAATTTTCTGAAAAACAAGATGTCTACTCTGTCCCTTTTTGAAATTGCTGAGAGCAATGATCGTTTTTTTTTTTCCTCTTATATTTTTCTTTCTTGCCAGGGAACCTTCTACTCCATAACAGATCTAGTTCTCCTTGGCAGACACAGTACATGCTACCACTCTGTACATGAGGTTTGGAACCTCCTCACTGGTTGCCTCAGAAAGGATTACCCTCCAAGCTAGCCACATTCCTGATAAAAAAAAAATATTTTGGAGACAATTTGTTTCTTGAAAAATGGTCTAGACACCAATTCATAGTGGATTCTCTGTTCCAACTTTAAGGGATACCATTGGTGGACTTAATTCGCCAGCTTTACAGTGATCTCCCCTTTTACATTTTTAAAAAAAAGCTAAATATAAGTAAGCTTTTTGTCCATAAGGCCTTTCTTTATTGAATAGATAATGCTGAAGTACCATCAAATACAGATTAGGGTACAAACAAGAGAGCAATTGTAAAAAAAAATCTTGTCTTGTTGACTGAATCCTGCCACACCAGGCATAGTTGACTTAATCCTGCCTACACTAAACCTAGTTGACTGAATCCTGCCCAAACCAGGCCTGGTTGACCAAATCCTGCCCACACCAGGCATACTTGACTGAATCCTGCCTATACCAGGCCTAGTTGACTGAATCCTAGTACTAGTCCTGGTTAACTGAATCCTGCCTACACCAGGCATAGTTGACTGAATCCTGCCCACACAGGCCTGTTTGACACCTTGTGTGTCTAACGCAAGACATTTTACTTAAGTCACCTCAGTGATTGTCTAACATCAATAAACCAAAAAGCAACCAATTGTTGAAGATGTACAGAGGATTTGGTGGCTTTTTTACATGCCAGTAATACATACAGATAGGAAAATGTCACTTATCTGGACTCCTGGAAAACACAGATTTCATCAGAATATGTTAATGAATAATATTGCCATAACGGACATTTCATATATCACTGAAACATTTCATTGTTCTGGACAAGTGAAAATCCTTGACAAGGGATACATGTATACTTTACATTTAATGTACTAGGGTATACAATAAATCACAAACATAAATTTTTTCAGTTTTGCAAAATGATATTTTGCAAAAATAGTTTTATGTTTTAAAATTTTTGTGCTTCAATTATGTAGCATGTAGTAATTTTCAAAATAATAATCAACACTTGACATATGTTTTACAAAGCTAATGCCTGTATACAGACCTAGTTAATGATCATTTTAAAGTCTGTAGACATAGTTATTGCCCATATTAAAGTCTGTTCATTGACCTTGTGAATACCCTTATTATAACTTTATATACAGACCTAGTTAAGACCCATATTAAAGTCTGTATATAGAAGTAATTTATTCCTATTTTAAAGTCTGCATATACATGTAGACCTAGTTTATGCCCATATTAAATTCTGTATATATACCTAGTTAATACCCATATTAAACTGCATATAGACATAGTTAATACCCATATTAAACTGCATATTGACCTAGTTAATATCCATATTAAACTGCATATAGACCTAGTTAATGCCCATATTAAACTGCATATAGACCTAGTTAATACCCATATTAAACTGCATATAGACCTAGTTAATACCCATATTAAACTGCATATAGACCTATTTAATACCCATATTAAACTGCATATAACCTAGCTAATGCCCAAATTATAATCTTTACATTGACCTAATTAATGCCTATATTAAAATTTTGTGTATAGACCTACATTTAAAAAAAAGTCTGTATATTGACCTAGTTAATGTCCATATCAAAGTCTGTACATAGACCTAGTTAATGCATATATTAAAGCCTGTACATAGACCTAGTTAATGCCCATATCAAGTCTGTATAGACCTAGTTAATGACCATATTATAGTCTAGTCTGTACATTGACCTAGCTAATGCCCACATTAAAAATTGGTATATACAGCTTATACCCATATTAAAGTCTATATAAACCTAGTTAATGCCCAAAATATTGTCTGTACAGTGACCTAGTTAACACCCATATTAAACTTTTGTATATAAACCTAGTTAATGCACATATTGAAGTCTGTACATAAACCTAGTTAATAATGCCCATATTATAGTCAGTATATTGACATTGTTAATGCCCATATTGAAAGTTAGTATATAGACCTAGTTAATGCCCATGCTAAAGTCTATATATAGACCAAGAGTGTTGAATACCTGATTAGAGTAAATTATATCCTTCTAATTGAACCTATAGCATTTTATGTTGTAGTAGGTTTGACAGGTATACATTATCTTAGTACAGCGTGCTATTTCATTATGTTGTCTCATTTTCAATTTTAAACTTTCATTGTGAAAAAGTAGCTTTGATTTACAATACTTTATAAGTGTTGTTTTATACCTATATACTCACAAGTCAGGTTCAACTGCATACAGCATTGATGAAGTTATGATATAACATAATGAATCATTAGACAAGGATCCAAGTTGTTTTAATGATTACCTCTAACAATCTGCAAAGTCCCAGATATGCCAGGGCTTAATGTACTAACAGATCTGGGTCTGGGCAGTTTTGCAGATGGACTTGCCTTGTTGGTGAATATATACAGTACTTTTACTTTTACTTTTGTTAGTTTTTTTTAATGTATTGTAATCATGCATATATTTAAGAAGTCATACAATTACCGTTACTAAACATACTATATAATTAATACTGCTTGCTGACATTGTAATGTTATTAAGTCACTTTAAAGTGATGCAAATTTTAATTCTTACATATCACCACTTGATTTCTATTTATTTTGTAAACTTTCTAAACATTTTCAGCCATAATAAAAGAACAATTTTAATCTTTTGGAGAGAATTATTTTGTATATACTTTTATGGTCATGTCATTATTCATCAGACAGCATTGCTTATAATTTAGCCATGAAACATGTGCATGTAGTTTCACAAGTTTTCTTTAAAAGTTTACATTTTATAAAGACTCAAAAGAGACTGCATCAAAGATTCTATCCATTATCTGATTTTGCTGTCTTCTAACATCTATTGACTGTCCTCAATCAAATTTTGCTTGAATTGTTTCGTCAGTTGCTTTATTTACTGTTTTCATCAGTGGTTGGTCAGTGCAATTATTACATTGCTCAGTTACCAGGGAATATGAGAGATTCATATTTAATGAGCTAAGAAAATCAACTATTGAGGTCAGGGTGAATAACCTTCAAAGAGGGAAAGAATTATACTTACTGCTATTCATAGATAAGACACAACTTGCTGTATACACAGTCAACAAACTGCCAAAAGATTACATCATAAACAATCCCACCACCAGTACAAACCATTTAACCCCATGGTCAACCTCATTTTGAAATGTCATTTCTGTTATGTCATTAATTAATTTTTTCCATAAAGACTGATAAATTTGCTATGTCAGTGCTGTATCTGCTACCTTAAGAATTAAATTTTTGATCTTATCCATTACATTTGGCAAATTCTTTTGAAAGCAATATTAAAGTAAGAAAATACCATTTCAGATTTAACCTTTTGGTGCTAGTGACTTGATCCAGATTTTAAGGAGCAGTAACCCAATACAAGGAGTATAACACAGTCAGGTCTTATTAGTCTGATCTGGTCAAATCCACTCCCCTTCCAAATGTGTAGGTGACCAAACAGATTTAAGCCTTGATGGTCAAGTGTGTATTTGCCATCATGAACAGGTGGTTTCAAGTCTTGAAACAAGATTTTATGACATGAATTAGTCCTAAGAGAAAAGTTGTTTTTAGTTTATCGGCTGCTATGGTGGCCATGAATACATCGTTATGCTGACAAGGCTTTTTAGTGAAAATCATGCTGATTCGACATCCAATAGGGTCACTGCAGCAAACATTTTTATAATCTTGTTATTGCTATTACTTGTGAATGGAAATTCATATTGGCATAGGATTTTCACCAGAAGTTTTCTTTCAGTGTCTAAATGGTCCTAATTAAGAAATTAAGAATGGTATCATCTAGACATCCAATATGGCCACCACAGCAGACATCTTGAAACTCTTGTTATTGTTACTGCAACTGAATGAATGGTCATATCAGCATGGACTTTTCACTCAAAGACTTTTTATGATGTCTGGTTAATTCTAATTGATGGTGCCACTCTGAGATTTGGTATTATCACCACAGCAACCATCTTTATAACATTGTTATTGCTACACCTGAACAAAAAGCTATATCAGCATAGGCTTTTCCCCAAAAGTTTGATGTCTACCTTGCCATAAATGAATCTACTTTGCCATAAATGAGTCAACCTTGCCATAAATGAGTCTACCTTGCCATAAACGAGTTTACCTTGCCATAAACAAAAATGGTGCACATCTTATGTCCATTATGGCCACCACAGTGACTAATTTGAAAATCTTTTTCTCAGAAATAAAGATTTTACCAACACTCCACAGTTAAAAAGAAATTTTCTTATCATGAATAACTGTAAATTCTTTCTGAACATCATTAAAATCTTGGTCTACTTCATTAAAATCTTGGTTTCTTTAAAAAAATTTGTCTTCATTAAAATCTTGGTCTACTTCATTTAAATCTTTGTCTTAATTAAAACCTTGGTCTACTTCATTTAAATCTTTGTCTTCATTAAAACCTTGGTCTTCATTCATTTAAATCTTTGTCTTCATTAAAACCTTGGTCTTCATTCATATTTGGCAGTTTGTTAAGCATATGTATAAATGAATGCACCTGTTTTACATGAAGAACAATGTCATGGGGGGGTAACTTAAAAATGAGGAATCACTGAACTTAAGATCTCAAGCCAACCGTGTTGACCCTGATAATGCACTGGCATATCTAGATCTACTATCCTCATAGTTGCTAATTGGACATAGGTATCCATGAATATACTAGTGTTATATATAGGAACAGTGTTATACCAAGGAATCCTAGGATGAGTGGCCACTGTATGTGATGGCAGAGACATTTCCATTACACATGGTTGCCTTCTTTTCATTATCCATACTTCAGGCAAGCTTTATCAAGATGTACAAAGAAAAATTAAAAACTTTTTGTGTCTTAAAATAATGGTTGAAAATATTGATTGTTTACTATATGTATATAGAGATAAGCCCTGTAGTCTTCTAACTTTGAGCACCAAACTCTGACTCAAGGTCAAAAGCATCAAACTTAGATTGATACATGGATGGATACAAAATTAACAAGCAAAGAAAAAAGTTTTGACCAATTTTCTGTAACTTTATTCTCAACATTTAGAAAATCAGAGTTTGATCTTAAGATATGTGTGCCCACAAGTTTCAAGAATACAGGAATTATATAAGTACGTGTATTCAAATATCCCCTGGTGCTGGAATGTTGCCATGTTGTACAGCTGTTACAGTGATGGCATTTTAATTTTTATCTTTTCTTTCTTCCCTTCTATGCTCTCCCCTCTGGTTCAGGATTTTGAGGTATGGTACTGTGATGGAATTGACTGTCTTGTGTGTGACCTACTAATCTGTTTTGTTTTTATATTTTATTTGTCAGGTTTATCTGTCTTTTGTTGCTTCATTCCTTCCCTTTTGGTATTTTAGTTGCTTTAGCTAGCAATTTTTCTTAGACACTTTTTATTATTATTTGTAACTGTTAATAGATCTTGAAGTTTGCATACCACATGTGCCATGTTGGAAGTCCCAATTTGAATATTAATCATGAATTTGGAACAGATATATATATATATATATATATATATATATATATATATATATATATATATATATATATATATATATATATATATATATATATATATATTAAACTAAACCTGCTTCATTTTGAAAATTACTTCAAGTCAATTCTGGCTACAACTTGTTTTATTAGTAGTGTAATTACCCTTCCACAGTTAATTACTCCAATAATTTAATTTCAAACTTGAGGCATGGTTTTGTTTTGTGCCATAGTTTAATGTTCTTAGCAGGGACAAGTCTGTGTCCTCAAGGGAACAAGGTTTTATTTTTTTTTCTCACTGCTGCTATAGTCATGTCATTTTACAAAAAGCATATATTGAAGTTAATAAACTGTATCAGTATTTTTAACTTGATAAAAAGAAAAATATATAGTTATGAACAAATCAAACACAGGAAGAAAATTATGAAGGTATACCTAGGCCACGTTTAAATAGTTGGACACAATATAATATTAACAATCCCCCTCTTTCAAAATATTAGAGACATATGAAAATCTTAACTTCAAAGAAAATATCCATTAATCTTGCAACAATTCAAACAATTTTCAAATTATTTTTTTTTCCTGGTAGGAACTGTAAAAAAAATTTGCCAATCAGAATTTGGTCTGCGATAGCGTAAATAATATTTCGACCCACTGAACAGTAATTTGAGATATAATATTCAATGCTAAAGCTTTTCACTTTGGAACAAATTTGCATCATGATACATAAATAATTGCAAATAATGTACAGTATGTAATGTGAATATTTATGTATTTATCAACACATAAGTTTACCTGACTACAAACAGCATAGAACTAAACTAGCTATCCCATAATGAAAAATCAGATTAGAATTTATACTGTTCATTTGAAATTATAATCGCCACCATCAACCCTGATTTCTTAGCACTCTTACATAATGGCAGATGTGGGTGGTGTGCATTCATGTATTTGGTTGGTATTATACACAAACAAATAAACAAGTTTCAGGATTGAATATTGGGGTTCCTTTGTGCTTCCACACATCACTGGTGCTTCCAATTTTGTCACAAGTGGTACATCACTTTACTTCATAGTTATTTTTGCTTCTGATTTTATTTTCAGTCATTTATAGAGCTAGGTCGTATCAGGAAATGTTTCACGCAGAAAGGAGGAATATTTATTCTTGAGGAATTTGGTAAGAATTTGCAAATTTTTGTTTTTGTTTTATCATTTTCTTGATCGTTTTCCACTTTCATATGTCGTAGGACATATATTCATGTCTTGTCAGATCTTGAGATGTTTCAGATTCTGATTTCTTGTTATTTCACACATCAATATTGTCCATGATATATTCTTTTAGAATGTAAATTGAAATGTTGGTATTGTCAATTTTTGTTGCAGACTTTTAATTAGCTATATGCATATTTCTTGCTTTGAATCAGAATGAAATTTGTATTTTGTTCCTTTTTTTCTTAGCTTTGTACATCAGTTCTAATAAAATTAAATGACTTCAAATTTTCCAAGGTAAATTCATATTTCCCATGACAAAGATTAGTAGAAGACTTTCACATTACATATATGAAAGACAACTCATGATTGAACTAATTTGTTTTTATTTTCCATATTGGGAAAAGTCTTTGCACTGACTTTTTAATTAGGATAAATGAGGTGAGTTCCTGTGTATTATCATGCAGAACTCGCTGTTATAAAGATAGCAGTCATCTTGAAAGAAAATTTATGATGTAATTTTATTCATGAATTTGAACCTCAAAACAAAAATGCCAACTATATCAAAATCTTGTTTCATGCATCAAAATGTAGGGATTGCTTTTAAGGAGTCTAAAAACAAAGAAAGATATAAAGGCTGAAACATAAAAGGGGAAAGAACTCATCTAGTTTCAGTTTGAATTTAGCTGCCACTGAGGACAGTTGATCATTGTCAGGATCTGATTGGCTGCTTGGCCTGGATAACTGACAGCATGATTGACAGGTAAAACTTAACACTGAGATTATCACTTATAACCTAGAAACTGCCTTGTACCTGTTATTACAACATTCTAATAACAGTCATCTGGACTTAAATTACACATCAGTAGGGCACATGTCAAAGACCTTCATGACTGAAATGTATAGTCATGTAATAGGCAGCTCGGATGAGAATTAAATTTATGTAACATGATATTCTTGGGGTAAGTTAAATTGTTGCAAATTGGAATAAGCACAATTAATTTTATTGGTTGTCACATCTTTATACCATCAAAATAGGGGCATGCAGCATTTAAATGCCTGTTGTCCATTTGGTGGATGTATGGTTGAGTCCATGCTTATGCCCTCCAAGATGGCATACAGCACTTTGTTTTTTACTTGTGCATTTTTGACTGTGTCTGTGGTAATGGCCTCCAAGACAGGAGCATACAGCAATTGGTTTTCAATTTGTGAGTTTGTAGCTGGGTCTGTGGGGATTGCCTCTAAGGTAAGGGGGCAAGTCATATTAAGAGCACTTGGTTTTCAGTTTGTGGTTTGGATTTTGTATATGGCCCCCCAAGACACAGGATACAGCATGTATGGGCATGTATGTTGCCCATACGAGGGTGTATGGCAGAGTCAGTGGACAGCTTTGTTTAATGTTATTTCCAGCACTTTGAGCTCTGCAATCCCATATCCAATTTGCTTCCTATTTTAAATAGTACATACTCCCCACTTCTCTTCATATTATCCCTGTCTCTGGATATATAATATAACAAGAAGTATAATGGGATTCATTTTCATCAAACTTCTTTTCAACACTTGCTCACTTATCCATTGCCTAACTTTGCCTTCATGTTATATTTGGAATATATTACATGCTGCCCTTTCTCAGTACCACTGATAGCCCCTGGATGGCCATAGGGTCTAAAATTATGATTGGACAGTTTGGTTTTGAAACAGAATGCTTCACCACATGTTTTTCAATGACCCATTTGACGGAGTTCACTTGGAATTTTTAATATAAATATCATTAAACATTTGCCTTCACCAAAATCCCTGAAGGTTTTTCATTACTATTTTTTTCTGGAGCTCATTATCCTAAACATGTCACAACTAGAATACAATTGTTATATACATTGTTATACTCACCATAGTAGACTCCTGTCCCTAGATTCTCCACCTGAGTGTGGCAATATAGTTCAAAATAATGGTGGTGCAGTGGGTCTTTCTTTTGATGGTGATTATTGATGTCAACAGATGATCAACTTCAGAATTGTAGGCCAGATCAAGCAGCTATTAAATTTGAAATTAATGGATGGAGGAAATAAAGATATATTGAGCAGATATATTGAATAGAACAATACAAGCCACCTGTATAAAGACTATAACAGTTTAATAGAAAAGCAAAATAAAATAGTACAAGACTAATTATAGGATGCACCTCTACCAGAAAATAAATTAGTGAAATTCTAAAATTCAATTTGCAATTCAGTTTTTCATGGATATGGCAAATCTCATCACAAAATTTAGTGTTTCAAACTTTAAATTTTCCAGTGTGTCTTCATAATCTGATAATGATAACTGGTTGCTGGTCACTTAACTAAGATTCAACATAGCAGGTCAGCTGGTGTTGACTTGCACAAAAACACTCTTGTTCCCTCCATGTCACTGCCTCTAGTGGTCTCTCTTGGTCATCCAATCTATTATACTGGTTGTTCACTCAACATTCAGTCATGGAAGCTGTCTTCCTGATTAAATAAATGGGTCCTAATTCTTTGATTTTTTTTTAATTTTATTTTTTTTGCACTGAGAACAGACAGTGTCATATTTGACAGCAGACCTGTACTGCTAATTGGTTACAGATCACTACCTTGCATTCACTACAACAGTACCCTAATTGTACACTCAATTTTCTCTCTTTCCCTAGACAAATCACATAGTAAAGTAAAAATTAATGTATTTCTCTTAGTAGAACTAGTTACTAACTGATCAATAACATAGTCTACTCTAACTTAATGGAAATTTAGCCTCTGCAATGTGAACTATTAATCACTATCTTAAACTAAATACTGGACTATGCACACATATAGCCCACATTGCAGCTCACATGTTAATGCAACCAATTCATAGGTTGAAAAAATTCACATCTCAGTTAAACAAATAGAAAGAAAATTCAAATCTTAGGTTATCTACACTATTTCAAACTTAAATTCCTTGGCAGGAAACATCCAACAAAAATAATAATGATCAATTCTTATCATTCATGATTCATATATTATTTAAGATAAATCAATTCAAACCCTTATCTTAAGAATAATGTCCAAGAAAAATTATGTGTGAAATAAAGATGCAGTACCTTTTTGCTTTGGGGTTTCCTCTTTTTTCCCCTTTAACATAACCCTCTCGTTACATCCCTGGTTATGTGTCCCTCATAGACTTGGACATTCATTATAAGGGTTTTGCATTCTTCCCAGAGTCAAGATCATTTGCTTTATTCAAGATCATTTGCTTTATTCAGAAACTAGATTACCTCATTTTGCAGTGTAATTGATTTTTAAAACCCAAGACTTTGCCTAGGAAATACACTGTTAACTTAGCCAATGAGAACTCTGGTTTATCTAACCACTTGTTAATTTTACATACTCACTTAGCTTAGAAATACAGATCTCTGCAAAGTTTCCACTTCTGATAAAAATTTCAACAAGTTTCTGCAACATTTTGATGACAAAACTCAATCATTTCCATGTCCAGTTTCACCTGAAATAGTTATCAAACTGAACCTCATTCATAATTAAATCCCTTCCATTTTCACTCAGATACTAGCATCTTTAAACATGCTAAATATTTAACCTGGTGCCTATTTGTAGTTGTTGTTGTGGGGTTTAATGCCATATTTCAGCACACGATATATGGTGGCCAGTATTAATGGTGGAGGAAGAAACAGGGAAATCACCGGAAAGATCCACTGACCCACGAGAAGCTACTTTCAAGCTTTCTCAATATCTACATTCACCGAATTCTACCCAGAATTCTACCCACGAAGACAGAGGTGAGATGGCAGTGATCCGTAAGGGACAGAGCTTCAGACCACTCAGCCACTCAGCCTGGTGCCTATTTGCATGCATCAGTATAAAATTGCTTTATGTTACCATGGCATCTGAAAATTCACTGTTACATTGGGAACACATTTAGGTTAAAATAGTCAGATGCAAGATAGTTCATGTTTGGAGTATAACATCAGCAGACACATATTTCATTTGATTTTACCACTCCTGTCTTGGGGGGAGGTTCTGTCCTTGGGCGGGACCATTGCATCAAGAAGCACATGTACAACACTCTCAGGTTAAAGTATTTTGATCACATTTATTTTAAGAAATCCTTTAAACAGTTCACTTCATATCGAAAATGTATCACACATATCATATCACATATCATATCACACAATAACTTCCTCCCCCATGCCATTTCAACTGCAAAGTCAAGTCATTGGGTTGAGCCACTGTATCATTATGGAGGATACTTTAAAGTTATTAAAGTTTTCATTCAATTTCTTATGTTGTACATTTGACAGATTTATTTAAAATTTAGAAATATACCATCCCAAAATTCTGTTTCTCCTTATATCGCTGCTGACCTTTGTGTTATGCCCCTGGATGGAACCATGAGATCAAGAAGTATATATACTTGCTTAGAAACCAAGTCAAACTGCAAACAACAAAGATCCTGATCTGCCATAGCATAATGTGCCTGCAGATCAGGGTCTATGTTGTTTGTTCTACTGATTGCTCCTAATAAACTACACAGAACCTGATTTGTCGGCACATTATATGACTGCAGATCGGGTTCTGCGCATTTTGTAGTTGGATTCAATTTATATGCAAGTATTTATGGTAATGCAGTTTTATTTGGAGGTTTGTTTGTTTTTTCTGATATTTTTATAAACAATAGGTACATATTTAAATTACTCCCAATGTGCTCCACGGGTCAAGGTTCTAGTTATGGACCTATGAAATTAGTTCCTTTCATATATCATAGGCTCTTCGTGAGGTATATCAGGTGTTTTCTAAACCACTATTCTTGTTCCAAAGTTGATCTTGCAATCTGTTTTTAAAGTTTAATCATAAAAAGAAAGTTTTGAGCATTCAAGAATTATTTTTGCAAGATTTGTGTTGTTGAGCTTGGTGGAAGCTTGATGTGTCGATCACTTTGGCATCTCTTTAGACCTGCATGTCTGTTCAGAGGTTTGATTGAACATAACAGTTGTTTTGTTTTTTTCCTTTTTTTTCAGTACCATATATCCTAAGCTCTTCAGATTTTTTTTAATAAAACTTCATTATGCACTTTTCTCTCTCATGTGCCTTCCTGGTTTATGTATTTATATATATATATATATATATATATATATATATATATATATATATATATATATATATATATATATATATATATATATATATACCTGCTTATAAGTCAAGTCATACTGCAAACAACAATGATCCTGATCTGCCATAGCATAATACAACTGCAGATTATAGTCCACATTGTTTGTTTTACTGATTACTTCTAACTGCCCAGAACCAGATCTGCTGGTGCATTATATAATGGCACATTTTGCATATATGGACAGTCTTTCTTCCTCTAAACCATTTATTCTTTCTTTCTTTTCTATGTCCCAAGCAGAAATTTAAAATAGGTCTCATAGCACTTTCCCCCTGGGGAGGGTCTGTAGGGGTTAACTTACCACATGTACAGTAGTTGTATATTCTCTCATAAGTTTACATATTTAGCTCAGATTTTTTTGCACCATGAATAAATACTGTTATACTAGCAATCATAAAACTCAGCAGAGATTCATCATGACCAGTATGACACCTTTGTAACAAAATTTGATAACTGGGATCCTTACTTCACACTTCACTATGGTTAAATTGATTTTAGATTTTGTTTTAAAACTCTGTTCATAGTACTATGCTCAACTACATGATGGTGTGTATTTTTATTAGTACTACACCCATCAGGGCTTTTAGAAAGTTTATAAAAGTCAGTTTGCACAGGGCGACTGCCTGGAAAATTTAACTTGCTCTTTTGGGATTTGAGCTTTTACCAAAATATGACAACAAAATATCAAAAGTAAAGTAAAAGAAATATAGAAAAATAATGTATATGATATTTTAAAGAAATCTCATTTAAAAAATTTAGAGCTTTCGTCTTGATTGTATGTACACCATAAAACAATATGGTAATAATTAAAGTTATCAAATAAGATGTAAATAGTACATTTGAAAAGATATGTAGAGAGAAAAAAGGTTTAGAATACAGATATAGTTAGAAGTGCAAAGACAAACATATACGTATATAAAAAGATATATAGAAAAGGTTTTTGGAAATGGCTTGATTTTAAGAAAGGGTAATATTTAGGTAACAGACTTTAACTGAAAATTTTAACAGCCAAGAACAGAACTGATTATTATGTGTTACTAACTTGATGATTTGAACTTAACATTTAATCATATTATAAAACATCATTATATTTTACATTTTTCTTTATCCATATTTCCACTTAAAATTCAAGTTATCATGCAGATTTTAGTAATAAATTAAGTAAGAAATTAAGTTAAAGCCTACTCCCTCATTGAAATATTCCAGAGTCAGTCAGAATTCACTTGTCTGGGGGTTTTTTTGTTGTTTTTTTTTTCTGGGGATTGTTGTGTGTTCACTCACATGTCTGCTTCTGCTGTCACATCATCTGAATTTTACCTTGAAATGGGTAACATGCCTCTAAACAATCTTTAGCAAACTTACATTTGAGAATGATTTGAGTTTTATCCATTTAATTATTTCTAAACAGTGTGTATGTATCAATCTCATAATAACCTCATAAACAGTAAATGATAAACACTGCTTGTGGGTGAAAGATTTTCAGGTGGCTAATCCTTAGAGAGGAGTGATTTTTATTTCCAAACACACCTGCCAAAGAAACCTCATGGGTTGGATTATTAGGTATTATCAACTAGACGCCTTGAAATTGGCAGCATGCATTATTAGGACTTTTGATACACTTATTGTTCTGAGTTATCATTCTTGGCACATTTGGAGCTCACAAGCCAACTGAGGATAGTTTGGGACATGAAACTGGATGAATCCCATATATGTATAGATATTATGATTAAGCTATACCTCACAAGTTAAGATATAAATATTTATTTCCTTTTTGTCAGTATTTGAATTAAATAGCACATTCATATTATCGTGTGTGTGTTAGACACAGTTTGACATTGACTACAAGGAAATAACAGTCCATCAGGTATATAGTGTGAAATAATGGATCAATGGATGAAGGTACCAATGAGCAGTTATGTATTTTCAGAATACAGTACTGATACATATGAAATAAAGTTGATATATGTGCTATGGTTGAATCCCAAAACAGCACTCTGTATGCACTGATTTAATGGCAGTTTAAAGATGTCACCTGATACAACACAATACATATATGTATCTGGCTCAAGGTCTTGTATTGTTGCACTATCACTGTGTTAAGAGCCAGCAGATTTTAATCTATATTTTGATGAATCTGGATGATGGATGTAGACACTGGTCATAGTAATGCAAATGCATCCTGCACAGTTACTTTCAAAGAACAAGTCTGTACTGGGTATGTTGTTAGAGATTCTTTATTTAAGTTGTTCCATGTTGACAGCAAAATTAAGACATTCACTGCCATTTCAAACTTAAGGATGCACTTAAGAGTGAATGACTGTATGGTGGTAATGCAGACTGGCTACAATTTTTTAACTTATAAATGCAAAAAAATATTTTAAGAACTTCAAAACATGAGCTAACAAAGAAAATGTGGATTTTCATTTTTGTTTTTTAACACCAATTAAAAAAAGAGACATTATAAAGCTCTTGTTCTGCTTTCATTTTTTATTACTTTTTTTATGCCCTATTGAAAAGCCCTAACTTGACTAGGTTAGTTCCCCTTTTTGCATCTTGGAGATAACTGCCCACATTTACTAAATCTGAAATGCAAATGTGGAGTTACTCGAAGCCTGTGACATTCAGCCATTCTAGGCTTCTAGGGATGGACCGTGATAGTGTTTATGAAGCAAATTGTAATAATAATTTTTTAAAACACAAAAACAACATTAATCTCGGATTTGTCCTAATTTATGACAGTCATTCTATTTTAAAATCACAGAAATGAATGTTCTTTTTAATTGTTTTAGTCTATTAATGTTCTGTTACATTATTGTGTGTATGAGTCATGTTTTGGGTATATAGATAAACAGGGAATTAGACATTTTGTAATAGTATGCCAATGGCTATTTTGGGTATGTAGATAAACCAGGAATTAGATATTTTGTAATAGTATGCCAAGGGCTATTTTGGGTATGTAGATAAACAGGGAATTTGACATTTTGTAATAGTATGCCAAGGGCTATTTTGGGTATGTAGATAAACAGGGAATTTGACATTTTGTAATAGTATGCCAAGGGCTATTTTGGGTATGTAGATAAACCAGGAATTTGACATTTTGTAATAGTATGCCAAGGGCTATTTTTGGGTATGTAGATAAACAGGGAATTTGACATTTTGTAATAGTATGCCAAGGGCCATTTTGGGTATGTATATAAACAAGGAATTTGACATTTTATAATAGTATGCCAAGGGCTATTTTGGGTATGTAGATAAACAGGGAATTTGACATTTTGTAATAGTATGCCAAGGCCTATTTTGGGTATGTAGATAAACAGGGAATTTGACATTTTGTAATAGTATGCCAAGGGCTATTTTGGGTATATAGATAAACAGGGAATTTGACATTTTGTAATAGTATGCCAAGGGCTATTTTGGGTATGAAGATAAACCAGGAATTTGACATTTTGTAATAGTATGCCAAGGGCTATTTTGGGTATGTAGATAAACAGGGAATTTGACATTTTGTAATAGTATGCCAAGGGCTATTTTGGGTATATAGATAAACAGGGAATTTGACATTTTGTAATAGTATGCCAAGGGCTATTTTGGGTATGTAGATAAACAGGGAATTTGACATTTTGTGATAGTATGCCAAGGGCTAACTGACTGGAAAATTGAGCTTGTCCCAGACATAATATCCTACCATGAGAAAAACAAAATAAGATAAAATAACATGGGATATTTTAAGATAAAATAACATAAAATAAGATAAAATAATATGGGATATTTTAAGATAAAAAAAACATAAAATAAGATAAAATAACATAAAATAAGATAAAATAACATGGGATAGTTTAAGATAAAATAAGATAAAAAAAACATGGGATATTTTAAGATAATATAACATGGGGTATTTTAAGGAAATTTCATTTTGTGTAGATAAGACAGCAGACTCATTTCATGAACTACATCAATAAAATTGAAAGCTAGACTGTAATGATTTATTATGCTCACAGCAGTAAATTTTTTGTGAACACTTATTTCATCATTTTACTCAAGTTATCAAGTCACCATGAAGTCAGGGACATGCATCAAAATATTTGACATGCTAACTTTTCAGATTGAGAACACTTCAATTCATCCATTTGCTTCTTGTAATTCTCACATAAACAATAGAGAACAAACACTGCTTGTGCTGCTACATTTTTGGTACATCAGTCATGCTTGCAACAAAATTCTAGTGGAGATAAGTGATTTTTTTTTTCAAACACACCTATCAAAGAAATCTTAAAAAGTTATATTATTAAAAATTATCACCTGCTGACCTTGTTATTGGCAACATGCATCCTACAATCATTGATAAGCTGGTTGTTTAGAGTCAGTAAGCTCACAATTGTTTTAAGCCAGGTTAGGACCTGAAAGTTAGCAAATCCTGAAGACACACAGATAATATGATTAAAACATAACTGGCATGTTACAATTTAAATATTTTATTCTCATTTGTCAGAATTTGCTTTAAGTTTTAATATATTCATATAATCATGTATGCAAGAGAAAATGCAAGACTGACTTTAACATTGACTTCAAGATGGAAGTCACACACGGTAAATAAAGGTGCTGATATGTGTACTGTGGCAAGATCACAGAATATAAAACTTGAAAAAAAAAAGTATTATGAATGGAACATGATGCCTCTCTTGATCTCTATCTCAATTGGACTTGACAAGCCTCTCATAAAGAAGAACCTGCCCAAGCCAATGATCTTGATCTCAATCGGTCTTGACAAGCCTTTCATAAAGAAGAACCTGCACAAGCCAAATCTGAGCAGCTTGTCTCAGGAGTGTGACTAGTAGATTTGCAAATCTAATAGTGTATAACACCAATTTGCCAAAATTAAATCTATGTCACATAAAAATCAGTCTTCTGGGACTTGGGTTACATTTTTCATTTACCTTAGTTTCTTATGTTGCAAACTTGCTATTGGTTGGGCAGTTCATGGATACATCTTGTTGGTAAAATACCAAATTGCCTAAAGTAGGTCAGCATAGATTTTGTGCATCTGTTACTTTGTAATTGCTATTCAACCTTTGACATCTTTGAAATTTAACTGTTGCAGATTGAAAAGCATTGAATTTGCCATGGGTAGCACAGTTCTTATCCAGAAAAATCATCAGTATTCTTTCATTTGATGGTTTCAGTACAAGCAGTTTGAGATATGTTCTTCCTCTGAAGGAAATGAAAAATAATTATTTTTATTTGTTGAAATCTGTCACAATATTGTCTTATAATTTCTAACATTAACTTAGCTATCAAGTTGCATGTAGTATGGACTTTAGCAGGCTTTGTATCAGTACAATAAAAGATAAAATAAATTAGCTTTTTGGTTATTTTTTTTTATTTGTGTGACAAATCAGCTTTTTTGGTTATGCTTTCAATGTGAAGTGGCTATCCTTACCTGTTCTGCTGAACTGAATGTCCTTACTTGTTTGTTACTTGTGCTGTATATTTTGTATGAGACTTGATTTACTATTATCAGAATATGCTATGTAAAAATGTATTTTGTTTCCATCAACTGAATACAGATTAATCTACTGTTCAAGCCTAAGTAAAAATTTACAATTTCTGTTGATAATGATGTTATAGTTTCTTTGGACTTTATATTTAAACTTAATTATGGACTTTACCAGCACAAGCTGCATGGATGTAATTTTGTTTGTCTTCAGAAAGTTGATGACACATTAAGTACCACATTTATAATAGTATTGATCATATTGTTGTAGTATATTTAGTACTGCAGATAATACCCAATATTTTGCATTAGTTTTGCTTTATTCAGTGAATATTTTGTATAAACGGTCACAGACATTTCTGGAATACTGTAGTTATCATTAAGTCTATGGAAGAGTATCGAATTTGTTAAATATACTTTCCCTTTCCAAAACCTGATCACAGTAACCTTTGTGTTTCAAATACTATGGGACTGGACAGATTATATAACTGACCTTGCCCTTGAATGATTTATGCCCAAAAATATGACAGCATAATAGCATAAAGAAAGTTTAAAAATAAGGTAATATGAAATATATGTCTTCTTGGAATTATGTTATATTTTTTTATCAATGAAAAGGTCATTTTTTTATTTTTTTGTTTATAATAGTTGTGCCAATAATGAAAGTTATCTAGTATATTAATAGATGTGAATGATAGATATGTAGCTGAGAAAAAAGAAGGGTTTGAAGTGATAGCTGGTGAATAGAAGACAGATACCTTAAAGAGAATGGCAAAATGCTTGATAGAACTTTTCTGCAGTCAGAAATCAGGCCATTTTTTAATTTAAATTATAGCCAGGTATACTCACTAATCCACAATGACTTTATGCTGTGTTTTTTTTCTTTGAAACTGATTAATTATATTTGTTTGTGGAAACTTCATGTTTCCCTTTTTGCATTAATATGCTAGCAGACTTGTACCTGGAAATGAATGGTTTCAAAGTACAGTGAAGCCCTATCTAAACTCTCGATATACCAGAATCCCCTGAAAATTGCATTTTTGGGATGTCTCTGATTTGTACTTTATTAATGATAATTTTGTCCCAGTAAACCAAAACTTCTCAAATCAAGAAACACAAATTTTGATCCCATTATATGTTAACAGAAAACCTCTAAGAACTGAAACTTTCATTTGGTCCCATGAAGTTGTCAGTTTTGAAGAATTTCTATGTATGTAATTAATTTACTCACCTGAATGATCTGAGAAGTTACACTTCTTTTTAAAACATAATTAGTAGATGTTTTGGTACATAATCTGTTAATCAAATTCACATGACAAACTATAATAGACCTGAAGGCTTTACATTCTCCAGACACACCTGTGACAAATCTCAAGTTATGTAGCAGTTGTCACCTTGTCACCTTAAAATTGGTGATATGCAACAAAAACAATCCATGACAAGCCAGATTTGGAGAGTTAGAATGTTTGGCAAATATCATTGTACCAGAAAGTTGGCCCACAGTTTTAGGTAAATGCTTAGGAAGGAGGTAGAAAGGTTAGGACTTAAAGCCTTTAAATCCCATATACTTTAAAGAAATTTGAATAATAATCATTCATATTATCATATCATGGACATGGAAATTTGGGGCTGACCTTGACTTTGGCTATGAGATGGAAGTGAAAGGTTTTGACATTATATCATGCAATAAAGGCTGTATAGATGAATGAAATTGCAGACATTTTTGTAACTGAAGCATGTAGATATAAATGTTAAATAAAGATGTTGATAAATGTAATGTGGCAAGTTTGCAGAGTATAGAACTTGCAGAACAAACACCAACTAAACACAATTGCTCTCTGTACCCCACCCCTATGCTTTTTTGGAAGTGGGTGAGTGGACATGCCCATGGATAATCACCTTGCATAAGTAAGCTTACCTTAGCATAATTTGTGCTTCTCACAGACATTGGACAAGTGGGTTTGTCCAGCCCTGGACTGTTGCAAGTTCTTTACCTTCAGCTTCATATCTCACCCATAAACAATCATGAAACTTAATGAGTGCTTTTATCTTTGGTAATACACTTTTTCCTTTTTATTTATAAACTGTTAGTGACCTACTACCACAATCTCTTACATTTTTATTGTAGATTCTTTGCTAAGAAAAAACACACTGCTTGGGAAACATTCATGACATGATGTGGGTTCATTCATTCAGAGGAGACCCAGATAAAGTTATAAACATAAGTCACAATACTCCTTCATGTTAAGCCAACTGTTTGAAACTTTCTTGTTGACATCCATATCTTTTATACTCTCAGTTGCATGATCATGAGATTGTGTAAGTATTGTAATCATATAGCGGTGTTCCATTGCACCAAATTGCTACACTCTAGCTTTTGAAGTCTTGCATTTGAATGCAAATGAAAGTCTGCATTATTTAAAGAAAATTATTCCCCTAATTTCAGCTCAGATTGTGCACCAAAGTCAGGTTTTTAAAATATATTCTGCACAATCATGAAACATTTTTAAAATAAATAATGTAGGATTAGTTTTGTAATATTTTGTCAAAAGTATGTCACATTGTCAGATTTTAAGGTCATTGTTTCTTTGAATGGCATTGTTCTAATGTTCAATAGTATGTCACTACTACATTTATATATATATATATGTATGTGTGTGTGTGTGTGTATATATATATGTATTACCATGTATACTTCCTTATAAATCATGTCAACTTTCAAAGAACAAAGATCCTGATCTGCTGTAGCTTAACATGCTGGTAGATTGGAGTCTATGTCGTGCAGATTGATCCTTACAAATTGTAGAGACCCTGATATGCCAGCACATTATGTGACAACAAATCTGGGTCTGTGTAATTTGTAGTTGGACTCGTGAGTATATACTGTACTTTCAAGCTGCCACTAAATTTCTGTAGTAAAAAATCTTTTCACCTGATCTGTGATCTGATGCACTACACATGGTAGAAAATTTTCACCCCTGTACAAACTAAAGCATAGTTTTTATTGCATCAAACATTTTATAAAAAAACTGCCTCTGGACATTACTTATTTGAATGAAATAAAGCAAGATATAAATGTACTGGCAGATATTCTGTATCATTGTTTTGCATTTATTGCAGTTATATTTTTATGATACATTACTTTATTCATCTGCATTTCATGATACATTTGGTGTTTTTTCATTATCATTTTATGATACATTCAGTAATTTTATGATACATTCAGTGCTTTGTGATTTGCATTTTTTGATACATTCAGTGTTTTTTCATTTGCTTTTTATAAATTCAGTGCTTTGTTCATTTGCATTGTATGATAAAATCTGTGCTTTTTCATGTGCATTTCATTATACATGCAGTGCTTTTTGCTTTTGTATTTCATGATACATTCAAGTAAGTTTTTTTCATCTAGAGTTTATGGTACATACAGTGCTTTTTCTTTTGTATTTTAGGCATTTGCTGTTATATTAAAGCACACTTTTTAATAAGACAAATATGAAAGCTTGAATTCTCTCCATTTAAAACTGCAAAACAAAAGCTGAATTTGATAAATATATTTCCTTTTTATCCAGATGAGCACAAATAGAAGGAAATGAGGAACATTCTGAATGCATTTGTGAGACCATAAATGAAAAGATATGAGATGATAAATGAAATGCATACATGAATGGAAATAGAATGCAAATGAAACCCAAATGAAATGAAATGCATACATGAATGGAAATAGAATGCAAATGAAACCCAAATGAAATGAAATGAAATGCATATATAAATAGAAATAGAATGCAAATGAAACCCAAATAAAATGAAATGCATACATAAATGGAATGCAGATGGAACACAAATACACACATATGAATGGGATGGAAATAGAATGTGAAAGGAACACAAATTAAATGGAGTTATGAATAAAAATATAATGCAAATGGAATGAAATGCATATATAAATGGAATGAAAATGAAACACAAATAAAATGCATACATGGATGGAATGCAAATGGAACACAAATGAAATACACACACATGAATGGAATAGAAATTGAAATGGACACAAATTAAATGCAGTTATAAATGAAAATATAATGCAAATTGAACACCAATGAAATTAAATGCATACATGAAAAGGAATGCAAATGAAACACAAATGAAATGTAATTATAAATGAAAATAGAATGCAAATGCAACACAAATGAAGTGTCTACATGACTGGAATGGAAATATAATGCAAAAAAATGCAGATTGGATCAAATTAGCACTCTCTCTCTCTCTCTCTCTCTCTCTCTCTCTCTCTCTCTCTCTCTCTCTCTCTCTCTCTGTCTCTGTATATATATATATATATATATATATATATATATATATATATATACATATATACACACACACACAGTTAGGAATAAAGATCAAGTTCATCTTAAAATACTGCTTTAAAATGTAAACTTATAACTTTTTTCTTTGATTTCCAACCATATGTTACTTGTTTTTCAGATCCCAAAAATCGGAAATTGATTCAGCACCGTTTTATGTCCAGTATGGTAAGTTGATGATTGTTTTTTTTATCCAGTATGGTAAGTTGTGTTTTTTTTATCCAGTATGGTAAGTTGATGATTGATTATTTTATATGCAGTATGGTAAGTTGATAATTGATTGTTTTATGTCCACTGTGGTAAGTTGATGATTGATTGTTTTATATGCAGTATGGTAAGTTGATAATTAATTATTTTATATCTCTGTGGAAAGTTAATGATTGATTGTTTTATGTCCACTTTAATAAGTTGATGATTGATTATTTTTTGTCCACTATGGTAAGTTGATGTTGGCTTTATATCCGGTAGGGTAGGTTGTTGTTGATTGTTTTATATCTAGTGTGGTAAGTTGATGATTGTTTCACTCCTCCATTAATTTTATAAATAATTTGTCATCACATTTTAATCAGAACATTCATACAGAAACAGTTTTACTAAGCTTATGTAGATGTTTTTATAAGTATGTGGGGCTTTTAATGTCCAGATGAGTATGTGGGGCCTTGATGTCAGGATGTGGGGCCTTGATGTCAGGATGTGTTTGTGGGGCCTTAATGTCAGGATGAGTTTCTGGGGCCTTGATGTCAGGATGAGTTTCTGGGGCCTTGATGTCAGAATGAGTTTCTGGGGCCTTGATGTCAGGATGAGTTTCTGGGGCCTTGAGTTCATGAAGAGATTGGGGGCCATGATGTCAGGATGAGTTTGGGGGCCTTAATGTCAGGATGAGTTAGTGGTGCATAATGTCAGGATGAGTTTGTGGGGCCATGATGTCATGAAGAGTTTGGGGGCAATAATGTCAGGGAGAGTTTGTGGGGCCTTCACGTCAGGATGAGTTTGTGGGGCCTTGGTGCCAGGATGAGTTTGGAGGGGCCTTGATTTAAGAATGAGTTTATGGGACCTTGATGTAAGGATTAGTTTGTGGGGTCTTGATGTAAGGATGTTTTTGTGGGACCTTGTTAGGATGTGTTTGTGGGGCCTCGATGAAAGGACATGTTTGTGGGACGTTGATGTCAGTATGTATTTGTGGGGCCTTGATGTAAGGATGTATTTGTGTGACCTTGATATAAGGATGTGTTTGTGGGACCTTGATGTAAGGATGAGTTTGTGGAGTTTTGATGCCATGATAAGTTTGTGGGGCCTTGATGTAAGAATGAGTGTGAGGTCTTGTAAGACTTTTCAATTTAAGAATGTTGTAATTAAAGGACAGAAATGTTTCAGCATCTACATGAGGAACGTATAACATCCAAATTGGATTAGGCTGCAATTAAAACTATGAGATTCCCAATACTAGAAGAGCCTAGCTTTTAATTAGTATTGGGGATTTAGATATTTTATAAAAGTCAGCTTGCCCTGGAAATTTGAGATTGCCCCAAACATAACGTTTCAACTTGAGTAAAATAATTAAATAAATTGTGATATATTTTAAGAAAATTGTGTTTCCTTTGTATCTCTGTTGGCACTTTAAAACCATATGCTGATTTTTAAAGTTATCCAAAATATATATTTAAATTATACATGTAACCATGCTGATTATACAGAGTTAGAATGCATATATAGTTTGAAGAGCAGACATGCACATGTATATAGACAGATAAAGGGATAGGTGAAAAAGAATTTGGAAATAGTTACCTCTGTAAATGAGAGAGAGTGAATTAAAGCAGTACCATTTGTAGTGATTCAATTATGCTCTCAACGCTACAATTTGTGAACACTTATTTTATCCATTCATTTGACAATTCTTGTTTCAACGCCTTCATGACACACATCAGGATATTTGAATCCATTGCTTAGGAATGATTTGAGAAAACTTTTTTTCATTTAATTGTTTGCCAAACTGTGTATCAGATCCCCAGTGGGTGGGTGGTGCATTTTCATAATATCAGTCACACAAAATAGTTTTGGTAGCTAATCATTACAAATAAATGGCATTTGTTTCCTAAACATACACCAGTCAAAACAAAATCTCACAAGAGTTGCAGTTGCTTTTGAGCAGTTAACACCTTAAAATCAGTGATGTGCATCAAAACAATGTTTTAAAAAGCCATTGTTTACAGACCTTCAAATTGAGTACAAGATGGAAATGGCATGTACAGTAGATGAAAGAAGTCAGATATGCAGAAGAAGACTGAGCTACATATAAATACAAAATAAAGGTGCAAATACATTTACTGTGGCAAGATACAATTTGCAGAACATTCAAATAATAATGAACTGAACACGACCCCTAGTCGGTAAATTAGCTCAGAGTTACTGTATTTTACCCAGACCACCAACATTAAATAAAATTTCTTGTATCTTGTATCTGTCTCTTAATTGCTTTGACTTGTCCATGGCATGTGCTTTGCAAATTTTGAGCTTGCTCAGACTGAATTTGAACTTGTCCTAGGAGTCATGCCAATGTATTTTTAAATCACTGATTAGTATACATGTAGTGAAACAATTTTGTATATATAATGCAAGGAAGTAGCCAGAGACAACCATATTCTAGCTGAAATCATGCTTGTTCACAAAAGCTGTTAATATAGGTCCAACAAAAATATGTTTCTGGGACAACCATCCCTAATTTTCAGTGGTGACCATAGAATCCCCCTCCCCACCCCTTTATGAAAAAAAAATTAAAACTCAAAGTAAAAATTCTCTAAATTGATTTGTGCATTTAATTTGGCCAGTTTAGCTCAATACTACCTGTCCCAATTTAAACCAGTGCAGTAGGAAACACACATGGGGGGATGCAGGTCATATCATTCACAAGCTCTTCATCTGATGGCCAAAGTGTCATCCTAATCCTAGTCCTCAGAACAAATATGTTATGTGTACAGTCTGTGTTATGGTCAAGATAGGATTTATGTGTACAGTCTGTGTTTATGGTTAAGATAGGATTTATGTGTACAGTCTGTGTTATGGTCAATATAGGATTTATGTGTACAGTCTGTGTTTATGGTTAAGATAGGATTTATGTGTACAGTCTGTGTTATGGTTAAGATAGGATTTATGTGTACAGTCTGTGCTAAGGTTAAGATAGAATTTTGCATGTACAGTCTGTGTTATGGTTAAGATAAAATTTTGCATTTACAGTCTGTGATATAGTTTAGATAGGATTTTGTAATATACAGTCTGTGCTGAAGTTTAGATAAGATTTTGCATTTACAGTCTGTGTTATGGATAAGATAGAATTTTGCATTTACAGTGTTATGTTTTATATAGGATTTTGTAATATAGTCTATGTTATGGTTAAAATAAAATTTTGCATTTACAGTCTGTGTTATGGTTAAGATAGGATTTTGCATTTACAGTCTGTGTTATGGTTAAGATAGAATTTTATGTTTACAGTCTGTGTTATGCTTAAGATAAATTTTGTAATATACAGTCTGTGTTATGGTTTAGATAGAATTTTGTAATATACAGCTTGTGTTATGATTAAGATAAAATTTTGGCTTTACAAGTCTGTGTTATGGTTAAGATCGAATTTTGCATTTACATTCTGTGTTATGGTTAAGATAGAATTTTGCATTTACAGTCTGTGTTATGGTTAAGATAGAATTTTACATTTATAGTCTGTGTTATGCTTAAGATAGAATTTTGCATTTACAGTCTGTGTTATGGTTAAGATAGAATTTTGAATTTACAGTCTGTGTTATGGTTAAGATAGAATTTTATGTTTACAGTCTGTGTTATGCTTAAGATAAATTTTGTAATATACAGTCTGTGTTATGGTTTAGATAGAATTTTGTAATATACAGCTTGTGTTATATTTAAGATAAAATTTTGGCTTTACAAGTCTGTGTTATGGTTAAGATCGAATTTTGCATTTACATTCTGTGTTATGGTTAAGATAGAATTTTGCATTTACAGTCTGTGTTATGGTTAAGATAGAATTTTACATTTATAGTCTGTGTTATGCTTAAGATAGAATTTTGCATTTACAGTCTGTGTTATGGTTAAGATAGAATTTTGCATTTATATTCTGTTATGGTTAAGATAAAATTTTGCATTTACAGTCTGTGTTATGGTTAAGATAGAATTTTGCATTTACAGTCTGTGTTATGGTTAAGATAAAATTTTGCATTTACAGTCTGTGTTATGGTTAAGATAAAATTTTGCATTTACAGTCTGTGATATAGTTTAGATAGGATTTTGCATTTACAGTCTGTGTTATGGTTAAGATAGAATTTTGCATTTACAGTCTGTTATGGTTAAGATAGAATTTTACATTTAAAGTCTGTGTTATGCTTAAGATAGAATTTTGCATTTACATTCTGTGTTATGGTTCAGATAGAATTTTGCATTTACAGTCTCCGTTATGCTTAAGATAGAATTTTACATTTACAGTCTGTGTTATGCTTAAGATAGAATTTTGCATTTATAGTCTGTGTTATGCTTAAGATAGAATTTTGCATTTATAGTCTGTGTTATAGTTAAGATAGGATTTTCACTAGATTAGAAAGGGTTTGGATAAGTTTAGACAGGATTTAAATAAGATTATAAAGGGTTTCAAAGAGGTTTGTGTTTAGTTTGTTTGTAACCAAACAATTTACTTGCAAACTTGAAAAGGGGTAATGAGGCTGTTGAAAAAGTGTAGATTTGTGTAAAGATTCTGTTCTCTTGATTAATGTAGAGCTTGTTGTTTTGTCCTTTTTATAGTGTGTTTGCATGTGTGAATTTTTTTTTCAATAGTGTTTGATAATTTTGTTTTACTTGACCCGAATCTTCATGATTGGCATCCTCTTGTAGCTTTATTTTTTCCCCACAGGCCTCTAGTATAGTTCTCATGCTGCATCGCATCATAGCTGTTGAGATGGCCCGAATCATGAGGGAGAAATCGGATAATTCTGAAACCAAGACTGAATCTGTTGATAATAGTATGATTCCCTGCTTGAGTTTGTGCTTTTATGAGTAGTCTTTGCACTAATAAAACCAAAAAACTGAGGGACAGTCATAAAACTTTAAAGAGTGAAATGATCTTTAAACAGAGTTCTTAAACATGAAATTAATTAGTAGAGTGAAAGATTTCATAATATTCAACTGATACTTTTGTCAGTTTAATTTTGCCAGTTGCACATTAATACTAAATAAATCCCACCTAAAAATATTCATTAGACAGGTTTCCATGTTCGTGTTTTGAAAACAACCAAAGATTGGTAAGGGTCAGGATCAGAGGAGGAAATATTCACTTCCTGAAAGGAAAGAAAATTGTCTGACAGTTAGTTCCAGTATTTGAACTATTTGTGCATATAAATTGGCAGTTTTCTGGACAATTTTGCTCCATACTTTTTATAAGTTTCTTCTTAGTTTTAAAATCACAATGCTGAGAGTAGAAAGACATGTTTCTGGACCCATCAAGCAACTCTCAAAGGGAACACTCACACAAAATGCATATGGATGGAATCATTTCATAAGCAATAACTTTTGTACTGATTCTTTTTTATATTGAATTGCTTTAGATTGCAAGGGACTAATTTACAGATGTAAAATTAATTTCATTGACAGGCATTGTTTTAGTGACTTTTATGGAATTGACATTATTTTAACTGTATTTGCAAAGAACACCGTATCTGCCATAGTTCAGTATGCGTGGAGTTTATGCCTGTTCCTCAGCTTTTTTATGTATGCTTTCATTTTTATATACCTAATGCAAATCTGTCATTTTCTTTGCATTCATAGAGGATTTCTTTCAGATATTTACCCAGACTGATTAATCTCATCCAATCAGTTCCTCCTTGAAGACATTGTATTCTCTCAGATAAACAAGCTGTGTTAATTTTTACCTTGCTGATGTTTGCTTCAAAATAGATTTTGTTTCGTTGAGTATAAATTAAATATAAATATTGCATATTTTCTTGCTTTGACTGATAATATTTTATTAAGAAATGTGAAATAAACTTTTATTTTTGAAAGTAAGCAAGTATCAGACATTATAGAAGGACTGGGAGGGTAGCCTAGTTGCATGTGTCAGGGAGTATCCAAATATGGTGTTAGGTTTCTTATATAAAATGTTAGCTGATATTGTTGGATAATGAAGTAAAAATTCAAGGTATTTTTTTTTCAAGTTTGTGGACCTTGGCATCTACATACTACAACAGAAAAATGTTTTTAAGCTTGACCCAAGATTTTTGTGTGGGTTTTAATAACTTTACATTCAACTCTACTTTTCTTCAACAAAGAAACAAACAACACAAACCTTTAACAATGAGAATCAAATCCAGTAAACAATAATCACTTATTAAAGACAAAGACGTCATTAGAAATTATGGATTGACTCCAATGACAAACATATATGACTGTTAGATCGAAACAACTCTTAAAGGTTTCTAATTATGACATAACTGGATTTCTTCAGTTTTTGTCAAAGATAAAGAAACAAGATAAACCATTGAATTCTAATTGTACATTCTTGATTGATCTATTTAAATAAGGAATGTTTTGCCAAAGATAAAGAAATAATATAAACCATTCAATTCTAATTGTACTTTCTTGATTGATCTATTTAAATAAGGAATGTTTAACCATAATGGTGATTTACATGACTTGGGCGGTCCCTGAAGGTCCCTGAATGTCCACTATTATGGATCATTGCCATCTCACCTCTGTCTGCATGGTTAAAGTCTCAAGTTTGGCCAGTGTGGGTATGTGAGAAAGCATGCCAGTAGCTTCTCTTGGGTTGGTAGTTCTTTCTGGGGTTTTCCCAGGTTCATCCTCCACCATATAGCCTATCTAGTGCTGAAAAATGGTGTTAAACCCTACAACAACTATAACAACATGACTTGGGCACTGCAGTGGTGATTAATGACTTGTATTTTAGTCTGGTTTATAATCTGTAGCATACAGTGCTACCTGCATGATCTGTAAGTTTTTGAAAATTAATTTTATTTTATTTCAGAAAATTATTTAGTTTTGTATTAATCTGGTAGTCAGATTGCTTGTCTTTTGTTTTAAAAAAAAAACTTCCTAAATGGCTGTGTTTACAAAGGATTAAACAAGTTAGGGTGTTTATCTCAGATTTGCAATGCAGTCATTCATAGCAGTGTTGATTAGAACAATCTGCACTTTGCCTACAGACACTCCTATGTTTTTTGACTGGGTACTAGTGAAAACCTGATAACTGATTATCCCTGTATGCCTCATACATCATGATGTTGTACCCTACCTCAGAGCTCTGTACCAATAATATCATTTATTTCACTCCAAAATGGGTGGTATTGCAGAAAAGTAGACCTGTCTCTAGAATGATAACTTTCTATATAGACTTTCTGAAAGCAAACAATAAGCTGAAAAAACCCACCTTTTTAGACCCAGGTTTTTTTTTTAGTTTGTGACCAGATTTTAGACTTTTGTCTATGAAAAAAAGCGAAACTTTACATGGACAGGTGAACCTTTGCAAAAATGTAGGGTAAATTTGAGATTTGGAGTAAAGAGTGTCAGACAAATGAAAATCATTGGTTTAATATGCAAGAAAATAAGCCCAACTTTTAACCCTTCTGCATATGCACAATCAAAATAGCTAATCAAAAGCAATGTTTTTTTATATACCTAGCCATGCAACTAAAGGAAATTCACTCTGAATCAGATGTATATTGATGGATTCAGAAGTAGCCACAAAAATGTTTTTTCTATCCCCATTTCTATCACAAATGAAAAGAATCTACAGGGATTAATGAGTTTAGAATATAAGAATATAACTCTCTCAAACTGTATGATTTTCTTATCCTTTATCATTATGAAAGTTTCTGACTTGAAATGTTGGATGACTTTATAAAAATTAAAATATTTTTAAAGCAAAATTTACATAATTCAGCTTTGACTATATGTGAGCTCTACTAATTCCTGTAATATATTTATGCATCTCCTACAGGCTTTACATTATGGTGACAGTTATGTGATAACAAATTTATATCATTATGCAATAGTTAGAAAAGTAAAATTCATATCAGCGCATGCACAGACATATATACATTTACTTCACTTTGAGCTATATCTTAAAGTCTTCACATTCTAACTTGTATTATAGAAATACATGGACTAATATCATTTTGTACAATGATTACAGTATTTGCATTATATCACTGTTAATGGAAACTATACTACATTATAATACAGTCCATGGAAACCATAGAGTATGTCATGTTATAACACTGTCCATGGAAAACCAGAGTATGCCACATTATAACTCTATCCATGGAAACCATAGAGAATGCCATGTTATAACACTGTGGAAACCAGAGTATACCACTTTTTGCAGTACACACTTTTTAATACTTCTAATAAGACATGTTCATTTGAAGTCAAAAATGTTTTTGATCAATTACTCCAATAAAATTTCTCCATGCATCTTGAATTGTATCCAGTGCTGAATGTAAAACTATTAATGCAAATGAATTGGACATTACATGTAGTTGAATTATTACATGTCAGGTTTTGTTTCTTCTTTAATACAAAACTATAGGATTCAGCCTCAGAAAATCAAAGTTAATGCAATATAAATTTTCACCAGCCAAGATAATGGCCAGATATTGGTAAAACAGTGAATTAGTAATTGTCTGTGAACAATCCCTTAATCAGTGTTGTAATTTGCAATACTGTAATAATATAACTAAGGAGCCTTTTGTAAAGCTTTTTGAAAACAAAAGAAATGTTTGAAACATGCTGTTAAAATAGTGAGGGACCAGAATTAGCTGGAAGGTTGGAACCTGCACACTCATAAGAGGGGAAGTCATGGAACAACATGGTGGCATTTTTAATATTACAAGTACCTTGTCTTTTAGAGGATCAATTGAATGTATGATAATCACCTGAAGAGAGGAAAGAATGGTATGGATTTAATAAAGCCTGTGTAAGAGAAAGGTTTTTGATGCATTTTTTGGTCTGATTGCATTAATGCACTTTTGGATGCAAGACAAGATAATATTTTCTTTGCCATTTGAAAGCAATTATGGTATATTTTGAAAACAAGAAAATGGTAAAAATGTTGATTAATATGTACACCAACCATTGTGTTAGACCTATTCAGACCAATAGACTCTCATCTTGACCCACAGTTTACTTTTTTGATGCTATTATTATATATCCAGACAAAATACCAGGTCTCCCATGGTGTCTATATATAATTGATCTACTTGATTGGGATTTCTGTTTAACATCTAACAATTTTTGTTCAAGTTTGTGGAATATGAAAATCTTATTGTAGATAAAACGAGTTTTAACTGTTTACAAATGTTTATTTGAATATTATATGGAATTTTTCTCTTTTTCAGGCTGACCAGATATGCTATGCAGTTCTGTGTGTATTCTCTTATGTTGCTGCTGGCAAGGACCAGCCCAAGAAACAGACATAACAAAGGGAGATAACTCTATTACAAACAGGGGAACAAACTCTGTCTTAAACAATCATCTGCCAGTATTAAAGCTGTTGGTTTTTTTTTTAGCCATATTCCAAATGTGTTCAGGGTAAAACAACAAAAGCACCTCTATAGATATGATCTGTATGACAGATCTCAAACTTGCATTGTACTGTGAACTTTAAACTTGCTTGTAAAATGCTATACATGACATTTAGTATCATTCAATTTTGCAAGTATGAAGAGTTGACATGTCAAAAAAAAAAAAGTAATATCTTAATACATTGTCACATCATTATTGGTAAAACATCTGTAGTTTCCTTGTCAGATTTGCTAAAATTTTGTACACAATTCTAATTTACAGTATATTATTATGGCACACACCATTAATACTTGCATAAAAATCTAATCCAACAGCATATTGCATGGACCCAAATCTGCTGTTGCATAATGTGCAGGTAGTTCTGGGTCTGTGCAGTTTGTTTGGAGTAATCAGTTTCTATGTTGTTTGCAGTTGCACCTGACTTTTGAGTGAGTATATATGGTAATCCTAAGGCACTAATCACAAATTGCCTTATTTAACTTTTTTAATGGGAAAACTTCCAATCAGGAAAGAGACTTTAGTTGTCTACAGCAGTTAATCAGAGTACAGCATTTATTTGTAGTGTAGCGATTTCCATGGACTTCATGGTTGCTTTGAAAATGAATTTAAGAGCCAACAAAACGCTTTTTTGCCTTTAAAGAAAACATATCCTAGGTAGATCTTCCAATTTAAGCACCCACAAAGCAATAGTTTTTATACACATGCCTTATGTCAGTATTGTGGTGTTGTATGTCTGGCTGGTGCCAATTTTGTTTTAGAACAGTAACTTGAGTTGTTCAACCTCTAGTTATAACAAACATTGCAGCTTTCTGACACATGAGATAAGATAGAAGCCTTTGGGGGGGTGAAAAGGTCAATGGTTTCAGCAAAATAACATTTATTCTACATCACATATATTGACCAGACTTTTTTATTTTATTGCACTTGGGTTAAGGAAGAATCCTATCTGTGTTCAGTTTAAAAGGTCAGCAATCTAGGTCACTGTGACTGAAAGAAGACAATAGTCATTGGGAGTATGCCATTTATGGTACTCTTGTTAGAAAATATGAATTGAAACCCAAAGAGTAAATGAATATAGAGTATTTGATAGGATAGTGTACCCTCTCTCTCTCTCTCTCTCTCTCTCTCTCTCTCTCTCTCTCTCTCTCTCTCTCTCTCTCTCTCTCTCTCTCTCTCTCTCTCTCTCTCTCTCTCTCTCTCTCTCTCTCTCTCTCTCTCTCTCTCTCTCTCTCTCTCTCTCTCTCTCTCTCTCTCTCTCTCTCTCTCTCTCTCTCTCTCTCTCTCACTCAATGAAGTGCTCTTGTTGCCAATCAGAGATCAGATTTTGGATCTGTTTTGATAAAACTTGTAATGTAACTCAGACGTGTTCAATAATGAGCACACATTTCAATGCGGAAATCTTGCATTTGTTTAGCTGAGCATCGTATAACTGAATGTGTTATTTCTGGTCCAGTTTTGATATCCTTAAGATCTTGAATAAGTTCAGTTATGAGTAAGATGCATGCATGTTAATGAGTTGGTCTTGTATCTTTAATATTTTTAAATTTTAATATGGCTTATATGATCAAGATCTTTGAATTTTAAAAGTGGATTTTGTGCATATTAACATGGTGATCTGATTGGCTGACCTTTGATCTTTGGGTGCATTATCATCAAGATGACTACAGTTGTGATCAAGAAACGATGAATATAATTTTACCTTTAGAAATAATCTTCACCTGGATAAAATAAAATTTATAAAATCAACATGACAAAGTTTGTGAGATAGTTTAAAATGAATATGTTATTATAGTAGTACACAAGTCTCTTTAGTGAAAAGGTCAGCTATTGAGGAATGCAGTCAGATGAGCAGTCATGCATTTGGGTCTCTTGTTATGGAGGGCATGTGGGGTTTTTTGGGGGGTGGCAGTGGGAGCATACATGTTTTTGAAAGACAAATCCAGTTTGATTTGAGAGTGATACCCAATGAATTCTGTGTTAAGATTAGTTTTATATCTAGTCCTGATTATATCTTGATATTAAATGCTGTTATGAAATTGTTGGTGTACTTTTGTGTAATGTAACTATTAAGACACGATATTGACATTACATCATGTCATTGCAGTTCTTTTACATCATAACATTCTGTCAACATTCCTTTAAAGTGAACATTAATGGAATTTATCCTCATTCAGCCTCCAGCTCTTGGTAGCAACTGTATTACTGTGAAGCAATTCACTTTAGAATTTCAAGATGAAACAGATGGTGTGTTTGGGTCCAACGGCAAAACAACGTACACCCAGATTTGACATAACATAATGCACCAGCAGATTAGAGTGTTCTACAGATTACTCCAAACAAACTTCAGAGATACAGATCTGCTGATACATTTGTGCATTGGGAGGTCTCTGTCTGCAATTGGATCCAATTACAAGCTAGTATATATGGTATGCAAATTTATGTAGCCAGGAAAAGTTCACTTTTCACAAAAGCACATAAATTGATGTCCACAACATTAAGTAAATCAGCAGTATAGGAAACAACATTATAACTACATAAGCTGGTCTTAATATTTGATGTGAAAACTTTGGTTTTGACTTGCTGATATGTAAAGTCATGTTTTTATTAACATCAGTGAATCATTTACCAAAGAAATTGAAATCCATGAACTCTATTTTTGTAAGCCTTTTATAGTATGAAAATATTGACTCTGCTTTAGAAGTTATTTATATTTCACTTGAATAGTATTTTGATGTCTAACATCTCCTTTTCCTTGTGAAGATTTTAAAATAATATCTGTGCTCATATGCACTGTACCAGTCATATATCTGACTTTTAGTCAGCTTAGCCTAATAGTTCTAATTATGAGTTATCTCCCTTTGTCCATGTGCAACTATTGCGTGTTTCAGTGCTCTCACACTTTACATTTGGTTTTCTTTATATTTCATAGATATGTGTATTATATATTTATATAAGCTTTTGTATACCTGAGTTGTATTTTTTAGAGGGAATTCATGGCTAGTAAAACATAGAACCTCATTGTTCAATGTCGACATCATCTGTGTTTTTAGAGAAAAAACTAATACATGTTTTTATGGATCTTCTGTGCTTGAGTGATAAAAAGAGATTTAGTAGCTCTTCTTTCATCTTTTGTTTCACTGGTCAGGTAGATAATGGGTATGTGGGGTGATTTTTTTTTTATGCTGCTGCTACTGTAGCATGATGGGATATTTGTTTTGCTGGTGCTATTTGTCCTAAAACTATTTTAGCACAGTGACACAAAATCTATTAAACTAACCATGAAATCTTTTAAGGCCATAAGTAAATGACCAGGCACTGTATTCTTCAAATTCAGACTTTAATTCACATTAGTGAAGAAACTTGTTTGTATGTATATGTCTGTATATGTATGTACACATATATGTGTGTATGTATGTATATGTGTGTGTGTGTGTGTGTGTGTGTGTGTATATATATATATATATATATATATATATATATATATATATATATATATATATATATTAGGTTTGATAAAGTTGATTTATCCATTTGAATAATGGTAAACATTTAGAGTAGTTCAATAAAAACAATACATGATGCAGTCTGGTGAACCAAACTGGAGTTTAAATGTGCATTCAAGTTGTGAATTTGATGAATGTTCAGACTATTACAGTAATTTTTCACTTGTCTTTTCAACATTTAGGACTTGATTGTTCTACAATATTTTTCTAAGCATTATTAGGTAAAATCCACCTTGAATAGGTTGGTGAAATTTGGTAGGTGTATTTGTATTTAGATATGATGACCTGAATAGATTTTCAGGCCATTACAGCAGACTTTTTTTTAACCGTATTTTGGAACTTTTTTAGAAATGTTTTTTGAAAAAAGTCTTGGCTTGATTAAACAAAACACATTTGAGATAGACAAGTGAACTGAGTTGGTACGTTTGTATTCATATGTGTATGACCTAGTTAGATTTTCTGGCCATTACAGCAATTTTTCAGGATTTTTGTTCTTCACCTTTTAGGCTGAAAGGGGTAGGAGGCAAAAATCTTGTTAGCATATTTAGCAAAAAACATCCAAGTTTAACAGATGTAATTTGGTATGCATCTACATGTGTTTAAATCACCTGATAACAATTTTTCAATTTTTGGGTACATTTTTATTTTATCTTGTTTCATTACAACTTTGCAGTAGCAACCATACATAGATGATGTTCTTTGAACAGATTTTGCCATATATACTCGTTTATACATCGATTCCAGCTGCAAACTGCACAAACACAAACCTGCTGTCACATAATGTGCCATCAGATTTGAATCTGTTATGAGTAACCAGTAGAACAAACAGCATAGATCCTAATCTACAAGTGTATTATGCTATGGCAGATCAGGGTCTTTGTTATTTGCAGTTAGACTGGACTTATAAGCGAGTATATATGTTATATGGTATGATTACATTCCAGAACTGAAAACCATTCCATGGAAACTAGAATTTGTTAGTGAAAAAGTGAGGCATTACAGTTATTTTTTCATCAGAATCCTCATAATCATCAACACTTTGGTTGGGGTTGGGGTTCACTTTCTCATATGATTCTGGACTGTACATACAGGTTATATACTTCATGCTTTCTTTAGCTCACAAAAATATGCTTTGATGAAATCACATTTCTGTAATTACATGCTGATGTTACATAGTAAGACCTCTCTTGAGAGACCACTTGTTTTGAGAGACCAGGATTACTATGGATCAATTTATTGATAATGTTATGACATGTAATGAGACCACCTGTCTTGAGAGACATTTATTTTTGGCAAAAACAGTTTGGATCTGGTACAAAAAGAACTCACTCAAAATCAATATTTTCATGCACTTATTTTACAAGTTTTAGCTGGTTTAGATCCCATTAGAGATTTAACGTTAGCATGTTTAACGGACATTTGACATTATTGTACCTTCTGAGATATTTATATGTTGCCCTTCAGATTTTTAAGGCAGTCATAAATAACAAATATATTAAATGTTAAAATTGTTAGTTAACAGTCCATTATCAAAGTCTTGTCCATATTTTCAAATTATTAAGAAGACATTCTCCAGATAAATGATGAAAACAAACTTGTACCCATTTTCATATCCTTCAAACAACAACATAAAAACAATATTGTAATATCATTATTAGGACTTTTGTTCAATAGAAACAGCTGGAAGTACATAGTTAACTAAACCTTTAGACACTGCTTCATTGGATTCACAATAAAATATGTATTAAATATTTTCTTCCTGATGTTAAATTTTGTTTTTACATTCCTTATAATTCCATTAGTTCTTTCTATGTCTGTGTCTCTATATCTCCTTTACAAGAAAACAACATCTATTTCAGAAGAGCTTTGAATCAGTAATTGATCACTGTAGTGGAATGTTATATAATTATCTAGCTTGTTGGTTGAGAAGTTTTTCAAGAAAAAAAATCCATTTGTTATTGATTATTGTTAATTTATTAAAAAAGAATTCCAGTTATAAATATTTACATGCTTTGCTTTCAACTTTTTATGGTGAATTTGTGATTGTGATATTTGTGATTGATTGTAATGTTGACTGATCAGAAAATTTATTTTGTTTATTTCTGTAAGATAATCATATTCGATAATTATATATGTGTGTGTGTGTGTGTGTGTGTGTGTGTGTGTATATATATATATATATATTAAAAAGTATATATGTTCAGCCAGCTGGAAATGTGTATATATTGTACATTATTCTGTATGCAACATTTATTGTAAAGTGATGATAAATATATATATCTATACATCGGGTTGTAGATCATTCATATATACACGTTGATGGCATAAATTTCTAAATAATGATAGAATCTCTTAATTTTCAGATATTCGCAAGTGTTATTTTTTTTTTTTTGCACTATGTCAGTTAAATCTGCCTTAATTGCATTGTATGACAGGATTTCCTCATTTTTCATGAATATGCATATACAAATACACATCAGCAATGCAGCAAGCTCCTACACATCAATGAAAGCACTCTTTTTTAGAGTAACGACTAAATGTTGGGAAGGGAAGCTTTCATTGACTTGTCAAGCAGCATGAATGGTAATGGTGGGCCAACTTTTCAAGATTATTTACTCAGGGCTACAACGATTGGTTAAGCAGGTTTCTGCATGCTTATTAGAAAATGAGGAAATCTTTAAAAAAAAAAGTTTTTGATGAAAAAGCAGCATATTTTCCCATGTGACTCGTAGAACCCATTGATGGGAGGGATACCACCTTGTTTTTGTATGGATACCACCAATTCACAAGAATTTTAATTATACGGAAAATAAATATTTTTAAAAAATAAGCATATTTGGACAAAGAACTTATTAAGAAACTAGATAATCTCAAACTATCTAACTTGTATGTATGTGTGTGTTCATCTATAATAAATCTGGCAGAAACATGTTTTATTAGGTGACTAATCATCAAATGGCAGGTGTGATAGAATTATTTTTATATGATGGTAATAGGCAACTTGGGGAGACTAATTGGTAACTTGGGGAGGGAAATTGGTTACCTCGAGAGGGTAATTCATAACTTGTGTGGTATTTGGTAATTTGGGATGGGTAATTGGTAACTTAAAGGGAGTAATTGGTAAGTTGGGAAGGATAATTGGTAACTTGGAGAAGTAATTGGTATGTTGAAGTGGGTAATTGGTAACTTGGGAAGGGTAATTGGTAATTTAAAGGGGGTAATTGGTAACTTTAAAGGGGCAATTGGTAATTTGAGGAGGGGTAAAATATTTACAGGATTGGAGTTTAAATGAAGTATTTTGTATATGCTTTGTTAACAGTTGTAATTATTAAATACTCACTTTTTTCGAGGCAAAACAAAAATGAAAGGTAGACAAAAAGTTGAATATAGGCTGTTCTTTTTTCAAATATTGAAATACAACCTGTTTAAAACATTAAAAAAAGAAAAATATATTGATATCCAAACAAGCTGAGTCAGATAGTCATTACTTAAGATTTAATATATTATTTCTTTGCCTCTTTACTTCTCCCATTAAATAAGTAAAGTGTACTTAAATTTCAGTTAGACAGTAGACATGACCTTAAATGAAGGGAGATATGATTGTGATTGTAACAGACACAAAAAGATTGTTTTGAAAAGCACCTGGACAATATAATCGCTTTGTTATATATTCATATATGAATATTGAGAATTATATCTAGTAAGTTAATTGTATCTTATTTCTGACGACTTCACAATAATAATGCTTCAATAATGGAAACGGTTATATATCTAATATCTCGTCACCATAAAAATCCTACCACTATAACTATACTAGACCATTAAAATATCCTTCTTATCTGTACATTTGTAAGGATGCATTTTCAAAAGGTTGAACTCTTTGCATTAAATGTGCTTTGTTATGGTATCTCTCCACCTGTTTGGACAATGACTAAACAACCTTGGTTTGCACGTAATGTACTGGAAAAAAAAAATAGGCATCTATTCAGAATTATTCTACGTCAAAGTTTTTGTCTCAAGCATTTAATTTCAGATATATCTGAATTAATTTTTTTTTATTTTGAAAAAAAAAATGTATCCATTTGAAATATTTTAAAAATAGAACCTTCAAACCTTACCAAAATAATTATTTCATATGGAGTCGATTACTGCTAAATTATTTGAAGAGACATCGTTGAGTTGTGCCATACTACCTTATGTTTTTAAATCGGTACAATGCATAGGTATAAAGTGCAATAATTCCTAGTTAAGCAATTTGATAATAAAACTTATACATTATCATTCCTGTCTGTAGTTACGTTTTTCTCATCCTTTCCCGATCTTCAGGCATACATGTTACTCGAATAAAAATGTTAATGTTTGTACCACATTATACATAAACAGGGTGGAATGACCGTTTATACTCGCTTATAAGACGAGTCAAACTGCAACAGCACAAACCCAGATCTGCCGGCGCATTGTGCGTCAGCAGATCTGTGTCAGTGCAGTTTGAAGTAGTACAAGAAACAATATAGACCCTTATATGCATTAAACGGCAGATTTAGGTCTTTTATGTTTGCAGTTTGACTCCACTTACAAGTAAGGACGGTAGAGTCTGATGGTACCAACCGATGAGACTTTATATATACAGTGTACTTGGCTTAGTACTATAGTAGACCCGAAAACATGAGTAGTCTTTGAGGTGAAAAAGTAGTGCCCGAAAAAAGTCATCACACAAGTGAGTAACCGATAACTCTGAATTACCGTCTAGACTAGTTTATAAGCCGAGTTCATTTATAAAATGCAAAGACTAGATCTGTTGGTGTATTATGCGATATGTCAATACAGTTTGCTATGAGTAATCAATAGAACAAACAACATAGACCTTGTTCTGCCGGCGCATTACGCACCGGCAAATTGTTATTTTTGCGTTGCTTTGTAAATTGAGTATCATTCCGCTCGTGTCTAGTATTATCAGAAACACATAGGTTAGCTTCTTGCCACATCATTGTTGCACCAAGCGTAAAGAACACGTGACCTTGTGTGTCTGCCTGGAAATTCCATCAAGAAAGGCCATGTATTTTAAGTGTATGAAATTAGTAGTTTTTATGATGCCATCTCACGGACAAGGCGGGAGCAAATCGGACAGTAAAAGTGGTAGACAAATGAATGTCTATCGGATCTTTCATTGACCCACCAAGATCCTTTTCCATCCGTCCGTGCGACCGTCTTTCACAACATGGTTAAGTTTACATTTAGATCCTTTCCAGCACAGTGGTGGTTGTTGTTATTGTTATAGGGTTTCACGCCATTTTTCAGCACAAGATATGCTATACATGGCGGCCAGTATCAATGGTGGAGGAAGAACCCTGGAAAACCCCGATAAGAACCACCGACCCACCAGAAGCTACTGGCATGCTTTTTCACCTACCCACGTTAACCGAGTCTGAACTCGAACTCATGCAGACAGAGGTGAGATGGCAGTGATCCGTAACGGTCAGCGCATTAGACCACATTGGTGGAGCGTCCGTATTTAATGAAAACATTTATATTTTTTGTTTGTTTTTCTTTAAGCGCAGAACACTCAGTATTGCATCAGGATACTAATGCCCACAATGTCAGTGGTTTTCAGACGTTTTTTTTTCACTGACCTTTTGAACGTTGCAGAGGGTCTAGGCCAGGGGTCTCAAACACGCGGCCAGCGGGCCACATGCGGCCCACCAAGCCGTATCCTGTGGCCCGCAAAATGATTGGCGTCACAAGGTGTCATCAGAGACAACAAGAGTGGTGCTGCCATATGACCATCGAAAGTGCCCTCATACGACTCTCAGGGTGGTTTGAGTGCGAAACATCTGGTCTAGACGGACCAAGAATGCTGTTTCCTAATGTTAATTGTATCGTTATCTAGTGTAATGTGATTTGCATAAAAGCGCTTCATATAACGTTTTTGTTATACAAATAAAAAAACTTAGTATTTTATAATTAATAGTTCAGGTTTTCGATTGTCCCGCATTCTTTCCACGGATAACCTAAATGGATCTCGCAGACCTGTGGCCCAGGGCCGACGGGAGGGGGCGGCAACCGGGGGTATATGCCCTGGGGCCGGGCCGAACAACACTTTAATTTTATAAAAGAAAACTTTTATTTGAAATAGAACTAATATATGCCGGAGTGTTTCCTTACCCCAGGGCCGTAATCGCATTCTTCAGCCCTCCTGTGGTCAGTGTACCAGAAGTTTGAGAATCTGCAGGTAGTCCCTTCTACTTGTCTTTTATGTATATCATACATTACCCAACAGTGCGACAACCGTGGTGGCTCGGTGGTTAAAAACCGCTCCGGTGGCCTAGTGGTTAGAGCGTCCGCCTCGGATGCAGGAGGTCGTGGGTTCGATCTCCGGCCGAGTCATACCAAAGATTTACATAAATGGTACTAACAGCTGCCTCGCTTGGCGCTCATTATTAAGAGGTTAGTGTTAGGACTGGTAGACCAAGTGTCAGGATAACTTGACCTGACCTGGTGGGACATTATGCCACATGTCTGCGTCATAATATTCCAGTGAAAGACATCACTCTAAACTGCACACTGCAGACATCGTAGCGATATGACTGAAAAATTGTTAAACCTACGTTAGAAATCCAAATCACACACACACAGTGGTTAAAAGGTAGATGTGGCCCGAAGAGTGCGAGCACCATCATATTACCATTGCTTGCCTACTTTGCCTAGGCACAATATAACCTTCAGAGTGTTGTTGTGCTGTTTAAAAAAAGGTAATTTTTAAGAAGCAAGACTTTAGACAACGACGTTAGGTTTTACTTTTGTTCCTAAAGCCCATTAATAAGAAAGAAATAAGATTTTCTGTAGGTTGCTCAGAACTTTGTTCAGGGGGATTTACACGGATATAACGCCGCCGTGGTAGCTTAGTTGATACGTGCATTGGACTCGAATCTAAAGCTTGCGGATTAGATATCCACTCGGGTCGGTTGCATCTATGTGTCCAGGGGGCGGGATGCATTTAGCTGCGATTTAGCCAATAATGTGTTAAAAGCATCAATAAAACCAGAACAACCTAAGATTAATAGGAGTATCAACATAGTTTTCGCTGCTATGCGACCATAATGTACATGCACAATCTGATTACAATCAGATATTCACTATCGTCCTACTTGATAGTACCAGTTCTAACAAGTTGTGTACGGTTGATCATAGACTTGTCTTGGTTTATTGACATAGGACTTGATGTTAATGAATCCATTTTTTACGCCAAGCCATTAGCATAGTCCTCGTAACTCTCGTATGCCAAACACTACAATCAAGCCGATAGCAGAAGGAAAATATTATCGGTGAAAATGAGACGATCGTGATTTAAATGCGGCGTTATGAACCTGCTGCGCACAAACTTATAAACTTGGTCCAAATACGTTTGTGCACATGTTTCTCCATCTTCGCTAGAGTGGCCCAGTGGTCTAAAGCGCTCTCCGTTACAGTTCACTGCCATCTCACCTCTGTACGCGTGGGTTCGAGTACAAGATTCGGAGAATTTGGATAGGTGAGAAAGCTTGCCATTAGCTACTCGTGGGTCGGTGGTTCTTTCCGCGGATTTACCGGTTTCTTCCTACACCATTAATACTGGCCGCCATGTATATCCTATCGTCTGCTGAAAAATGGCGTTAAGCCCCACAACAACAAACCATCTTTGCTAGCCAAGGTTCCGATGAGTTAACCCTGTCTACGTGTAGGGTTAAGACATATCATAACCTTGGCTAGCGAAGATGATATTTCTCAACTTCCTTACATTTTTCTTACTCTGATTAAAAGAAGAAATAAAAAAGAAACAAGCGACAGTAGTAAAGATTACCCAGGACAACTAAGTTTCAGAAAGCAAGTTCCATTACAATGTAAATTAGGCTGATAGAAACTGAGCATTTAACAATAAGAACATTTCTTCGATGAACGGTCTTTTATCTGTATCGTCTGTTGCATTATTCCTTTAGTATGGAGGTTATGATGAGAACTATTAGAAGATACGTATGATAATATCGAAACTAAAAAGTGGGTGGGGTGGACTTAATGCCATATAAAAGTTCAATCAGGACTTTATTATTGATATGCCAATATTTAAATCCTGCTTGAAGTCTTATCGTCATTTTCTGCGACCTACTTTTATGCAGGTCATAGGTGGATCAAGGAAGTAAAGTAAATTACTTCCCTACACATAGATTGAGCTATGTGTACTTGTTGAACCCACCTATGTAAACAAACCATTTGACCCTTTTTTGATTACAGAAGGAAAGAAATCTTCATGAATAAATCATTCAGGATAATCCTTCTAATCCACCAGCTTCACAAAGTAAAATCGTGCAATATTTTGAATGAACCAAATTTTAGTGATATCTTTTCTTCCACAGGTGACAAATAATCAGCAAATGTATTCGCACTTGGTCATGACCAAACGTTTACCACCGAATGTTTCAATCTGAGACAACATTGAAAAGATCTTATATAAATAACCACGTTTGTTCTTATTTCTTGAGTTATAAGAAAATCCAAACATGTTTATCTTCTTAAATAGTTATAATAAAATAATTACAATTTCGGAGAATGTTTTGTATCTTGGTAATCCCATGTATTACGTTCGCTTGTGGTACAATTTAGAAAAGAACTACTTTCGTTATGGATGAGGGGATGTTTTTGCATCATTGTTGTCAGTCTTTCCAGCAGCCCTACATTTTCCTAATTGTTATCAGACATCCTAGTTTTCGCGTATTATGTCCAAAATGATACTCCTGGGACTGATTTTCATTTTTATGTTCAACTTTTTCTACAATATACGAATGGCTATAACAAGCAAATTCAGGCATGATCACTGCAATGTGAAGCTGTATATATGCGTAGAGAGAGGCAAACGGGTTAAGACAAGCAAAGGTTTTAATCTGAATAAATTTTGTTCATATTTGTTATAAATGGGGGAGTGTTCTTTTTATTTTTCTTTTATAATTTTAAAAGTAGTCCAACTTTTTCCATACGTTGCTGGAAAGACGGCATATTCCATAATCCCGATCAGATTATGCCTAATACCGTGCAATTAAACAACGGGGTGGAGAGGTAGAAGAGAGAGATGGGTCAAGAAGTATGAACCATTTAAAAAATATAACTTAAATTAAATCAACGTTTAAAGTGGGGGGTATTTTTAATTGCATATGAAATATAATCGTACATACCGGAGATACCATAGCAGGAATTTCTGCTGAATTGCAAAAGATGACATAATGAATGTATGGAGAAAGTAACTGCTGCTGTATAATAGCGAACATTTTTTCACACAAACACATACTAACTGGCCTCAGCCATTTTACCTTCGTTTGTTATTGTTTTTAGTTGTTTTAGTCCAAAATTGTTCATGTTACACGACGCTTAGTTTAGGTTCCCTACGATTCAGTGTCATTTGGGGAGGGGGTAGTCTGAAGTCATTTTGTCAGTCTGTCTGATTTGGTGTCAGCCACATGTGATTTAATAGGTTGTCTTCACAGACGTCACGATTGTGTACGCAAATACCCACAAGTCAACGTGCGCTCACCTTGTGCCACCATTTTGAGTCCATAACAAATCAAATACAATTTCATTAAGACCACGTAGTTTTCACATCTAAATTAAAATATAGACATAAAGCAAAAACTTGTATACATAAAAGAACATATATATCGTGCGTACAAGTACACAGATACAACTACAATTACGCCCTGCATTGTTAAGAATGAATTTAAGTGGCACATTTAAAGAGAAATTTGTTCCATCTACTAATAATATGAGAATTTAAATGAATGTCAAGTATCTGTCAACATTAGTCATCAAGTATATTCAAGATTATAATCTGATTTAATTGTCGAAAAGGATATTTATTTATACGAAATGATACATAGGTTATACTTGAAATTAAGTGCCCCTATAGCACGAAAATAAAAATAAAAGTTCCGTAACTTGTATCAAAAGACGGAATAGTGAAGTTGAACTGTAACAGTGCATGTTGCTATCAAATAAAAATGCAGTTGTTTTTATTATAGAAACAGACAATTTTGGTATTTTTAATGTTTTGTATTATATCTTTAAACTTGTCATCTTGAAAGAGTATTTCCGGACAATAATCTTCGGATACGATATCAGTTAGGGAATTAAAATTTTATAGCATGTGTATTATGCTCGAACTTTTACGTACACATTCTTTGTCGAGAAAACAATTGCTTGTGCAAAAGACAGCAGAAAAAAAAACAATTTTAATTAGTACTATCAAATATTGTATATGTGGTGGAGATGATGGACGTAGGATGATATTGAATGAAAGCGAGAACTGTTCAAAGAAGTTTCATCTTCAGTGTATTAATACGAAACAAGTGCTTAATGGAACATGACTTTGTGTTGAATGTCAAAACCGAGTATTTTTTAAAATGCTGTTAGAAATATGTACTTATATATTAACGATTGGCTTTTTAACATGATTGATTTCAGCCCATGCAAATTTAAAATCATTACATGTCTCTACTTGTTTGTTTATCCATTTGTTTATGCGTCTGCTTATTGATAGATATATTTGTTTATGAAAGGATAACACAAATTGTTGAAATTTTAAGTGCTTTACTTGAAGAAAAACGGGAAAAGTCACGCAATCCGTCTCGTGCGATTGATATGTACAACAGAATGTGATTATTATTATATTCTTACGCACAAAATTATACGTCTACAAACTATGACTCCACCAGGTCTTTCTTTGCAAGTAAATATAGAGGGCTGTCACTGGTCGATGACTTCTGTGACAGCAGTTTAAAAACAGTAACCTAGATTTAATCCAAACCCATAGCTATGTAATTCTAATATTGTATGTGTCGAGATAGAGCCATAAATACAAATCAAACGTTTCTCATATTTATGGGATTTACTGTATATGGTTCACTCCCTCTTTCGTCCCACCATCCATCTTTTCAATGCTAATACAGCCATTGCTATTGACTAAAGTAGTCCAAGGATCCCTATGACATCATATCTTTAATTGACACTGAATGCAAGTACACAGTACAGGAAGAAATTTGCAAGACTGAGCCTTTGGCCCTGATTGGCTAAACACAAGTTCTCAAAGCTCAAAGAAATATCTTGAACCGGCCTGTCTTATCTGATATATGGAAGGTTCTATATTTGTAGCTTCCGTAATAAAGTCTTGCAAAACATAAAGCCTCCGTTATCGCTGTTTATAGAACTTGATTTCAGTTTTGAAACATAACAGACAAATGCTTTTAACATGTAACTTAATTTAACAGCCGAGAACCCTTCTCAAACTAAGTGTTATATAAACTCGGAAAAGAATTTTGTAAATCTAATTGTCTACATGAACTTGTTGAACGAAATCTATATCTCTCCATTATCATTATCATTTTGTTATTGAAAACACCCTTAGCTCCAACTTCTTACGTTTGATTGACGACACTAAAAGGACTGAGCTACCAAATCAGACTTAAAAAGGTGCATTTTTAGAATGAGTTTAAGCGTATGAATATAAATTCCAGACCGAATATATTTGCATGTATCTTCAGCCGAGCTCATATTCTTCCTATTTACAAGAATCGATCAGAACTCCCTCTAGGAGTCACGGTACTAATTCAACTCCCATAGTTAACATATGGAAACACCATCATATTTAAAATTCAATAACTTAAAATTTCTGGGTACTGATGATCAGACCTATATTTCTCCATGCACAACTATCCTTGGTGCAAGCTTTTGTGTGGAGAACACCATATGAGCTGCGGCATTTTCTTGACCTACATGTGCATGAAGCACATGTTATTGATTCTGCACCAAGCGAATCAAGTGCTACTTTCATTATTGAGTAATCGTAAGTCAAGTCTTTAAAAATACTAAAATTGCATCAATAGAAATTTGTCTATATTTTAAAAAAATTACACATATGATAAGCTTTCAAAAGATATTTTTAATAAAATTTTACTTTTCATTATTAACAAATTATGGACCACCAAACCCGTATATACTCTATTATTTCTTCACCCATTTCTAGACTGGTTCGCAGTTCTTCCATGTAATTAGTACCGTACAGACCTTTATGTATCCGTAGAAACGTTTGCTTTGCATTTATCACTACAAAATTGTTTAACTATATATCAAACTGTTTTCACAGAAGTCCTCCACCAGTGATTTTAGTTCTATAAACTGGTAAAGACCTGGTGGAGTCATGTCTATCAGGAACCAGTATACAACCTGATAGTCAAATGTCTATCAGGAACCAGTCTACAACCTGATAGTCAAATGTCTACCAGGAACCAGTCAATAATCTGATAAGAGTCAAATGTGTTTCTGGAACCAGTCTACAATCTGATGGAGTCAAATGTCTTCCAGGAACCAGTTTACAATCTAATAGAACTTTTCCAGAACTGACCCATTAAATCAATTCTTGACCAGCACCTTGTTCACCATGCCCGTTATCAGTCTTCCTTGTGTTACATACGTACATATACCCTTTGGCACGAACAACACGAAGAATACACATTAGATCTTGTTCCTATTCCCTTTTAAAATTTTATCAAAATGACATTCTTTGAAATTCTTAGGGTTTGGTTTTCAGAAAGATACATAAGAGAATATGAGTTGCTATCGTAGTTATATTGTTATTCATATTTATTTTGTATTGTTTGTTGACTTTTCTCAAAGATTATATGTCATGTATCTATATTGTAAGATTCGCCTTGGTCAGTAATCTAGTTAAGTGTGTGTGTGTGTGCGTGTGTGTCTGTGTGTGTTGTATTTTTAACGTCGCTTTAAAACAATTTCAGTCATATCAATACAATGTATGTAGTGTGGCAGTTTAAGATGATGTCCAGATATGAGGCATCATGCTGCAGATATGTAGCATGATGTCCCATCCAGTCACATTATCCTGACACCAAACTGGTCAGTCCTAACACTAACCACTTAACGCTGAGCGCCTAGCGAGGCAGCTGTTAGTACCATTTTAATTCGTCTTTGGTATATGTCTCGGCCGAGGTTAGAATCCGCGACTTTCCGCCTCAGAGGCGGACGTTCTAACCACTAGGCCACCGGAGTGGTCACCCTCCATACATACAATGTATGTATTAAAAAAAGCCTCAGAAAGAGCAAACTCGGGAATATTTGTGTTCTTCAATTTCAGTTACTAATACCAAGAAGTGCCAATGTTGATTTTCTAATAAATTGTGGGCTATTACTTTTTTACTTTAATACCTTGTGGGCTATTACTTTTTCCTTTAATACCTTGTGGGCTATTACGTTTTACTTTAATACCTTGTGGGCTATTACTTTTTACTTTAATACCTTGTAGGCTATTACTTTTTACTTTAATACCTTGTGGGCTATTACTTTTTTACTTTAATACCTTGTGGGCTATTACTTTTTTACTTTAATACCTTGTGGGCTATTACTTTTTACTTTAATACCTTGTGGGCTATTACTTTTTTACTTTAATACCTTGTGGGCTATTACTTTTTACTTTAATACCTTGTGGGCTATTACTTTTTACTTTAATACCTTGTGGGCTATTACTTTTTTACTTTAATACCTTGTGGGCTATTACTTTTTTACTTTAATACCTTGTGGGCTATTACTTTTTTCAGAACATGAAACGGCTGACCAACATGGTAGCTTGTGGTTATTTCTCTCTGCTGCTCGTGACAAACGGTTGGTTTACTTCGTTCCTTGAGACTATTTGTCTTTGCAGCACGAGACTGGCATTAGGTGACAACTGACTTTCTTCTTACCTTTGGTGCTGTTTCTTTTGCTATTTCTCTTTTCAGCACGCAACAACGGTTGACTTACTTAGTACCTTGGGGCTATTACTCTTTGCAGCACGTGATAACAGCTGATGGTACCTTGGGCTATTTCTCTTTGCAGCAAGTGACTGCGGCAGACTTTCTTGGTATTTTTGGGGTTATTATTCTTTGCAGCAAGTGATAACGGCTGACTTACTTGGTACTCTGGGGTTGTTACTCTTTGCAGCAAGTGATAACGGCTGACTTACTTGGTACTCTGGGGTTGTTACTCTTTGCAGCAAGTGATAACGGCTGACTTACTTGGTACTCTGGGGTTGTTACTCTTTGCAGCAAGTGATAACGGCTGACTTACTTGGTACTCTGGGGTTGTTACTCTTTGCAGCAAGTGATAACGGCTGACTTACTTGGTACTCTGGGGTTGTTACTCTTTGCAGCAAGTGATAACGGCTGACTTTCTTGATACCTTGTGTCCATTACTCTTTTCAGCACGTGAAAACGGCTGATCGTACCTTGGGCTATTTCTCTTTTCACCACGTGACAACAGCTGTTTTACTTGGTACTTTGGGTTTATAACTCTTTGCAGCAATTTATATCGGCTGACATATTTGAAACCTTGTGTCTATTACTCTTTGCAGAATATAACAACAGGTGATTTATTGATACCTTGAATCTATAACTTTTGAAGGACTACGTGTTAATGTTTCTTTGGATGTATTTTCATCCTAAAGTTTTTGTAACTATGAATTTAATTGGCACTTCATATCAAAGGTTGTGCTGACATCCATTAAACCACATACATACATACATACATACATACATACATACATACATACATACATACATACATACATACATACATACATACATACATACATCATACATACATACATACATACATACATACATACATACATACATACATACATACATACATACATACATGCATGCATGCATGCATGCATACATTAAAAAAATTTTGAACAATTTGCAATAATGCTTGACAATCAAAAATATAATGCCGATAGATTTTATTAGTACTATTATCACCTTTTCAAATGAACGAGTTTGGATTGGTTAATATACTTGATGACGCAAATTGTACTCATTATTTTAGTTGTATATAATATAGCAATCTGTATAACATGATTCAGCATACTCAAGTGAACCCTTAAGCCTATTATAAAGAATACTCGAATTTTCACTAGCCTCGTTTTCAACATTCTCGAGTGGATCCCTAAGTCTCGTATTGAGCATACTCGAATAGACCCCTAATCCTCTTATTGTGAATACTCAAGTAGACCCAAAGCTTCTTATTGTGAATACTCCATTGGATTCCTAAGCCTCTTATTATGAACCCTCCACTGATCCCTAAGCCTCTTATTGTGAATACTCCATCAGATTCCTAAGCCTTTTATTGTGAATACTCCACGGATTCCTAAGCCTCTTGTTGTAATTACTCCACTGGATCCCTGAGCCTCTTTTGTGAATACCCCACGGATCCCTGAACATCTTTTTGTGAATACTCCACTGGATCCCTGAGCCTCTTATTGAGAATACTCCATGGATCCCTGAGCCTCTTATTGAGAATACTCCACTGGATCCCTAAGCCTCTTATTGAGAATACTCCATGGATCCCTGAGCCTCTTATTGTGAATACTCCACTGGATCCCTAAGCCTCTTATTGTGAATACTCCACTGGATCCCTGAGCTTCGTAAGAACATGAGTGTAACTAAAAAAAAATGCAAACAGGTATTAGACCTATTTTTGTTACTTATCGGGAACAAATTTCAAAACTGCTGTCAATATCTTCCAGTGGGCATGATTGTAAAACTGTACTCTAGATGCAAAATATATGATATATTTATTGTAAGATTACATCATAATTGTAAAGGATTATTATTTTATCATGAGATGATCTTATGTCGTAAAGCAACTGCAATTTCTTGATCTCTTGGTTAGAAATAGTTTTATGGATGACAAGTTTAGGCGTGAACATGTAGTATATATTATCATTAGTGGAAACAAGAGAGAAAGATAAGATTCGTTTAGGGTTGTCTACGTAATGTGACCTGCAAGCTAATCTATCGTCTGCTCTTTCTTACTTCCTCTACCGTGTTTCAATTATATATATATATATATATATATATATATATATATATATATATATATATATATATATATATATATATAGTGTATATTTATAACTCTATCATTAATTATATATACCTGGATTTATTTCTTTCATATAAAATCCGGAATGACTGCAGATAAACGAGAAATAATTACTAGGTCGTCATGCCAGTATCTGCTACACACGAGTGCATATAATACCGATTGAGTATCATCATTTTTTTTGTTGATGTGTGCTTAGTCGTGAACGAGTATGGGCTCGTATGGGCTCGTGTGTGCAGACAAGGCAATGGGTGCAGTTTACCAGCGGACTTGTGTTCGAATCTCCGTAGAGCACGAATTAAAAATTTTCTATCCTGTATGATAGTATTATTTGTATTAAAATATTAATTCTGCCTGCTATTACCAAGCATTCATCTATGGAATCTATAGATAGTACTTTCTTCTTACCTGGGGCTGTTTCTTTTTGCCATTTCTCTTTTCAGCATGTAACAACGGCTGACTTACTTAGTACCTTGGGGCTATTTCTCTTTGCAGCGCACGTGATAACAGCTGATGGTACCTTGTGCTATTTCTCTTTGCAGCAAGTGACCGTTCTGTTTGGCGTATATTTATAATTCTCTCTCTCTCTCTCTCTCTCTCTCTCTCTCTCTCTCTCTCTCTCTCTCTCTCTCTCTCTCTCTCTCTCTCTCTCTCTCTCTCTCTCACACACACACACACACACACACAGTTGTGTGATTAGTGTTGTTTTAGGTGAACTCACATCGAACTCACATCGATACTATCCTAAATCTACTTTGTTGTCCACATGTCCAGAAAATGATGATGACGATGTCTAACCTCTTAAATGGTCCTTAAGAGCGTATGCAAACTAGATACGTATGCAGTTAAAACTCGTAATTATAATCAGATGATACTTGGATGATGTCGCTTAGCTAAAACAATACAAACAGAGGAAAATATGTCTGCACAATAAAAATGGAGCAAAAGATTGATGTCTTTAGACGTAAATAAAAACGTCGTCATTCTACAACGACTAATAAAACAAAAGGAAAAATATGCGTGCAGAATTAAATCGGAATATAAATTTTGGTATCATTAGCCGTGTTTCAAAAGTTGTTGTTGTTGTTGTTGTTATTGTTGTGGGGTTTAAAGCCATTTTTCAGCACACGATAGGCTATACAAGGCAGCCAGTATTAATGGTTGAGGAAGAAACCGGGAAATCACCGGAAAGAACCACCGACCCACTGTTTCAAAAGTAAGCCATTATATACATTATATAATTACTTGAATCTACAGCAAGAAGCTGAATATCTTAGTTCAATAGGGACAATATTTCATAATTTTGGACTCGATACAGCGAGACATTGTAGGAAGAGTGAAACATAAAAATACTGTTTGGAAAAAGAAGGTCACGGGCATATTTTAACGGTTCGGTGAGACAGATGATCAGGTGCAAGGTCACTGGCCACTGGCAGTTTTTTACATCATGCAACTTTTTTTCAATGCACTACAAAGGCCACTGGCATTACCTATTCTGACATTAAGTTCGTATCATTGTTAACCAGCATTACCTATTCTGATATTAAGTTCATATCATTTTAACCTATCACAATCTATTCAGACATTAAGTTCGTATCATTTTTACCTATCATTATCTATTCAGACATTAAGTTCGTATCATTTTTACCTATCATTACCTATTCAGACATTAAGTTCATGTCATTTTTACCCAGCATTACCTATTCAGACATCACTTTCGTGTAATCTTTTTTTAACTAGCATATTTTCAGACACCAGGTCCTTGTCATTTTTAACCTAACATTACCTATTCTAACATCAAGTTCGTGTCATTGCTTTTACGTCGGATGAAATATTCAGACATTAAGTCCGTGTTATTTTGTACCTAGCATTACCAATTCAGACATTTATCTAACATTACCTAATCAGATGTGAATTCCTTGTCATTTTTTTTGAAACATGGGATCACATATTCAAACATCAAGTTAGTGACATATTTACCTTACATTAACTATTCAGACATCAAGTTAGTGACATATTTACCGTACATTAACTATTCAGACATCAAGTTAGTGACATATTTACCTTACATTAACTATTCCGACATCAAGTTAGGGATATATTTACCTTACATTAACTATTCGGACATCAACTTAGTGATATATTTACCTTACATTAACTTTTCGGACATCAAGTTAGGGATATATTTACCTTACATTAACTATTCCGACATCAAATTATTGACATATTTACCTTACATTAACTATTTGGACATCAAGTTAGTGACATATTTACCTTACAGTAACTATTCGAACATCAAGCTAGTGATATATTTACCTTACATTAACTATTCAGACATCAAGTTAGTGACATATTTACCTTACATTAACTATTCAGACATCAAGTTAGTGACATTTACCTTACATTAACTATTCAGACATCAAGTTAGTGACATATTTACCTTACATTAACTATTCAGACATCAAGTTAGTGACATTTACCTTACATTAACTATTCAGACATCAAGTTAGTGACATATTTACCTTACATTAACTATTCAGACATCAAGTTAGTGACATTTACCTTACATTAACTATTCATATATCAAGTTAGTGACATATTTACCTTACATTAACTATTCAGATATCAAGTTAGTGACATATTTACCTTACATTAACTATTCGGTTATTAAGCTAGTGACATATTTACCTTACATTAACTATTCAGATATCAAGCTAGTGACATTTACCTTACATTAACTATTCATATATCAAGTTAGTGACATATTTACCTTACATTAACTATTCAGATATCAAGTTAGTGACCTATTTACCTTACATTAACTATTCGGGTATTAAGCTAGTGACATATTTACCTTACATTAACTATTCAGACATCAAGTTAGGAACATATTTACCGTACATTAACTATTCAGACATCAAGTTAGGAACATATTTACCTTACATTAACTATTCAGACATCAAGTTAGTGACATTTACCTTACATTAACTATTCAGACATCAAGTTAGTGACATATTTACCTTACATTAACTATTCAGACATCAAGTTAGTGACATTTACCTTACATTAACTATTCATATATCAAGTTAGTGACATATTTACCTTACATTAACTATTCAGATATCAAGTTAGTGACATATTTACCTTACATTAACTATTCGGTTATTAAGCTAGTGACATATTTACCTTACATTAACTATTCAGATATCAAGCTAGTGACATTTACCTTACATTAACTATTCATATATCAAGTTAGTGACATATTTACCTTACATTAACTATTCAGATATCAAGTTAGTGACATATTTACCTTACATTAACTATTCGGTTATTAAGCTAGTGACATATTTACCTTACATTAACTATTCGGACATTAAGCTAGTGACATATTTACCTTACATTAACTATTCGGACATCAAGTTAGTGACATATTTACCTTACATTAACTATTCAGACATCAAGCTAGTGACATATTTACCTTACATTAGCTATTCGGACATTAAGCTAGTGATATATTTACCTTACATTAACTATTCGGACATTAAGCTAGTGACATATTTACCTAACATTAACTATTCGGACATTAAGCTAATGACATATTTACCTTACATTAACTATTCGGACATTAAGCTAGTGACATATTTACCTTACATTAACTATTCGGACATTAAGCTAGTGACATATTTACCTTACATTAACTATTCGGACATCAAGTTAGTGACATATTTACCTTACATTAACTATTCGGACATTAAGCTAGTGACATATTTACCTTACATTAACTATTCGGACATTAAGCTAGTGACATATTTACCTTACAGTAACTTTTCGGACATTAAGCTAGTGACATATTTACCTTACATTAACTATTCAGACATCAAGCTAGTGACATATTTACCTTACATTAACTATTCGGACATTAAGCTAGTGACATATTTACCTTACATTAACTATTCGGACATTAAGCTAGTGACATATTTACCTTACATTAACTATTCGGACATTAAGCTAGTGACATATTTACCTTACATTAACTATTCGGACATTAAGCTAGTGACATATTTACCTTACATTAACTATTCGGACATCAAGTTAGTGACATATTTACCTTACATTAACTATTCGGACATTAAGCTAGTGACATATTTACCTTACATTAACTATTCAGACATCAAGCTAGTGACATATTTACCTTACATTAACTATTCAGACATCAAGCTAGTGACATATTTACCTTACATTAACTATTCAGACATCAAGCTAGTGACATATTTACCTTACATTAACTATTCGGACATCAAGTTAGTGACATATTTACCTTACATTAACTATTCGGACATTAAGCTAGTGACATATTTACCTTACATTAACTATTCGGACATCAAGTTAGTGACATATTTACCTTACATTAACTATTCAGACATCAAGCTAGTGACATATTTACCTTACATTAACTATTCGGACATTAAGCTAGTGACATATTTACCTTACATTAACTATTTGGACATTAAGCTAGTGACATATTTACCTTACATTAACTATTCGGACATTAAGCTAGTGACATATTTACCTTACATTAACTATTCGGACATTAAGCTAGTGACATATTTACCTTACATTAACTATTTTGACATCAAGTTAGTGACATATTTACCTTACATTAACTATTCGGACATTAAGCTAGTGACATATTTACCTTACATTAACTATTCGGACATCAAGTTAGTGACATATTTACCTTACATTAACTATTCGGACATCAAGTTAGTGACATATTTACCTTACAGTAACTATTCGAACATCAAGCTAGTGATATATTTACCTTACATTACTATTCAGACATCAAGTTAGTGACATATTTACCTTACATTAACTATTCAGACATCAAGTTAGTGACATTTACCTTACATTAACTATTCAGACATCAAGTTAGTGACATATTTACCTTACATTAACTTTTCGGACATCAAGTTAGTGATATATTTACCTTACATTAACTCTTCCGACATCAAGTTAGTGACATATTTACCTTACATTAACTATTCGGACATCAAGTTAGTGACATATTTACCTTACAGTAACTATTCGGACATCAAGCTAGTGACATATTTACCTTACATTAACTATTCAGACATCAAGTTAGTGACATATTTACCGTACATTAACTATTCAGACATCAAGTTAGGAACATATTTACCTTACATTAACTATTCAGACATCAAGTTAGTGACATTTACCTTACATTAACTATTCAGACATCAAGTTAGTGACATATTTACCTTACATTAACTATTCAGACATCAAGTTAGTGACATTTACCTTACATTAACTATTCATATATCAAGTTAGTGACATATTTACCTTACATTAACTATTCAGATATCAAGTTAGTGACCTATTTACCTTACATTAACTATTCGGGTATTAAGCTAGTGACATATTTACCTTACATTAACTATTCAGACATCAAGTTAGGAACATATTTACCTTACATTAACTATTCAGACATCAAGTTAGTGACATATTTACCTTACATTAACTATTCAGTCATCAAGTTAGTGACATATTTACCTTACATTAACTATTCGGACATTAAGCTAGTGACATATTTACCTTACATTTACTATTCGGACATTAAGCTAGTGACATATTTACCTTACATTAACTATTCAGACATCATGTTAGTGACATATTTACCTTACATTAACTATTCGGACATTAAGCTAGTGACATATTTACCTTACATTAACTATTCTGACATTAAGCTAGTGACATTTACCTTACATTAACTATTCAGATATCAATTTAGTGACATATTTACCTTACATTAACTATTCAGACATCAAGTTAGTGACATTTACCTTACATTAACTATTCAGATATCAAGTTAGTGACATATTTACCTTACATTAACTATTCATATATCAAGTTAGTGACATTTACCTTACATTTACTATTCATATATCAAGCTAGTGACATATTTACCTTACATTAGCTATTCGGACATTAAGCTAGTGATATATTTACCTTACATTAACTATTCGGACATCAAGTTAGTGACATATTTACCTTACATTAACTATTCAGACATCAAGCTAGTGACATATTTACCTTACGTTAACTATTCAGACATCAAGCTAGTGACATATTTACCTTACATTAACTATTCAGACATCAAGCTAGTGACATATTTACCTTACATTAACTATACAGACATCAAGCTAGTGACATATTTACCTTACATTAACTATTCGGACATCAAGTTAGTGACATATTTACCTTACATTAACTATTCGGACATTAAGCTAGTGACATATTTACCTTACATTAACTATTCGGACATCAAGTTAGTGACATATTTACCTTACATTAACTATTCAGACATCAAGCTAGTGACATATTTACCTTACATTAGCTATTCGGACATTAAGCTAGTGATATATTTACCTTACATTAACTATTCGGACATTAAGCTAGTGACATATTTACCTTACATTAACTATTCGGACATTAAGCTAGTGACATATTTACCTTACAGTAACTTTTCGGACATTAAGCTAGTGACATATTTACCTTACATTAACTATTCGGACATCAAGTTAGTGACATATTTACCTTACATTAACTATTCAGACATCAAGCTAGTGACATATTTACCTTACATTAACTATTCAGACATCAAGCTAGTGACATATTTACCTTACATTAACTATTCAGACATCAAGCTAGTGACATATTTACCTTACATTAACTATTCGGACATCAAGTTAGTGACATATTTACCTTACATTAACTATTCGGACATTAAGCTAGTGACATATTTACCTTACATTAACTATTCAGATATCAAGTTAGTGACATATTTACCTTACATTAACTATTCAGACATCAAGCTAGTGACATATTTACCTTACATTAACTATTCGGACATTAAGCTAGTGACATATTTACCTTACATTAACTATTCGGACATCAAGTTAGTGACATATTTACCTTACATTAACTATTCAGACATCAAGCTAGTGACATATTTACCTTACGTTAACTATTCAGACATCAAGCTAGTGACATATTTACCTTACATTAACTATTCAGACATCAAGCTAGTGACATATTTACCTTACATTAACTATACAGACATCAAGCTAGTGACATATTTACCTTACATTAACTATTCGGACATCAAGTTAGTGACATATTTACCTTACATTAACTATTTGGACATTAAGCTAGTGACATATTTACCTTACATTAACTATTCGGACATCAAGTTAGTGACATATTTACCTTACATTAACTATTCAGACATCAAGCTAGTGACATATTTACCTTACATTAGCTATTCGGACATTAAGCTAGTGATATATTTACCTTACATTAACTATTCGGACATTAAGCTAGTGACATATTTACCTTACATTAACTATTCGGACATTAAGCTAGTGACATATTTACCTTACATTAACTATTCGGACATTAAGCTAGTGACATATTTACCTTACATTAACTATTCGGACATTAAGCTAGTGACATATTTACCTTACAGTAACTTTTCGGACATTAAGCTAGTGACATATTTACCTTACATTAACTATTCGGACATCAAGTTAGTGACATATTTACCTTACATTAACTATTCAGACATCAAGCTAGTGACATATTTACCTTACATTAACTATTCAGACATCAAGCTAGTGACATATTTACCTTACATTAACTATTCAGACATCAAGCTAGTGACATATTTACCTTACATTAACTATTCGGACATCAAGTTAGTGACATATTTACCTTACATTAACTATTCGGACATTAAGCTAGTGACATATTTACCTTACATTAACTATTCAGACATCAAGTTAGTGACATATTTACCTTACATTAACTATTCAGACATCAAGCTAGTGACATATTTACCTTACATTAACTATTCGGACATTAAGCTAGTGACATATTTACCTTACATTAACTATTTGGACATTAAGCTAGTGACATATTTACCTTACATTAACTATTCGGACATTAAGCTAGTGACATATTTACCTTACATTAACTATTCGGACATTAAGCTAGTGACATATTTACCTTACATTAACTATTCGGACATTAAGCTAGTGACATATTTACCTTACATTAACTATTTGGACATTAAGCTAGTGACATATTTACCTTACATTAACTTTTCGGACATTAAGCTAGTGATATATTTACCTTACATTAACTATTCGGACATTAAGCTAGTGACATATTTACCTTACATTAACTATTTGGACATTAAGCTAGTGACATATTTACCTTACATTAACTATTCGGACATTAAGCTAGTGACATATTTACCTTACATTAACTATTCGGACATTAAGCTAGTGACATATTTACCTTACATTAACTATTCGGACATTAAGCTAGTGACATATTTACCTTACATTAACTATTCAGACATCAAGCTAGTGACATATTTACCTTACATTAACTATTCGGACATTAAGCTAGTGACATATTTACCTTACATTAACTATTCGGACATTAAGCTAGTGACATATTTACCTTACATTAACTATTTTGACATCAAGTTAGTGACATATTTACCTTACATTAACTATTCGGACATTAAGCTAGTGACATATTTACCTTACATTAACTATTCGGACATCAAGTTAGTGACATATTTACCTTACATTAACTATTCAGACATCAAGCTAGTGACATATTTACCTTACATTAACTATTCGGACATTAAGCTAGTGACATATTTACCTTACATTAACTATTCGGACATCAAGTTAGTGACATATTTACCTTACATTAACTATTCGGACATTAAGCTAGTGACATATTTACCTTACATTAACTATTCGGACATTAAGCTAGTGACATATTTACCTTACATTAACTATTCGGACATTAAGCTAGTGACATATTTACCTTACATTAACTATTCGGACATCAAGTTAGTGACATTTACCTTACATTAACTATTAGAACATCAGATCCTTGTCATTTTTTACCTATCATTAAATATTATGATATCAAGTTCGTGTAACGTTTACCTAGCATTACCTGTTCAGACATTAAGTTCATGTAATTTGTTACCCTGCATTACCTAGTTTGACATCACATTCGTTTATTTTTTTTTTAAACAAGAGTTGCAACCGTTGCTTTCACCCTTCCAAACAGTTTTTGTTTGACTTTATTTTAACTGATTGTATGTCTAGTGTCGTCTGCAATAGGTTTCTACAACGTAGCTTCTGCAGAAATAAATGTATTCAGGATTAGACTCTCAATGTGTTGAACACGTTCTTGGAGCTAAAAGATTATTTGGAGTGTGTTCTATTCACCAGACGAAATGATGAATATGAAAGTGTTATATTTATCAGATATTTAATATTGGAGTGTTACATTTTCCATGAAATTGTCATATTTACATATTAACATGAGTTATTTTTACCAGATACTTAATATCAGATGTTTAATATGAATGTTTTATTTAGCAAATTTTTAACATGAGATTGTTATATTTACCAGATGTTTAATAAGAGAATGTTATATTTACAGGTATTTGATATTTTTATATTTACCAAATGTTTAATATGAGTGTTATATTTAGCAGATGTTTAATATTGGAGTGTTACGTTTCCCAGATGCAAAATATGAGATTGTTATGTTTACAAAATGAATTATACAATTGCTATATTTACCAGATGTTTAATATGAGAGTTATATTTACGAAATGTTTTAATATTAGAGTGTTATATGTTCAATATAAGAAAGTTATATTACCAAATGTTTAGTATGAGAGTGCTATATGTTTAATATGAGAGTGTTATATGCTTAATATGATAATGTTATATAACCAAATGTTAAAATGAGAATTATATTGCCAAATGTTTAATATGAGAAAGTTATTTTACCAAATGTTTTATATGAGAGTGTTATATTACCAAATGTTTAATATGATAATGTTATATTACCAAATATTTAGTATGAGAAAATTATATTGCCAAATATTTAATATGAGCTGAGCCTAGATGGTAAGCTATTATTCTTGTAATATAACAATAATAATGTTTCTAGAGCTAGCTGCTTAATCTACATAAGTGTAAGGTAGGTGTTTTTGTATTCCTTATAAGCTCATGACAAGTAATGTAAAACCACCATCTAAAAAGTTTAGAAAACTAAATTGAATTTTTCTAAGTTACCAATATAAGCAAACAAAAACTGACGAGTGCCATTTTAGATTCATTATATATTTATTGTCTGTCTGCGTTAAACATTAAACTTGTACGTTAGTATTTAGAAATTTACCATAGCATTTAAGAATATTGAATTGTCTTGTACTAGTATCGTTGAAATGTACAGAAAAACTGAGTAAGCAATCAATATCGACATCATGTAATTTTAGATTCATCAGTCTGTACTGATGTACAATTTTCTGAGTAAAAACTGGATTCTTTTGTATGTCCACCGTCAAGTCGCTATCCCATTGAATTTGCCATGGCAAGTTGCATTTGATTAAGTGAGAACCATTTAATAAATTCTAGACGTTCTTTTGCAAAGTTGTTTTAAATATCTGATAGTTTCATGTTATTACGATTCTATGGTCACAAACCAAGTAAAAGAAAGGTGAAAAAAAACAAGTTTTATAAAACGTAAAAAGCAATTCAATTATCAAAGTTATTAATGAAAATGTTAGAGGAACTTAGATTATTATGAAATGAGTCCAAAATAACCCTGCTAAAATTCTATGAAAGTCCAAACAATGAAAAGTTTCGCATAAATTAAATAACCGGAAATTTTCTGGTCCGCCGATGAACAGTCCAAACAAATGGTTTACCTCTCGAATAATATCTAAGTACACCACACAACACGTCAGCATACTCACAACAGGAACAAGAAAAACGAGGATGACTCCAAAATTGGAATAAATCTGATTGCTCAGTTCACTCCATACATATATATTCTATTGAGTTATATTTTACAATATGGCCCACGTGACGGATCTTACTACCAATTTGTCTCAAAATCGTCTAGCCCGACCATTGGGAATTTAATAAACTCTACTACTAGAAACGTCCAGACCCCATCAGCCAATGAGAAATTAAACCAAAGGCATCGTTAAGTGTTATTATTTAGATTTTTATTAGCAATAGTTAACGCATACGTTAGCGTCTATTTATAGATCAGTTGTAATGTTACGCTCTTAACAGACCCTTTGTAACCTTAAGTAAATCTAACTAAAGATATTCTGTACAATTTACAACGATAAATAAAAATTGCAAAAATTAATAAACAAAATCATATTCCTGGAGTTACAAAACTAGATATAAAAAACAATGTAGATTCACGTGTTATGATCAGCTTTCTTATGGAGTTTGTTTCTATAAAGTATAAAATGTCATTAATAAACATGTTGACAATCACCGAGCCGAGAATAGAACCTTGTGTGACCACCGTGCTGCACTTCTGTTGGTTCTCATTGAATACACTGTTTTCTATTTGTAAATGGTTGTCTATCGATGATCGGCCTCATCCTCTAGATCAGAAGTTTTACGTTTTTCATACACAGTGGAGCAAACTTCTTTGGCTTATTACACTTTCTTCGTTCATGTTTTATTTAACAAACCGTGTTAGCAGACCTTTCTTTTTGTAATCTTCATAAGCAACATTCTATGTTTCATATACTCTAATTCTTACATATTTACTGATGACAAAACTATCCACCATTCGGATAATGCTACATTCGTTGTCGATTATCAGCTTCAGGGTTATCTTTAATCTATTAAAAATGGCGTAAGCAAACTAAAATGCACGTGGATCTATCAAACACTAATGGTACGAAGCGTCTGTCTAGAAGCCACACATTTTGAGCGTGGTCATATTCAGCATCAGAGATATTTTCTCCTGATAATGATGAATAGACTTTTTCTTTGCCAGGTAAACAAACTTCATCAAGTACATCAAGATAAGTTAAATTTTCATATGGGAATATTCCTTTATTTTTCATAATGCTAGAATAATCGCTCAAATATTCACCTAATGAAATAAATTTACTACAATTTCTAGCTAGCAAATCCAATGAACCAGCTATAAACTGCATGCTGTCGATGAATCTCAGAGGACCAATGATCACGGACATAAATCTTTCAAAGTTGTTTGGAGTTGCAGTTATAGATTTTTCCTTACAAAGTTCGACAATATCAGGATGTCCTACCGCGTAAATAATGAAATGGCCATCATATATACGATGCAAGGAATAAATTTTACTTTATGAAATTTGTCTATACAATCTTTATGAGCGGCTCCGAGAGATCGATCTGTTAAATAACAATAATCGAGCGTCTTAGTCATATCGGGTGGTGGTTTCTTCAGTTTATTTTTATCTTCTTTTTCAACTTGTTCAGTTTTGATAATCACCGGCACAACTTTTTTAACGAAGATAGCATTACAAATATGACATCGTCGTGCATTAGTGTAATTGTGATGGTCTTCGTCAGATATATTGATTTCTGGCCTCACTGATAACTTTTGATATATTTTTCCAACTTCGATAAACAAATTCTTTATCAACCAAACTGTGGCATCTTCATCAGATTCTCGTTGTCGTCGATATATTTTAACTGGTTCGATAAGACTAGGATCAACAACGCAAGTAATTTTATAACCAACAGAAACGGGAATATATTTTGCCACGTGGACGGTTTGTCTTTTATCATTTCTGCAATAATTTTAATAATGAGGTTGAATTGATTCAAAATCATAGGTTATCGTAAATGGCGCCGAAGCGGGTTTTTAAAATTGGTAAATCTTTTCAATTTATTTTCTTTGTTATTCAATGTAGTTCTTTGATTATGAAAACAGAATTTGAGATCACTTTGCAGTTTATCATCGCTGTGAAAGCCATGCAAATATTTATAACAAAAGTAAGTTTTATGTTCACTTTTTGTGTACTATTTCGCAACTAATCCATTAAAGTTCCTTATCAGAGAATAATGTCTTTTGTAATACAATAAATTCGTAGTGTCAGGTCCTGCGTGAGGTGATATTCCTATCGGGCAAATTTTGTAGCTATCGTCGAATCTGAAAACATATCGATAAATTATTTTGCTGTTCGATTTTAGCGATGTGTTTGATCGGAGCTGGGAAATCAACGCCATCCAAATTAAATTCAAATACATATTGAGCATATTTCAAAACTCTATTAGCATCTTTTACAGCTGGAAATAAGCTGGTAATTGGCGCCCACATAATACATTTATCATCATCATTAACAACGTTAATAACGAAGGTGGGATTTGTAATTTTCTTGGGTAATTTAACAACTGTTTCAGCGCAATGGATCGTATTTGTAACTATGCACAAGTAGATAATCTCTGGAAGCTAAAATCCAACCTGATCCTGATCAAGTTAAATTATCAATTTGATGGTCGATTTCTTGTGACATTATAATAGCAGCTTCTCTTATATATTTGTCGTTGTTAGCGTAAACAACTTTAGGGTTTGATTTTATATACGGCCGCGTAAATTTACTTTCATTAACCGCATGAATAAACGTGACGCGAAGTTCAGCTAAAATCATAACTCAAGGTTCTTTGACGTGAATATAATCAATTACGGTTTTTTTTAATTCCTCCAGAGGCTTGGAGTCAATTTCAACTTTAAAAGTGTTGCTAAAACCGGCGAATGATGATCTGGTTGGTTTAATATTTATCCAAGACTTTTTAGCTAGTTCGAGATCACGCTGCAATTGCTCGAGTTCAGTATTTGATTTGGGATATTTTTGTTTTTTCCAATCGTCGCTGTGTAATCGTCAATAAGTTTTAGTATTTCTTGATGTCGAGTTTGTTTGGTCTGCTTACCGAGACTTTTATGAAATTCAATCTTAACAAGTGCTAGTTGAAATCTTCCGCGATGAATTTCCTTTTCCAGCTCGATCAAATCATGGATTGATTTTGGATATTTAGGTTTTGTTCCAGTTACTTTCTCATAAGTTTTCATAACCTTCTTGGCAACCTCAGAACGTGAATATCTCATTCTTGGTATTTTATATTATTATATATTAGATAATATTAATTAAATTGAAAATAAACAAATACAATTGAATAAATACAATATACTACTATATAGCAATGCCATTTCCACACGGCACAAATAACTGTAAATGGCTTTTGATAGGGAGCACACAAGTTTGTGGAAAAAGTTGCTATTAAGAATATTGTGGCTATCATGCTGAGCATATGAGAAGGTCAAAATCGTATGGACTGAGACCGTGCTTACAATGTGGCCTTGCAACGCGAGGAAAACATCAAATTTGTTTTAATTGTGGTAGCAGTGATTATATACATTTGTTAAATTATTAGAACAGGAGAAACTTGAAATACGGCGCCTATAAAAAAAAAAAGATCCACCAACGGTCGAGCAGTATTTGACGATGAGAGCTTAAACAACTGTTTCTTCTTCTTGCTTCGCCAATATCTCTTGGTTGATTTATTAATTTTTCTTTTAAAACGCTTTTATTGATTTTATTTATTTTGCGCTGGAATTCTTCATCTTTTATTTCTTGTTCATTTTCGAGTTTAATGTTTTCATAAAACTTTTTATTTTTTATTTCTAGTTTTTCTGCACTGAGTTTTTTGTGTATAACTTTTTGTTTACCTTGCTTCGTTTATAAATCCAACGTTTTTTTATAGCTCCTAACAATCTTCTGTTGTATTCAGCGACATCAAAATCCGCCTCATCATCATTTATCAAATTCGCAGCTCTCCAAATATCATAAACTCGCGTTAATCCAATACCATATCGCGGCAGGTTTCTCATAATCTCTCAACATCGCAATAGTGATTTTGTCGTCCATGGATAGGCAACAGTTTTGGCATAATAATAATAATAATAATAATAATAATAATAATAATAATAATAATAATAATAATAATAATAATAATAATAATAATAATAATAATGAAAATGATAATAATAATAATAATAATAATAATAATAATAATAATAATAATAATAATGAAAATGATGATAATAATAATAATAATAATAATAATAATAATAATAATAATAATAATAATAATAATAATAATAATAATAATAATAATAATAATAATAATAATAATAATAAATACAATATTTTTTCGACTAAGAAATTAATAATGTCGATGAAGCTAATACTCAACTCGGGACAATCTGACAAAGACAGTGCGAACTTCTCAGTGAAGTATAATCCATCGATAGAGCTAGATCAACACAAACAATACAAAATTGGATTAATTTCATGCACTTGTTTAAATGCCATGGCAAATGTAAAAACTGGAATCAATGATGAATTTAGATTTATTCAAGTTGGTTATTCAATTGGAAGAGATGGAATATTTAATATTCTACGAGGAGCCCACAACATAACTGACTTAAATAAAGTGATAAAAGAACTTGTATAAGGTATTGATGGTAATGCAGATGATTTTGGGCTAGCACCGAATTATAACACATTGCGAGCAAGAATAATATTAAAAACTGGTACAACAATCGATTTTACATCACCAAGAAGTATTGCACCACTAATAGGATTTCTTCATGAAATTTACTCTGCTGAAGCAGTTGAAGAAGGAAATTATCTTAGAGAAAAATATAAATTTGACGGCGAACTTCCAGCAGATATCACTGAATTTAACATGATATTGGTAAATTGTTCGATCGCGTCCGGTTCTTATTCGATAAAGGTAGCAAAGGTCAAACGATATACAGTTTTTCACCAGAAGTTCCACCAGGTTCTCTAATGCAGATCAATCCGAGACATATTATATATTATCCGCTGAACGTTGAAAATCAAATAACAGAAGTAAATATGCAACTGACAGATCAATCTGGAAAACAGCTGGATTTGAATAACGAAGTCGTTACTTATTATCTACACCTACACACAATCACTTCAGCGCGCAATCATTTTGTGATTGACAGCGGAGTTTATTAAACAATCAATAAATGTTCTATTAGTGTTAAAATTGAAAGGCATTTTAACGATTCTAAATGAATAATAAAAACAATAACTGTACTATTGATTGCGATGATTATTTAATACCACATGGACATTGCATTAACTGTGCCAAGATTATAAACGATAAAGAAAATAGACTTTGCCTAGATTGTAAATCATGGATTAAAAAAAACGCTTAAAAAACTTTCTTTATTAATAGAAATTATTTAAAAGCATGCATGAAATACTGAGTATTAACAAAACATTGTGATAAAATGCTGCATAATTTGTAGATGGTTGGATCTATCAAATTGAATATAAGATTTATTTATTTGTGAAATTTGTTGATTTTGTTAAATTTATTGATTTTATCTCAAGTATTTTAGTCGATTTTTACTATTAAATTCATTCATTTTGATCGTTTTCGTTAGGTCAAATCTCCAGGGTTTTCAAGTATAAACTTTATCATTTTATTGTGATTTGCACACAATATTAATCATTATTAAATAATAACAATGAAATAATCATTACAACAGCTATAATATTTTGTGAAAATGACAACAAAATGATAAAGTTTATATATGAAAACATTGTGTTTTCACCTAACAAAAACGATCAAACTCAACGAATTTCGTTAATCAGTTCAAGTCAATACCCAAGTACTTTCAAATTTGTCATAAAGTTTGTTGTTTTCATTAAAACATATTTGTTATTATTTTTATTATCATAAGTTTGTTGATTTTCGCGCGATCTCACTCAAACATGGTTATTATTATTATTATTATTATTATTATTATTATTATTATTATTATTATTATTATTATTATCATCATCATCATCATCATCATCATCATCATCATCATCATCATAAAGTTTGTTGATTGTTTAGACCAAACAAATTTGTTGAAAAACTTCAGATTTGACAATAAAAACTTACAATAACATCATTTACTTATTGTTCATTTTGTTAAATAAATACTTATAATCAACATTTATTTTCATTTATTTTTATTAATTATCATCTCTTAGCAATTTATTTTGATAATTTTTTTGTGAATAACAAATTTAACTTTGCTTTTTGGCTGAGATTACTATAGCAAATACTAAAGGAAATTTCCTTAAAGTACTAAGGCTCAGCCAAAAAGCAAAATTAAATTTCCTATTCACAAAAAAATTTAAAAAAATAAATTGAATAGTTAATGTAGGTTAAATATGTCACTAACTTGATGTCTGAAACGTTAATGTAGGGTAAATATGTTACTAACTTGATGTCTGAATAGTTAATGTAAGGTAAATATGTCACTAACTTGATGTCCGAATAGTTAATGTAAGGTAAATATGTCACTAACTTGATGTCCGAATAGTTAATGTAAGGTAAATATGTCACTAACTTGATGTCCGAATAGTTAATGTAAGGTAAATATGTCACTAACTTGATGTCTGAATAGTTAATGTAAGGTAAATATGTCACTAACTTGATATCCGAATAGTTAATGTAAGGTAAATATGTCACTAACTTGATGTCTGAATAGTTAATGTAAGGTAAATATGCCAGTAACTTGATGTCCGAATAGTTAATGTAAGGTAAATATGTCACTAACTTGATGTCTGAATAGTTAATGTAAGGTAAATATGTCACTAACTTGATGTCTGAATAGTTAATGTAAGGTAAATATGTCACTAACTTGATGTCCGAATAGTTAATGTAAGGTAAATATGTCACTAACTTGATGTCTGAATAGTTAATGTAACTTAAATATGTCACTAACTTGATGTCTGAATAGTTAATATAAGGCAAATATGTCACTAATTTGATGTCCGAATATGTGATCCCATGTTTTAAAAAAATGACAGGAACTTGATATCCGAATATGTAATACTAGTTTAAAAAAATGACGAAACCTTGATGCCAGAATTGGTAATGCTAGGTACAAAAAAGACAAGGAATTCACATCTGATTAGATAATGTTAGGTAAAAATTTACAGGAGCTGATGTTTGAATGATAAAAATGATACGCACTTAATAACAGAATAGATAATGCTGGGTAAAAATGATACGAACTTAATGTCTGAATAGGTGATGCTAGGTACAAGTGATACGAACTTAATGTCAGAATTGGTAATACTAGGTAAAAATGATACGAACTTAATATCAGAATAGGTAATGCTGGGTAAAAATGATACGAACTTAATATCAGAATAGGTAATGCTGGATAAAAATGATACGAACTTAATATCAGAATAGGTAATGCTGGGTAAAAATGATACGAATTTAATATCAGAATAGGTAATGCTAGGTAAAAATGACAATTAGTTCTTATATGTTTGTGTTACTATATGCTCAGGTTAATATATCATCGTGTAATAATAAAATCTGCAAGCATGTGTATATCACTGCATTATTTGAAGTGTGTACCTATATTAATTTTTTGTTTGTTTTTCGTGCAGTGTGTTGTGACTATGTCAACTGTGCTGTTCAGATTTGTTATGTTTAAAATGTTTGTTTTATTCACCTTTTATAGTCGGTACAAAAAGCTTTCTACTCTTTGCATGTACTTACCGTTAATACTCGTTTATAAATCGATTCCAACTCTGGTTTAGCATATACCTACCGTTTATATTCGTTTATAAGTCGATTCCAGTTGCAAATAGCAATTACTCCGATCTGCCATTGCGTAATGTATGAAGGTCTATGTTGTTCTACTGATTACAATAGTAAAGGAATATAGAGAACAAACGAATCTTACAGTTATCGTTGCAATAAATGCACAGATCCTTTGTAGTTTCGCTAACTACGGGTTGTCCCTGGGGTTTAGACGTAGCTCCCTCAGCGTTTATCGTCGGCTATCCAACTTTATTATTTTGTGTGACTATTGCTTGCATTTCTTCTTCTTCATAGTAGCAGTAGCAGTAGTAGTAATAGTAGTAGTAGTTGTTGTTGTAATAGTAACAGTAGTAGTAGACACAGTAGTAGTAGTTGTTGTAGTAGTAAAAGTAGACGTATTAGTAGTAATATTAGTAGTAGTTGTTCTAATAGTAATAGTAGTAGTAGACGTAGTAGTTAGAGTAGTAGTAGTAGTAGTAGTAGTAGTAGTAGTAGTAGTAGTAGTAGTAGTAGTAGTAGCAGTAGTAGTAGTAGTAATAAGAGTAGTAATAGTAGCATTAGCAGTAGTAGGAGTATTAGTAAATAGTAATAGTTGTAATAATAATAATAATAATAATAATAATAATAATAATAATAATAATAATAATAATAATAATAATAATAATAATAATAATAATAATAATAATAAATTGATTATAACCAGTTTATTTCATTCCAAGGACTGACAACAAACTTTGTAGAAAAAGACATATGCCTCATGCAAATAGTAATAGTTGTAATAATAATAATAATAATAATAATAATAATAATAATAATAATAATAATAATAATAATAATAATAATAAATTGATTATAACCAGTTTATTTCATTCCAAGGACTGACAACAAACTTTGTAGAAAAAGACATGCCTCATGCAAATAGTAATAGTTGTAATAATAATAATAATAATAATAATAATAATAATAATAATAATAATAATAATAATAATAATAATAATAATAATAATAGCAGTAGAGGTAGTAATAATATCAGTAATAGTGATAGCAGTTGTAGTACACGTAGTAGTAGTAATACTAGTAGTATCAGCAGTAGTAGAAGCGGTAGTAAGAACAGACGAAGAAATATTGATGCTGCTGTTGTTGCTACTACTACCACTACTAGTGTACCTACCACCAGAACTACTTCTACTACTGTTACTAGTACTACTATTATTACTATTGATGTGACTTTAAATCCAATAGACATTAACAGGCGTGGGAAAAGGTTCGAACATGGAATCAATACTTCTACTGTTTTTTTGTAGAAAATGCTAAATTTAAATTATGGAGGTATCCACTTAGTATTGCCACTGAAATAGAAGCTACTGTTTTGACTGACAACGTACTTCAAGTCAGACGCAAAATAAGGAAGTATAACATAGATTTTCCCCCATCTCTTCATGCAAGTTATTCAAGTACTACATCATTTCATATATATCCACGATATCACACTTCATCTTGACTAACTCAATAATTTAAATTCCCCTTGTAATGTGAAGAGGAACGTTTGAGGACTTCTACATTGAGAGGAAAAGTAAAATTAGCATTATAAACGGGAACTGTATAATTTTGGGGATTATTTATCTAACAATCTACATAAACAACGTAATTTTTTTTATTCATTAGATGTCAGCTAAATGAAGTACGGCGTCCGTTTTTTGAAAGTGGGAGTAAATCACAAAATTGTGGTCTTTTGAGCGTTCGGGAAAGGGGGATTTTGGCAGAATTTATTGATATAACGATCTTTGATTCCTCCAACTATACTAAATATGTTTGCTCGCAGTTCTCAAGGCAGAGTTTTTCCCCACAAATACACTAGAAATATGCAATACCATGCTCACGCTTTTGTCATTGGTTCATTTCATCTTCCACCCCCACCCACCATCTCCTCCCCACTAGGTCAGGCCATGACATAATAATAGTCTTCCACAACCTATGTTGCATCCATGCGTGTGTTTGTAGGTGTGTGTAATGATGCAAAATGTCATATAAAGATTTCTCTACTATAATTTCACAGTGATTTATGTTGTGGTCAAGCGTGGCACGTAAACATTAAGATTCGTGTATTGGTTAGGTCAACCATAACTTGGCAGCTTGTAATAATTAACCTCTCCATCCGATACCAGTTCTAACATGTATGTCAGTGTAAGGTCATAGCGGTAAAATTTAAAGATTTAAGATAAACAAGGGAATATTTAGGAAGTTGTTGGCCATTTGAAACAGGTGTCATAAATTTACATTTTCAGAGTAGTTATCAATAAAGACTGATTAGAGAGGATTATAATAACTTCGATGGGAGTGATACAAACTGTTGGCGGTTAAAAAAGTAATCATGACTGGCTAAGATGAACGTGTGTGTGTGTGTGTGTGTGTGTGTGTGTGTGTGTGTGTGTGTGTCCCGAGACAGAATTAAAGGATTTAAAATAATTTTCCTCACGATATTAAGCAGTCCAAGTTTTTCTGCGATGGACGAAAGTCTGAAGGACTCCGAAAAAATTAATGAGAAGTTTCTCCCAATAAAAAAAATGTCCAAAGAACAAGAGGGTCTTGGAACTTGCAGAGACCCATATCCAAAGAAGAGACTGGAGACGTTCTCTAATGATAAGCAAGGGAGAGCTCGGGTTAGCAGAAGGAGATAGAGCACAGTGAGAAAAGATCACAGTCTGTTACAAAGTGGTTTATGACCTGAAGAGACAAGAGAGGGGGTGGGAAACACCGACTAATTACCAGTAGTAATTTGGAAAAACCGTAAGCATCATGTTTTCATGCTGGAAGTCTTAGTTCAATCAGTCGCTTGATCATATGATGAATTCGTTCCACCAGTATGGCAGAACGGCAAATGATTTTCGCATAATTCTGTAGATCTACGGAAAATGAATCATTCACGTGTTATGTTCGATTTTATGTAATTGATTAAATTGTTGTATTTCATTTACGGGGGCTCTTATTGTTCTATTCTTTAACTCTGCTCAGTTCTCCGTTATTCCATCTATTAATGTTTATATTTTAATTTACTGCTTACTAGATCCGGGCAATAACGTCGTGGTCGATCCGCTCTTTGTTAGCGATAACAAAAAAGGATGATCAAACATAATTTTCGCAACCGTTAAGCCAATGTGTGGTCGTGAGTGTGAGGGTGTGAGGGTGTGTCATTATAATAAAAAATCTTAATCAATTTCTGTGTCAGTTATCCATTTTAAAGACATTGCAGAATTATTAAAACAGCATTCTTATTTTTTTTCTTGCATTATATGCTAAATGCAATATATGTAGGATTCTTTGAATTTCGTATGAAAAGCCTTGATGAAGCACATAAAAGTGTTGGTCCGACTTTATGTACCACAAATGTGTTGGTCCGTTTCTTATGTCTCTAAATTTGTATCAATAGCTCGATGATTTAAAATAAAAACAGTGTACCTGATAATATCGGACTGGTTTTTTTTTCATCTATATCAAGAGCAAGGTTTACTATAAAAGAAAACTGGTGAACCCGTCAATTACGATATAAAGAAAACAGTTTACACTACAAAAACTTATTTTGTTGATGATGTAATGTCCAATCTGAGCTTCATTTGTATGCATTTTTAAGTCAAAGGGTACGTGTGTAGACGTAATTGTTCAAAACACGAAGTTTGAAACAAAATGCGTCATCTAAGAAAATAACAATAATTTGCTTCAAATAACTGATCTAATCTGGTCCTTTTAAGGTCACATGAGTACAGACAACTTTATACATAGTCATGACATTTGATCGGCGTGTTCACGTTTGAGATTGCCACATTTAGAAAGTACATTCTGTTTGGGTAGGAGTGACATGCGTGTGGTTTTCATGCATCATTGATTATTATAATTTTTGAGCATCGACACGTAAACCAGATTCCCAAACACCGTTGCATGTGTAATCATGAAACTTTTTCTGTACAATCATCGTTATCACTTATAGTCGAATCCCTAAAATGTTAACGGTGGTTGTAATGGTCTACTTTTCTTTCTAATCTGAATACGCTAAGTTTTGGCTACGCACCGGCGAAGCATGCGATGTACTGCATTACATAATAGGCTGTCGGTTCATTCTTATTGCAATGATTACAGTTTTTATCAAATAATGTCTTGAAAGACGAGAACTATCTTTATTTCTGACTGATTTCTTACACAGGAACCAGGGTAACAACTTACTTTCATGGAATATTTCACTGGCATCCTCTCTCTCTCTCTCTCTCTCTCTCTCTCTCTCTCTCTCTCTCTCTCTCTCTCTCTCTCTCTCTCTCTCTCTCTCTCTCTCTCTCTCTCTCTCTCTCTATGAAGTTTTTTTTCCAGATCAGAGTCGGAACCTGAATCTTGGATGTTAACTAGATTTCTGAATAAACATGCAGAAAAAATATCACAAAGAACACATTTTGTGTAAATCAATTGCAATGACGTTGTTCGTGCATCAGTTTATTGCCGTCATAAAATGGTTTCAATCTCAATGGAAACAATTATTGATTGCCGCTTGTCGTTTGCCAAGGTAATAGTTACCGCCAAGTCGACTGCTTCAGTCAATTACTTTCCAGAGCGAACGAGGAAGAGATGCAGATGAGTCAAGGCATGTAGTAAACGAATTTCATTGGTCGACTGATCGCTAAGCAAAATCATACTTCACAGTATTACTTGTGGGCGAGCGTTTGATTCCATATGAGTACATTAGATTGCTCTATCCGTTCTTTTAGGTCATTTACTATTAACTACATCAAATATATCGTCAGACTATAATTGAAGGAAGACTGCAAAATACAATAAAAAAGCATACAAGGTAGGAATTTAGGGCAAATAATACAATTCAACTTCCTATGCCTCACTATGGGTAGAAAATAGAAATATATTTACTGGGACTTAATATCGAAATAATGTCAACTCAGAATACCGACTCTCAACAAAACAGCAGAAGTATCATCTGTATTACGGTAACTGCTGCATATGTTGTTGCTTTTTTTCCGAGGGTTAAAAGCCCTCTAAGACGTAATAATGTGGATAAATATACATCAAACTTTCCTACATTAAGTCAAGCCATTCACTCCTCTAACCACAGTCATAAAATTTCGGAAATTTCCCAACAAACCATTTGAGCAATAAACTCAATATATGCTATGGAACGTCACAGCTGTCTTAAGATGACAACTTTTATTATATGATGTGCAAACTTCTTTATATGCGGTGCTTTTTTCCTTATGAGATGTGCAAACTTCTTTATATGCGGTACTTTCGTCCTTATATGATGTGCAAACTTCTTTATATGCGGTGTTTTTTTCCTTATGAGATGTGCAAACTTCTTTATATGCGATACTTTCGTCCTTATATGATGTGCAAACGTCTTTATATGCTGTGCTTTCGTCCTTATATGATGTGCAAACTTTATATTCGTTGCTTTCATTCGTATATGATGTGCAACCTACGCTATATGCAGTGCTTTCGTCCTTATATGATGTTCAAACTTCTTTATATTCGTTGCTTTCATTCGTATATGATGTGCAACCTTCGTTATATGTGGTGCTTTCGTCCTTATATGATGTGCAAACTTCTTTATATGCGGTGCTTTCGTACTTATATGATGTACAAACTTCTTTATATGCAGAGCTTTTGTCCTTATGAGATGTGCGAACTTCTTTATATGTGGTGCTTTCGTCCTTTTATGATGAGCAAACTTCTTTATATGTGGTGCTTTCGCCCTTATATGATGTGCAAACGTATTTATATGCGGTGCTTTCGTCCTTATATGATGTGCAAACTTTGGTATATGCGGTGCTTTCGTACTTATATGATGTGCAAACTTCTTTATATTCAGTGCTTTTGTCCTTATGAGATGTGCAAACTTCTTTATATGCGGTGCTTTCGTCCTTATATGATGTGCAAACTTCTTTACATGGAGTGCTTTCATTCGTATATGATGTGCAACATTCGTTATATTTGTTGCTTTCATTCGTATATGATGTGCAACCTTCGTTATATGCGGTGCTTTCGTACTTATATGATGTACAAACTTCTTTATATGCCGTACTTTCGTCCTTATATGAAGTGCAAACTTCTTTATATTTGTTGCTTTCATTCGTATATGATGTGCAATCTTCGTTATATGCGGTGCTTTCGTACTTATATGATGTACAAACTTCTTTATATGCCGTACTTTCGTCCTTATATGATGTGCAAACTTCTTTATATGCGGTACTTTCGTCCTTATATGATGTGCAAGCTTCTTTATGATGAGAAACTTCACTATGATGAGAAGAAAACAGGGGAATTTGCGCAGGCACGCGAAGAGTCCAAGCATTCTGTTTACAAAAGCAATTTGGTCGACTTAAATTGAGTAATCAAATTTAGGGTCCGTTATTATCACCCTGTCAAGCAGATTTCACACTACATCCAATCTAAACAGTGTTCACCACCAGTTTCTATATCAATATATCTACACACATTTTGAAAAAAGTTTATGTGGGATCATTCAGAGAGAGAGAGAGAGAGAGAGAGAGAGAGAGAGAGAGAGAGAGAGAGAGAGAGAGAGAGAGAGAGAGAGAGAGAGAGAGAGAGAGAGAGAGTTTATACTGACGAAGGTGTCTTGGTACAGATAATAATTAATTATCGCAAAATATTTACTCTGTGAATATTGTAATAAAATGAAGGTGATGCGCATCTGGTTAAAATGCTCCGCTTAAGCGCTACGTTGTGTACACTCAGCCACTCTCGAGTGTCATAGATCCTCATCTAGTGCAGGGGTGGGCAACTTCTCCAGTCAGCGGGGCCGGATATGGGAAAATGAAGTCCTTGGCGGGCCGGATTACTGAATCGATACTTTAATCGCATATTTATCCACCTACGCAAGGAATAAATCGTATTTAATGTAAACTTTAAACTTGTAAACTTTAAATTTATAGCATAGAGATCAAAAACAGTATTTAATTTAACGTAATGTACTTCAAAAGCTGCTGAAGTCAATAAGACATCTGTGGTCGATCAAAGTTGTCAATAAGTTGTTTGAACTCTGGCTGCATGTCGGTCGTAGAAATCCTCAGTAAAGACTGCAATTGAGCATCAGTTAGATTGGAACGCAGCTTTGTCTTGTTAATGTTCATGGTCGAAAATGTTTGCTCGCAAATGTGTGTAGACCCGAACAGAACAAGTAGTTTCATGGCCATCTTTCTCAGGTTGGCAAACTTGGACTCATTCAGTGACGCATAAAATTTGTCAATGCTTTCAGATTGGAATTTCTCTTTCAGGGTAGAGTCACACTGCAGATGAATCAATTCCAGCTGTAGAGCATCAGGCACATTTTCAAAGTCAGTTGTAAACGGTGATGATAAAATATCAAACTCAGCAGCAAGTTTCTGGAAGTCCGCAAAACGACGAGCAAATTGATTGTCTAGTGCAGATATCATATTGTGTACTTCTCAGTTGACATCATCTGGGGTGCCATAGTTTCGAGTGTTGGAAAGTGTATTGTAATATTCTGACAGTTTTAGCTTCACCCTGAATGCCTTCAGTGTTGAGTACGTTTCGTGAGCAAAAGTGCCCTTCCCTTAAAGTCTGGTGTTCAATTCATTCATATGTTCAAAGAGATCAACTGCAAACGCCAGATCTGACAGCCATTTGGATATTCTGAGTTGAGGATATTCTGTATCTTTCCCTTTCATCTCCAAAAACAGTAAGATTTCCGTTTTCAGGCCCCAGACACGTCTCAGAACTTTCCCCAAACTCAACTAGCGTACATCGGTATAATACAAAACATCACTGTGACCCGAGCCGCAAATCTTCTAGAAGTGTTATAAACTGTCTGTGATTTAGACCTTTCGCCCTGATGAAATTAACAATTTGCACAACTGGATCCACAACATGTTTCATGTCAACCACACTTTTACATAGCACTTCTTGGTGTATTATGCAATGTAGAAATTTCAGCTCCCTGATGCAATTGACCTCTGCAACACGGTCACCCAGTCTCTTCAGTAGACCAACTTTCTTTCCTGTCAAAGATGGACAACCATCCGTAGTAACACTGGCCATTTTCTGCCATGATAATTGCATTGTATGCATGGCATTTTCCACACATTCAAAAATATCTTCCCCGGTATCGTGTCTTTCATTTGTTCCATTGACAGCAATTCTTCTGTGAGTTCAAAGTTTTCTGAAATGCCTCGTACAAAGACGAGCAACTGTGCAGTGTTATCGATGTCAGTGCTTTCATCCAATCCCAAGAAAAACAGCTGAAATGAAGGTACAGGCCCTTTCAGGTGTGATGTCAGGTCTTCACCAATTGCTTCAATGCGGCGAGCCACAGTTCTTCTCGATAAACTGACTTCTCCAAACTTCTTTCTTTGTTCTGGACATACTTGATCAGCTACATTGACAAATTCACCATCACAGAACGATTTACTGTGCTTAGCAATAATGTATGCGATCACAAAGCTGGCATGAGTACCAGCTTTCTTGGCTACTTTGGCTTTTCCGAAATACAGTCTGCTGCTTTACAAGTTTTCTGTCCAGTTCTGTTTCTCTTGTTCCGCTGCTGATAAAGTACTGCCATAGCCTGCATGTTTCGTCGCATAATGGCGGCTAATGTTATACTCTTTAAACACGGCAACACTTTCACTGCGCAGCAAACATACTGCTTTCTTGCCGACTTCTGTGAAAAAGTACTTATGCATCCAATCTTTGTTAAATGCGCGACACTCGCTGTCAACTTTACGTTTCTTGGTAAAATCCATGGTAAAAATTTTATTGTAAATTCTAAATCGAATTCTAACTGAATTCTAACCGCGGGCCACATTATCATGTACGAGCGGAAACAGTCTGCGGGCCAGTCAAAATCCCGTCGCGGGCCTGGTCTGGCCCGTGGACAGTATGTTGCCCGTCTCATATCTAGTGTCTCACCAATTGTATGCTGATAATACCCAAATATACAAATCTAGCCGTCTAGCTGAAGTTGAAGCTTTCATCCAAGACATAGAGAGGTGCATTTCTGATGTGAAATCATGGATGACATGTAACAAGCTGCAGATGAATGATGATAAAACTGAAGTAAACCTGGTTACAACACAAAGATTTTCACATTCACATCCTTTACCTCAGACAATAAAGACCTAACAATGTATCCTTTTAACGTGTCCTTACATTAAAAATTTACAGCATGTTTTGTTTTCTGTTTCTAATTTTTGTGGTGTTTGTTTTATTTTTGCAATCATTTCATTATATGTTTTATTGTTTTTTAAGCGTTATCAAATGTTGAAAAGCGATTAGAGCTTCTAAAGATTAGGCGCTATATAAAGTCCTCGTTATTATTATTATTATTATTATTATTATTATTATTATTATTATTATTATTATTATTATTATTATTATTATTATTATTATTATTATTATTATTATTATTATTATTATTATTATTATTATTATTAAAGCATTTCTTAGGTTTGTGTGATCACTTGCTTGATTATTGGAATTCGGTGCAGTGAGAAATATTCATTAGCCCGAAATAATTAGCCAATTATTAGAAGCAAACGTCACAGAGAGAACGTGTTAGTAAATTTCCAAGATGCCATGGTCACTGATTAGCGAATTCAGACCCAATCCGCATGAGTGATCCTGGAGTGATGTTGTACTTTATAAAATCTAGTGGTGTACATTGGTGTTGGGACGGCAGTGGTAGTATTTACGTCAGGAAACCGGTAAATTGCACAATGGAATAAATGAGAAGGGACTCGCAGATACAGTTTATGTCGTCATGGTGGCAAATGTGATGTAGTTCTACTGGTGTGATGTACCTTGAAACGGTAGATTGACTGGCCTGACGTGGCGTAGTTAAAATAGTCCCTTGTGTTATGGATGACTAAAGTTTTAGGGTGTAAACTGCTGACGATACGGAATGTTGATGTAGAAAAACTGCGGATGTGCGGTTGATGGATATTTGACATGTTGTGAATAATGTGGTCTTGCATTGATTATAGTAAAATTTAGATATAGAATGGACACGTCGGGCTTTCCAACTTATATTTGAAGTTGTATAGAAGTTTTTGCCAATTTGGGGTAAACTTATGACTTCTAGCGGTATTCGCGCCAGGGTTTTTACACCCCTCGGTCAAGCAACGACCCTGGCTTAAAACAGCATTATTTAATTGCATAACAGTTTTTGGTTAATAGAGAACCTTACCGACATTGTTAAATATTCCACTGGGGGAGGGGCATTACTTTTCTTGGAAGACCCTTTAAATATGACTAAAATAATATTTCATTCACTATCCCATGTACTAGCCATGATATTGGTGAACATAAAACGTTTTGAGTATGTGAAGATTTTATATCAAGTCTTCCATCTGTGTCTTTTTCAGCTTAAATATACTTTTTCCTCTGCGGCACCAAAACAAACATGTAGTGGTCATCCATAATATTTTACTTATGTAGACCAAAACATGTTTAGAGGTGACATCAGAGGGTGGAGCAAGTGTGCACACACCATTGTCCATACGTGCAGGCAACTATGTCACCACATGATGATTAAATGTATTTATTGATAATTATCAAATTATTCAAAATAGAGATGGAGCTTGCAGACTTTGATAATTAAATTAACGTGTGTTCATTGATGTATGGACAAAATTTAATCTATGCAATCAACATAATAGTTATACTTGGAAAATACCATTAATTCGCTGTTTAATTTCGTTTTATGTTACGCTCTTGCATCACCCATTTTAAGTTAAATGTTGATTCTTATATGTACCATTAGTCCCTCAGCTTTTTACATCCATTTGGTGTCAAATATTCATTGTTGTATGTGCAAACTAATCAGAAATTTTCACCCATTTGGTGTTACGTGTTGATTCTTGAATGTGTGACTAGTCTTACAGCTTTTTATCACCTTGAAGTGCTAAATGTTAGTTCTCGTATATATGAGTAGTCCCAGTCTTTTATCACTTGCTGTTCTCTGTCTATACACATTTAGAGAAATTTCTTATTTAAATCACTGACATGCTAAAGTACAAAATAGGATATATATATATATATATATATATATATATATATATATATATATATATATATATATATATATATATATATATATATATATATATATATATATATATATATATATATTGATTTTGATATCGTTATGTAAACTCTTAATAGTTGTGTCGATTGCCGATTCATCTTAATTTGTCTTGTATGGCCAAACAAATTATTGATTAGAATATTTCTCTATCTTCCCCAAGTCAATCCGCTGTACCAACATCAAGCTTATCCGCTATACCAATACCATTAATAATTTGTAATTTTACTTAATCTGCTTCGTCTGTTGTTAGACCTGAATTGGCAAAGTTCAGTACTGTTCGTGATATAAGCGGTCTATGTATATGATTTTAGAGAGAGAGAGAGAGAGAGAGAGAGAGAGAGAGAGAGAGAGAGAGAGAGAGAGAGAGAGAGAGAGAGAGAGAGAGAGAGAGAGAATCCTAATCCGGTGTAACTACTCGTGTGCGCATTGTTGTGTGTGTATCTATCTTCACGGAATATATTTATATATCAGTAATGTAATTTAAGATTTATCATTTATTAAACCTAGTAGTAAAGGTGATTTTTGCAATTTATTAATATGTATAAATTCTGTAAGACATAAATTGTTGAAATTTCCATCAAAGAACTTTCTAGGAAAATTTTCAACTTGACACAAATTGAAAGTATTAGAATTGAGCATTTACATTCATGGAGGGGGATTACCGCCATAATTATATGCATGTACTTTCTAATCTTACTTCATGCATTATTGTAAATGAAAAAGTGTCACCCTCGAGTACCATAAAATAACTCGTCGCCTACTGATTAAATTTTCAGAGGACAAAGTATTGGCCATTACATTTTGTTCTGAATTGTATGACAATTTAAGTAGATATCCCAAGCTGATCAAGATTAAAAACGAAATACTAGCCGTTACCGGCAACTTGGATTTTGCGAAATATTTTCGATTCCCTGTAGAAATGAACCAAGGACTGAATTAGATTTTAGTGTACTCCGATGTGGTGGCTTACAACATGGTGTTGCCCACCTCCTTACCGTCACTGCGTGTCATTCCTTTCAAAATGGATCCAGTCACCATCGCTGATGAGGAAGGTGAAAACAGCTATCAAGTTCACCGCAAATTTGTACATCCTCACTATTTGCCCGTCAGTAAGTCATATTTCGACAATGTCAACATTACAATCGAAGGAGATCTAACCCATTGTCATTCATGCATCCTGTGTATCAAGAAGTCACTCGACAATGAGGACATGAGTTAGAAAATATGCTTCATTCGGCCTTTCGTTCAGCGGATCCCGTTTTGAAACCAATGGTGACATGGGGTTTGCACGCCTTGAAAGATGTCATTTTGACGAAAGGTGAAGAATTTATCCAAAATGTCATAATTGACAAACAAGATCCCAAAGAAGCTTTATTGAGAGGTGTCAAAAATGTTTTGTTTCAAACGGGCAAAGACATTTTGGGGAGACAAGATACACCTATAAATGCCCTGGATGCTGTCGAGTCAGGCATTCTTACTTCCCTGACACCACAGCAAGGAGCAAGGACAAGGCAAAAAAGACGATGAAGACACTTATTGGGAGGACTACACATATCCCAAGCTAGAAAGACTAAGAAAAGAATAACCGTTCGAGACTACGACGCTTTTGATTGTTTAAAAACAAAATCACAGAGAGAAAATGATGCACAGAGAGTATTGCGCCTATCTAAGTCGGAACTAGATTTGGCTGCCATGTCACACACCATGTTGACGATGCAAGAAACCCAATGGGTCGCATTTCATCCTGTCTCCTCCAGCGGCCATTCAGTTTGCAATCAAAGGACAGCCCGAATATTATCTCGATCTGAATAGCAGTTACTTGTACCTTACACCGAAAGTGACCAAAAGGTACAACACTCATCCGGGTAGAGTAGCTCTCATCAACAATTCCATGCATTCCTTGTTCAGCGAAGTGGATGAATAAACAACTGGAGAGCTGTAGCATGGATACTTACCGTTACCCAGCGTACCTGGAAAATCTCTTGACGTACGGAAAAGAGGCCAAGAACACTCATCTGGATGCTTGCTTGGTTTGGAAACCTGACACCAAAGGTGAGGACGAGTTTAACGACACAGCCCTGCCAGCAGATGACGATATTCACTATGTTAATTTTAACGACCGTCGAAAGAAAATCCTGCAAGGTCGTAGTGTATTACTGATGGATCGTTATACTATGGACATGTGGTTGCAAGACAATTATTTGCTCAGAGGATTGGATATTCGCCTGAGACTAAATCGTAGCAGTGTCAAGTTTATGACAAGCATGCAGGTTTTATGGCAAGCGATGCTAATGTTCCAGTTAGAAAATCACTTGATGACGTTGTTGGTGCTAGAACGTTCACTATTGCGTAATGTTAGTGTAACAAATATGAAACAGATTATTGATTTCAACCACGTTAAAAATTTATTTCAAAATCTGCCCTAGACACATTAATGCAGTAATATAAATACTGTCACAAAGCGCTGGTGCACAAAAAATGCAATAAATATTATAGCAAAATAATTCGAGTAATTTGGTATTTTCCGATGTTGCTGACATGCTCAGGTACAATCTCTGGCGGAACAATCTTAAATCCTATTTTTAAATCCTTAAATCCTTTTTATAATTATTTCAGGAATTGGCGTTAGGTTATCAACTGCAATGAAGCGAATCGAGCCACAACTCGAAACAAAAAATACGCCTGCAAAACAGCAAGTATAATACATAAAAATGTATTATCTCAAATTAGATCTTATTTGCGTGTTGCAAAGTACGACGTGGATGATTTATTTTATGAAATTCACATAATTGATAGCATGCTGTCATATTTTGCCGATGAGACTAAATAAATATGAAAATCGTTATCCAAACATGTATCTGGTATAGTTTGTTTAGTAATAGTTAATATAATCTCTAATTATTTTTCTCTAAATTTTACAAACAATATCGACATGGAGAGTGTTACGTAGATATTGTGTACAAATTTGTCTTGTAGTAGAGTAAAATGAATAATTTCTAGATCAAAGACATCACTCACCAACAAATCATATTTTTTTCACATAAATTTGGGCTATAAACCTTGTTATATTTAGAAGTCTACAGGGTGGTGATAAGATGGTAAACTGTGGGGGGTTTTTAAGGGGAAGTTTGGCCTTTGGGCCAGAAATCTCATTTCCTCAACTACTCAGTTTTTAATTACCTACTGTTCTTTATCTATCAAAAATGCTTAAGAAATTTCTTTCTTAAATAACACAAATGATATATATATATATATATATATATATATATATATATATATATATATATATATATATATATATATATATATATATATTACGTATAGGTAATGAAATTGCTTGTGTGTAAGATTTAAAATTCTTTTTTTCATTTTTGTTTCATTGTATTTAATTGCAATAAATATTTTTCTCGGATTTGGAATTCTATTTTCAGTAGTGAGATATATTTTAGCACAAAGTTTGTATATTTAAGACGAAGATGTAATACTTGAGGGTTGGCATTTAGTTCGTCCTATCTTGATAACAAATCAGCATGAAATTAAAATGAGTCGTCAGCATCACGCATATATTCTCCACGTGATCAATATTTGTAAACAACTTTTTTACGATTGTTTTTTTTTTTTTAGTGGAGTGACATTGGTCTACGTGTGGATTTTAGCGTAATAAGAGACCACATGACCAATCTCGGGAGATTTGAAGTGATGTTTTGAGTGTAAATACGCATTCCTAATATTGGTTTGGCCAGAGTCATTCAAATCCTTGAAGGAACAAGGTGTATTTATTTTAAATATGTTGCCAGAATATTGTATTCTTCGTCCGATATTTGGATTCAATAATTTATTTTCCTTGACACGCAACAAGTTGACTTTCTTATAAAACATTCTGAAAGATATTCAAAGAAATTAATTTTTTGAATTATCCGGAAACAAAGAATGTGATTCAAGTGAGGAATTATTGCTATTCATATATTGGGCTACATCTTACGTCATTGCCCTCCATACTCGTACGTCGTTGGGACTCGAACCTGGATTCTTGTAGGGCTATTTAGTGATAGGACTTGTGTTTTTATTCTTAGAATCATATTTGGATTACATTCACAGATTGTAAGTACTATTTACAAATTTTTACATTGTTGTCTAGGAAAATAAAATGTTTTGTTGAAATATGCAAAGCTTGTTGGCTTTCACTCTTTTCATTATATTCTCATATAAACTCTTGTGTTTGCCGTTTCATCTCATTTGTCTTCCATAACCAAATTATTGATCAGAATATTTCTTTTTCTTTTGTCTATCCTCGATACCTATGCCATTAATAATTTGAAATTTTACTTAATTTACTACCTCTGTTGTTAGACCTTAGCTGGGAACAAAGTTCAGTATTGTTCATAAAGTTGATCATTGCGTTATCGTGTTTCTTTATTTTCAATAGTGCTAAACGTGTGTTTACCTTTATATTTGCTACTTTGTTTCATTTTTACGTTTGCTTAGCGACTTAGTTTTGTATCGTTTTGGTGTTTGGTTTGTTACTTATTTGTTTCTTTTGACATTTGTCTGTTTCGTTTGTTCTTCGTTTGTTTTATTATTATCCTATTATGTTATATACCCGTGACTTTGTTTGGCATTTGCTTGTTTAAGATTTTTTAAAATATTAACAGCTGCCTCGCTTTGCGCTCAGCATTAAGAGATTAGTTTTTAGGACTGGTCGGCCTGGTGTCAGGATAATGTGTCTGGGTGCGACATCATGCCACATGTCTGCGGCGTAATGCCCCAATACTGGACATCAATATAAACTGTCGCACTATAGACATCGAACGATTTGACTGAATAATTGTGAAATCTACGTTAAAAATCTTAATCACACATTACACACGCGTTTGTTCGTTTTATTTGTGTTTTCATTGTTTCTTTTTATATTTATCTGTTTCTTCGTTGTCTCGTTTGTTTTATCATTATCTTATTAATTTATATACTGCTATTTATTTTGATGTTTGGTTGTTTCATTTGTGTTTTGTTTGCTTCTTTTCACATCTGCCTGTTTCCATTCTGCTTCCTTTGTTGTTGTTTTTTTAGTACTGTACGAGTTTTAAATAGTTTGTTTTGTTCTTTAAATCATTTAATTTCTTACTAAATCATTTCATTTACTGCCAAGTCATCTGGAATCGTTATTTTATTTGTGGTTTTCAGTCATTTAATATCATGCTACATCATTTCATATCTCACAACATAATTTGAAATATGAATTCATCATTCCATTTGTTGGGTTATGCGACACCACATCATTTGGAATCTGGATTTATCATTTCATTTCCTGGGTAAAATCATTTGATTTCTTACTACATCACTTGATTAATGTTAATTTGGCGGTGACGACTGCCCATAGATTTAATTCTTAATTTAATTTAAATTGTAATGTATTGGCATGTCTCGAAAAGTTACACGGAGGCTATATACCTAATCTGAAAAAGTATTACGTGGCGGCCGTTAATTTTGATCTGCAAACAACGTTTCGCAAAAGTTATTAATCAAATTTAGGAAATAAAACAAAGGGTCTAAATAAAACAGCATAAGCTGAAAAGATGAGACATGTTAATCTACTTTTCTTGACAGAATGCCTTCTACAATTACAACGTGACCACCGTACGATTTGATATTGAATTATCACTATTACCTTCAATAAAACGTATTCGGAACCTTTATTTTAGCATTGATATTTATGTAAAGCAAATTAATTTAGGTGTTTTAGGTAGTAAATGACCAAGATACTAAGTCTCTTAACTTTTAAGGCAATGCAAAAGGTCCTTTGCAAATTGGTCTGGGAACAAAATGTCGTGAGTTAATTAATTTTGTCCAGATAGAACAAGGTATCTGATTTCCCGTCCAAGGTAAAACAAACCCAAAGGATGAATATGACAAATGACAATGAAAGCAGTTCGTTCTTCGTCATTGTTTGAGATAAATAGATTTAAAAAATAAACCCGTGAAACGGTTTACAATAGAGTACCCGTATCTAAGTGGTTATTATAAGTGTAAATGTAATCAAAACAATATTAAATAACAAAACAAAACCTTGATATTTCTATGATATAAGATCTGTCTTATCATTGCTTCACCACAATGTGTTATTCTCTTATTATTTCATTAACGGAGAAGTCGAGCGTTTCATCAATAATATCCGAGAAATCAAATCTACTGAGGTTATATTGTCTCTTTCTGCGATATATAGTAGTTTCTGAAACAGACAGTGTGTTGGTGATATCCATAACCGTAAATCATGTCTCGAGAAGCCCTTCAATAAAAAATTTCGTATTCTAAATTCATGTCGGTTGAGGTGATTGCTTCCGTATTTGACGCATTCTATCCGCAGCCTCATAATGTCAGACCTATTGACTAGGCCCAAACATTGAATGTCGTACAGTGATAACTTGCATACAATATCGGGAGAGATTTTATCCTGATGAAGAATCTAAATTCAGTCGTTTGAGAACATTAGACATGAGTCTGCCATATTAGTTCTTTCACTTTAGTTACTACAAACATTATTGGTTTAGTAAGACAAGATATCCCCTTAGGCCTCTTCGCGCGTGACGTTCCATAGAATATAAGAAAGTTTCGGCGTTCAATACATAAACTTTCTTTCTTCATATGTGTAGATATCTTGATACAAAAACTGGTGGTGAACACTGTTTAGATTGGATGCGTGCGCAAGTTCCCTCTTTGCTTCTCATCATAATGAAGTTTCTCATCATAAAGAAGCTTGCACATCATATAAAGAAGTTTGCACATCATATAAGTACGAAAGCACCGCATATAAAGAAGTTTGCACATCATATAAGGGCGAAAGTACCGCATAAAAAGAAGTTTGCACATCATATAAGGACGAAAGCACAGCATATAAAGAAGTTTGCACATCATATAAGAATAAAAGCACCGCACATAACGAAGTTTGCACATCATATAAGGACAAAGGCATCGCAGATAAAGAAGTTTGCACATCATATAATAAAAGTTGTCATTTTAAGACAGCTGTGGCGTTCCATATTTTGCTCTTAAGAACCTTCGATGAATATAAATTCCGTATTTGAGTTCAGCCATATTGTGATTGTGGCGACATAAGGAGTTCCAATACGGTTGTAACTATTTTCGATGGCTTGGTATTGTTCCAGCGACCGAACAGGTGACCTACGTAGGTTAGAGCAGTGATCTCAAACTCACATCTCTTAAAAAACTGTTTAAATCCTAGGACGCATCATGCTCTGTTGAGACTGGAGGCACGGAAAAGAATTGTGATTTTAGAGATTTGTATTTGCATCTTAACTGTGATTATCAATGTTTCCTATTAAATAAATCCTAGACGGAAAAAAATCTGCGTAATCGGTAATGATCAGCTGTTTTCTATCAGTGCTCTTGGTGTTAATCCTGTGTTTGCACCTCAGTGTTTTATCAATATATGTAAATTATCATTGACTTAGAAGGGAATATATATGGGTATTGTAGAAAAGCTTTCTTCTTCTTCTTCTTCTTCTTCTTCTTCTGATGATGATGATGATGATGATAATGATGATGGTGGTGGTGATGATGATGATAATTATTATTACTATTATTATTATTATTATTATTATTATTATTATTATTATCATCATCATCATCATCATCATCATCATTATTATTATTATTATTATTATTATTATTATTATTATTATTATCATTATTATTATCATCATCATCATCTTTATTATTATTATTATTATTATTATTATTATTATTATTATTATTATTATTATTATTATTATTATTATTATTATTATTATTAAATCTTTCACACGGGCCTTTTCGTCCAGGTCCTTTCTGACCCGTTACTGGCCTCTCTGGACCGAGCCTTTTTAATCCGGGCCTTTTCTGTACCGGTCCTGTCTATAAATACTTCCTGAAACGTGCTGCTGCAGCGAGATTTTCGGTAATAACACCTGTAAACCCGAAGAACGGGTATCAGGAAAGTTGCGAACTCCAATGTCAGACGGAAACTAAAAAGTGCACATGCAGATATTCATATTTGAGAAACGAAGATATATTACAGTTTGTTAATTTTTAAAATATCCAGAAAACAATCCTTGTAATTTTTAACACTGAAGTATTAGTTAGGCTCATTACTCGAAGGTGATGACTTTATATGGGAGTGAGTTACGACCTTCTGCCCTTCAAAATCATATATAAACAGCGTACCGACCAGTGCACGCTTCATTTCTCTCAGACTTTCTCGATGAGAGTTCACCTTTCTCACAGATCAGATAAATTATGTACGAAATTTTTTTAATTTTCTTTCAAAGCCGCAATGGAATAGTTTTAATGTTTTAAGACGTTAAGTTTGATTTATTTTGATACAATTTAAATCTTTATCGAAGCATTTGGAACAATTTTGTTTACATTAAATTATGTAATATTGATGAATGACTATATGTGTATTGGAAAGTTAAATTATATTAAGAATTTATATGTACTTGTCATTAAAGTTTTGCAATCTTTTGAAAATGTAAAGACAATTTTGCTACCAAAGTAATTCTCAGTAATGATTAATTTAGAAACACAATACCTTTAAAAACTACAGAACATAATATTTTGGTATTTATAGCCAAACATTTAATAATTCGCAATTGCTGCAAGCGAACTAAAGGTATCCGTCCAAAAATAGAAATGTTTAAGCAATTCTGTGCATCGTAAAGTCATTGGATACAGAATTATCTACATTATATTCTAAGTCAGAAATTCCAGAATTGAATGAGGTTGGTAATTTTGTACAAATATGGTCATTATATATGTAATTTTTTATATTGAAAGTATAACACTTATTTATATGCATTTCTCTGTCGCAATGTAATTTTCTATAATTCAATCGTTCTATAATTTCCATAAAGTTTTTTTTTTAGACTAACATAACGAGAGTGTCCGTCTTCTATACAGTTCGAACCCAGTGCCTCTCTTTGCATCCCCAACGATGAGAAATAACACCGCCATCGTAAGAAGTGATGACTCCACAGGAGGCTAGAACTGTCTATCATCTTGACATCGATCTTAGAGTGCCGCCAATAAATTGGACACGGTGAAGTGAATATTTACGATAATAAACAACCAATCTGATTAAAATCCGATCTCGGCTGTTCTAAGTGAAGATCTGACAACTGCTTAAGGGTCATGTTCTGGTGACCTTTCGATTAGCCAATAGAAATGCAGCTTTACAAAATCTGAAAGCGAATAAAACCGTTCGGTACACAATAATGCTCTTCATTCACGGTGCTCTTTCTCCAAACGCGAAGATACAAGGCTTATTATATGTAATTAGTTGATAAAATTAGCGATTATGGTAATAACATAGGCTACCAGAACATGACCCCTGAGCGCTCGCTGTCAGATCTTCATGTATAACATTGGAGATATGATTTTTATCCAATCGAATAATATTAATAATAATGATGATAATAATAATAATAATAATAATAATAATAATAATAATAATAATAATAATAATAATAATAATAATAATAATAATGTGTTAAAATCACCAGTCCAACGGCTTCATAACTAGAACTGGGCAGAATCGTTTCATATTTAAATTGAATTCAGTCTGATGAAGCACTAAAGCGAAACCGGTCACACATTCTACGTGTTGCTGTTTATTATTATTATTATTATATATATATATATATATATATATATATATATATATATATATATATATATATATATATATATATATAGATATATAGATATAGATATATATAGATGCAATAAACTGACGACGAACAGTACGAAACTAGTAACTAACTAGCCTAAGCGCTTTCGACTCTTAATGAGTCTTTTTCAAAGGCAAATACAAAACATAGTTACGACAAACAAATAAACACAAAAACGTTGCGTTTGTAAACCTCTACATTTCTATCTTCACATGTGCTAAAACTATAAATACAACCAGCTTGTATAGACTAGTTGCGGAAACTGAAAACGTTGTATAATTCCCTAAAAGTCTACAAGCCAAAGCGACATCTATTTTTCCTTTGTGTACATATGTAACGCAGATTATATCCCGGATATTTGGTTCTATACCGGTTATTCTTATAGTAAAAATTGAAGGATAAGAAGATTTAGAAAATGTTAAATTCTACTAGTGCATAGTTTTCATTTTCTAGTCTTCTTGGTTTAGACCGCTTGGTTTCAATGTTCTAAGGCGGCGTATCCAGTATGATTCCTTTTCCTTCCTGGTTTCGGAACTCCAGCTGTGGTTGTTGGCAATAGCGATAAGTATTATATCACTGAAAGTGTGGCCAGGGGAGGAGAAGTGTTCTGCGACCGGGCTTCTGTACAGCTTTTTTGTCATCCAATCAGATCTATGAAGGTTTATCCTTATGTGTAGCTTTTCAGTTTCTCCCACGTACTGAAGGCCCTGTGGCGATAAAAGATGCAAAACCTGTCAACATATGATAGAGACCAAGACATTCACTAGCACAGTGACTAAAGAAAAACTAAACATACATGGTCCAAACAAAACGTGCAAAACAGAGAATGTGATTTATCTCATCACATGTAAGATCCGTGGCCTTCAGTACGTGGGAGAAACTGAAAAGCTACACATAAGGATAAACCTTCATAGATCTGATTGGATGACAAAAAAGCTGTACAGAAGCCCGGTCGCAGAACACTTCTCCTCCCCTGGCCACACTTTCAGTGATATAATACTTATCGCTATTGCCAACAACCACAGCTGGAGTTCCGAAACCAGGAAGGAAAAGGAATCATACTGGATACGCCGCCTTAGAACATTGAAACCAAGCGGTCTAAACCAAGAAGACTAGAAAATGAAAACTATGCACTAGTAGAATTTAACATTTTCTAAATCTTCTTATCCTTCAATTTTTACTATAAGAATAACCGGTATAGAACCAAATATCCGGGATATAATCTGCGTTACATATGTACACAAAGTAAAAATAGATGTCGCTTTGGCTTGTAGACTTTTAGGGAATTATACAACGTTTTCAGTTTCCGCAACTAGTCTATACAAGCTGGTTGTATTTATAGTTTTAGCACATGTGAAGATAGAAATGTAGAGGTTTACAAACGCAACGTTTTTGTGTTTATTTGTTTGTCGTAACTATGTTTTGTATTTGCCTTTGAAAAAGACTCATTAAGAGTCGAAAGCGCTTAGGCTAGTTAGTTACTAGTTTCGTACTGTTCGTCGTCAGTTTATTGCATCTATTTTAATTAATCCCTGACAAACGTGATCCCTTGGTGGATCCAGTACGCTTGAGAGGGTTGTTATCCGCCATATGATTTGTATTCTTTATATATATATATATATATATATATATATATATATATATATATATATATATATATATATATATATATATATTGCAACGTTTGATAAAAGTCCGGTTATTGCCAGAGGCAAGCGTACTGGAAAATTGTACTTGAACTTTAAAAATTGTGCATCATCATCATCATCATCATCATCATCATCATCATCATCATCACTGGCAGCTTAGACTCGGAAGACCATCTGATTAGCGCCCTTGGAGTGTTGTTTTTTCTGGGGTTTAGGCATAGTTTGTTATGGCTGTGCAGGCCAATGCGCGAGTGACAGTCCTTATTGCAGTTGGAGCAGACGTACAGGGAAGTTTGATTTGCTTGGTTTGCTGCTGAACGTTTCTTTTTCTCGCGTTTCTCTGCGGCCTGCTGAACTCGACTCCCATTAGCGAATGATATGCCCTTGTTAACTGTCATTCACCAGGTGTCACGATCCTCTGCCTGTACTTCCCAGCTGTCTGATGAAATACCGCATGCCTTCATGTCCCTCTTGCACACATCCCTGAAGCGGAGTGACGGCCGGCCGATTCTTCTGGTGCCAGTGGCAGCCTCCCATCCTCCATGCGTAGGACATGTCCCAGCCATCGAAGGCGGCGTTTGCTCAACATGGAGTATATGCTTGGGATACTTGCATGTTGAAGGATAACGCTGTGTTGAATGTGGTCTTGCCAGCCGATTTTCAGGATGCGTTGTACAGATCGTATGTGGAAGGAGTTTAGTTGACGCTCTTGCCTCGTGTAAGTGCTCCACGTCTCACTTTCATATAGGAGGGTGCTCAGAACGCAGGCTTGGTAGACTTTAATCTTGGTGTAAACTGTCAAGGCGCTGTTTTCTCACACCCTTTTTGTTAGTCGAGCCATGATAGTGTTTGCCTTTCCAAGCTTTCTCTCAAGCTCCACATCAAACCAAAGAGTGTTGCTGATGGTTGATCCCGAGTAAATATAGTTATTGACTACTTCCAGGGTGGTGCCATCGATTATGATGGAAGGGGCAGTGGTGACATCTTGAGCATTGACATTTGTCTTTTTTAGGGTGATGGTGAGCCCGAACTATTTACATGCATCAGCGAAACGGTCTCCCAGTCTCTGGAGTGCATCCTTAGTGTGGGTCACAAGAGTTGTGTCGTCATCAAAGAGCATTTCCTGATGAGTACTTGCCTCACTTTGGTCTTTGAGCGCAGTCGTGCCAGGCTGAACAGCCTCCCGTCGTACCTGGTGTGCAGATAAACGCCATCAGTAAACGTGATGAATGCGTGGGACAGGAGCAGGGAGAAGACGATGCCAAAGGGTTGGTGCCAACACGCAACCCTGCTTCACGTCGCTATTTATGGGCAAGGAATCTGAGGTGGATCCATCATACAGGACTGTGGCCTTCATATCGGTATGGAAGGAGATTATCAATCTGAGAAGTTTTGAGGGGCTGCCTATCTTCCCGAGAAGTTCAAATAGGCCCTTCTTGCTGACCAGGTCGAAGGTCTTGGTGAGGTCGATGAACATCATGTAGAGTGGTTGACCTTGCGCTCTGCTTTTCTCTTGGAGTTGTCGGAGGGAGAAGATCATGTCTGTTGTCAAACTGCCTGCTCTGAAGCCGCACTGTGATTCCGGGTACACGTGGTCATCCAGCAGTTGAAGCCTGTTGAGGAGGATGAGGGCATACACTTTGCCAACGATGCCTGGGATCGAGATTCCTCTGTAAGTGTTACCGTCACTGCGGTTTCCCTTGTTTTTGTTGAGGTTCACAATGATGGTGTCGCGCATATCTTGGGGGACTGCTCTTTCCTCGCAGCAGAGGCAGAGTAGCTCATGCAGCGGCTATAGCAATGTTGGTTTCCCATGTTTGATGGCTTCAGACGGGGTGCTATCGTTACTTGGTGCTTTGCTGAGTTCCTCGAAGATAGGCATTTTGTCAAGCTCCTCCATAGTGTACGCTTCTGAGCACCACATTGGTACTGAAGTTACTTGGGAGTACAGCTCTGAGTAGTGCTCCACCCATCTGGTCATTTGTTGCTCACGGTCTGTGATCTTCTCACCGGTCAGAGATTTCAGGGAAGCAACCCCTTTCACTATAGGACCTAGGGCATTCTTGATGCCACTTTACATGCCTCGAATGTTTCCTGACTTGGCACTGCGCTGGATTCCTTCACACAATTGCTGACAGTATTCGTTTGCTGACTGTCTAGCGATACGTTTGATGATGCTTCGTGTTCTTATAAGGACAGCAAGTGTATATTCATTAAGGCATTTTTTGTAAGCTATGAAGGCTTTTCCGTTTGTTCTCGATTACTGGTTCCATCTTTGAAAGGTGTGCGTTAAACTAGTCCTGGCTGGCCGTTCCTTCTTACCAAACGTTGACATGGCTGTGTTATATATGGCGTCCTTATTGGCGTTTAACTTGGCTGTGGCGTCGTGCTCTGGCAGTTCCTGGAGAGCGTTATCCAGGGCGGACACATACTCTTCCACCTTGGAGGGGATTGACATCTGCGCATTGCTGATGCGAGGGCGACCTTTTGGTTTGGAGCGGTGTAGCCTTCGTGACTGTAGGCGCACCCTGCTGCACACAAGGGCATGGTCGGAGTCTCAGTCTGCACTATAGTAGCTTCTGGTGGAGAGGATGTTATTCAGGGCAGAGTGCCTGGTGATGACTAAGTCGAGTTAATGCCTGGGATATTTCCATAACACTTTGTCGTGATAGGTGCACAGACTAGCAGTCTTTGACCCTTTTCATTGATCTTTCAAATCCCATGATGTCCGAGGCAGGTAGGCCATGACTCATGGTCAGCTCCAACTCTAGCATTAAAGTCTCCTATGTGGAATAGTAACTCGTCCTTAGGACATCCCTTGATCTGTTCGTCCAGCTGCCCATAGAACCGATCCTTTATGTTTTCTGGAGACGTGAGGGTGGGGGCATAGACAATGAGGATGTTGACAGGACCTTCAGCAGTGGTAAGGCGGATGAACAAAAGATGTTCAGTGCCCCCTGAGGCTCAACCGAGGTCAGGAGGGTGTTTTTGATGGCAAAGCCAACTCCATGCTGGTGGGGCTCCTCAAGTTCTCTGACCTTCCAAAAGAAGGTGTAGTTTTCCTCTCTGAGGGAGCTGCTACAGGCAAACCTGGTTTCATGGAAGGGCAGCTATGCTGATATTTAGTCTGGTGAGCTCTTTGTCAATGAAAGCTGTCTTCCTAGTGTCGTGCACCTCACTAAGGTCATCGGAGATGTCTGTGCGCATGGTCTTCTTTAAAGGTTTCTTGATTTGTTTTGTTTGGTGAGGAGTTTCTGTCTGCTTGTCGTGTAGAAAACACACTGAGCTCCAGGCACCCACTGAAGCAGACAGACGTTGGCGGGCCAACACCTTACTGACCGGGGACTGCCTGGCTTAAGGAAGACGGTAATCGTCCAGTGGGACTCGATGATCCCTCCCACCATCGAAGCTGACCCGTGGCGTCCCTTCCCTACAGTCACTGTAATTATTATGTAATAATCATATCATAAGCTCTGCCTGTGGGTGCTATATTTTCCTAAAATCAATCACGCTGTATATAACCATTAGAGACGAGTGCCTTTCATTTCCAAACACACACCTGTCAAGGAAATCTCATCAGATGTATTGTTAGCAATTAATACCTACTCGGCATAAAATAGGCAACATGGATCAAAATTTTGAGGACTTGTCGCGAGCTTGTTTCTTACAAATTTCAACTTGTCCAGGGAGACGGGCAAACGGATATATATAAGGGTCTAAATGCCACCTTAACATCTTTATTGTCATTGCCAAATCCATTGCCAATTCGGGTTTTTTTTACTCTATGGCAAGTGTGCCATTTCCACATTAAGGAAAACTAATTGCTTTCAGATTTTAAACGGTTCCTTCTGTGTTTCAAGTGCATGGGCAGTCAAATTATAATCGTCTTTTTTGCCATTTGCTCTATCAGGCCTTGTGTTTTTGCTAGAAATGAGTCGTTGTAAAAATTTGGGATAACATGAAATCGTGTATAAAATAAGTATATTTTCAGTAATTAATACCAGCAATTTGTATTTAAGCTAATAATTTGTATTTACGCTCATAATTTGGATGTTTAATTATTTTTTCGGTCTAATTATGCCATTAAATTCATGTATAAACAACACTTAATTTTCCGTAAATGTTACTCGGCATTTTTGTTTTCATTATACTTTACATATTTGATGATCGCAGACGGAGTGAGACCATTCAGGGCCTTCAGGCATATTGTTTTTTTAGTTTGGGGCCTTTGTTTGTTTCTTTTTAGTTAATTTTTCAGTCGTGCTTTGTTTTCCTACAAGAAAAATCTTTAATGAAATTTTTCCTGCAAGATTTATTCCCCTTGGAAACCTTATCAAAGAGATATAACTTTCTTGCATAAAATCGTATTGCTATCAATGATTTATTGTTTGTTTATTGCCATGAACAGATATTTAACCTCATTTTATTGTGCTTCGATATAGTGATTTATCTCTGTTAAAATTAATTTAACATCGACCCATGTTGCTATCTTGTTTTGATTGATACTAGGTTTATCCCCATTTATTTGAAGCTTGCTCTCTACACCATAAACGCGATTTCCGAAGCAATTTTTTTTATTTATCCTTAAGCAAACCAGCTTGACGAACAATTGTGTATGTTAATAGTCTGACAAAGTAGCTCCAATCACTTGTATTCTTTATTTTGTTTGTTTTGATGGCGGGCTAAAGTCAGTTAAATATATGTATTGACTGAAATTTGAAGCAAGTTTCTGTCTTCGTAAAAAGTGTTTTAATATATATTTTTGCAAAACGTAATACAGTCTATGCTTTTTGGAGCACTTCGGTTGTTAAGTCTTTAGTATAGGATGCGCGTAACTTTTGCACGTTGTCCAGCTCTTCAGTTTCGGAAGTAAGTAAAGTTTGCATGCATTCCGCCATCGTAAAATGACTAAATGGAAGTGCTCGGTGTAAGACGTATTTGTAAAAATTACGGTACCTCAAATTAAAACGTTTGCGCAAACATCCAATCATAGTAACGGCTACATGACCGATGCACTGCGTCTGCCCATGGGATAACATACGACTATATTTTCAGGATTGTTTTAATTATCATATTCAACAGCTCCATCTAGCGCCGCAACATTTCGCGCTCTTTGATTATCTTTTCATTTGTTTTTCTTTGCTTGTTTGTTTGTTGTGTGTTTTTATTTCCTCCCTAAGACTCATGGATGCCAATGTTAGAAAGTGGCCAGGATAAAGTATAGCTTATGTAAACATTGAGGTTTACATTTATCTTTAGAACTGGCCTAATCCGTAAAGAGGAATGGCAGGTAATGACACATTGTTGTTGTTGTTTTTGTTGTTGTTAATTGTTGTTTTGGGTTTAACGTCATTGTTTCAGTGCTGATGGGTTGTATATGTCGGCCAGAGTAACTGCTGAAGGAAGAACACGGGAACACCCGAGTAAGAACCACAGTCCCACGGAAAGTTACTTGCACACTTTCTCACACACCCGCATTGGTCAGAAAGAGGTGATATGACAATGGTCGATAAAGGCGAGCGCTTTAGACCTGTCGATTATCAGGATACCCGGTAAATGACCCAAACTGAAAATATAGCTTTCATTATAGTAGGTCGGTACACCTAGCATATGTCTCTGTCGGCTACATTTTTTTTTTTCAAGTCGCAAGGGATTTTACATTAATTTTTTTTCTAAACAATATTTACTTGCTTTACCTGTCTGTGACTTTGAAACTAGGCAAGTGACATGTCAAGAATTAAAAAATAAAAATAAAATTCAACTTTCTTTTACAAGAATTTTTAAAATTATTTATATTTACACGGACCTAATATTTGCGACATGTAAAATCTCGCCTAGTTATTTGTTTTGGGAGAAGTGAAAGTGTCAATGAATGCGAGCAGACTTCGATATTCCTATTTACACTGCGCTTCATATCTATCTATCTATCTATCTATCTATCTATCTATCTGTCTGTCTATCTGTCTGTCTGTTCGTCCACCCGTCTATCCATCCGTCCGTCCGTCCGTCCATCCATCCATCTACCTACCTACCTACCTTGATATTGATCAATGTATGGAATGCTATGCTATGATACGGTATGCTATGGTGTGACGTCCACACCTTAGCATACCGGTCGTATGACCGATAACTTTATTTCTCTTTAAAAGAGACTACATTGGGCAATGTCCGTTATTACATAATAGGAATATAAAATCTAGGCGACATTAACGACTATACAGCACACTAATCATGTCAATACACGTCAATTCACAATAAAGTACAATGCTTACCACTAGACTAATTATGTCAAAACACCTATAAAGTTACAACGATTGCCGTTATGCCTACGCATTAAGATAATATTTTCTTGCAGCTTAATTTATGGAGATACATTATAAACAGCACGGGAAATACAATAACATGATGCTCATTTTCAAAATCAAAATGCCATTTTCAGAACATGCAGCAAGTTAGCAATAAGTATACGTTACACCATAAAATTATAAACAGCTATTGCCTAACAAGTTAGCAATAAGTATACGTTACACCATAAAATTATAAACAGCTATTGCCTAACAAGCAATAAGTATACGTTACACCATAAAATTATAAACAGCTATTGCCTAACAAGTTAGCAATAAGTATCCGTTACACCATAAAATTATAAACAGCTATTGCCTAACAAGTTAGCAATAAGTATGCGTTACACCATAAAATTATAAACAGCTATTGCCTAACAAGTTAGCAATAAGTATGCGTTACACCATAAAATTATAAACAGCTATTGCCTAACAAGTTAGCAATAAGTATACGTTACACCATAAAATTATAAACAGCTATTGCCTAACAAGCAATAAGTATACGTTACACCATAAAATTATAAACAGCTATTGCCTAACAAGTTAGCAATAAGTATACGTTACACCATAAAATTATAAACAGCTATTGCCTAACAAGTTAGCAATAAGTATGCGTTACACCATAAAATTATAAACAGCTATTGCCTAACAAGTTAGCAATAAGTATGCATTACACCATAAAATTATAAACAGCTATTGCCTAACAAGTTAGCAATAAGTATACGTTACACCATAAAATTATAAACAGCTATTGCCTAACAAGTTAGCAATAAGTATGCGTTACACCATAAAATTATAAACAGCTATTGCCTAACAAGTTAGCAATAAGTATACAACACACCATACAATTATACATAGTATAGTCCAAACAAGTTAGCAATAAGTATACAACACACCATGCAATTATACACAGTATAGTCCAATCAAGATAGCAATAAGTATACAACACACCATGCAATTATACACAGTATAGTCCAAACAAGATAGCAATAAGTATACAACACACCATGCAATTATACACAGTAAAGTCCAAACAAGTTAGCAATAAGTATACAACACGCCATACAATTATACACAGTATAGTCCAAACAAGATAGCAATAAGTATACAACACACCATACAATTATACACAGTATAGTCCAAACAAGTTAGCAATAAGTATACGACACACCATGAAATTATCCATGCCAAAGAAAACAGAGGCATCTACGAAATATAATTAGTTATGTGTAATTAGTACCTTTAAAAATAATTCAAGTGTCAGTTTTTTTCTGATATTTAGTTTCAAATGTTATGTAAGGTAACTTAATTCTAATCGAAAAAGGGCTATAATGTTTTTATGTTCATTTGTTCTGTGCACCAGATCTAATTCTTTTCTACACCAGATTTATACCTTGTGTACGTCAGTTTTCATCATTTTGTACACCAGTTCTAGTATTTCTGCTACCAAACACATGCATTTGTTGCCCTGTCAAGTCATTCGTAATAGCAAAGTTTCTCGCGTTGAGCGGCACATAATCTGAGCTCTAGATTTTCCTTGTCGATTTATGTGGGAAGTTAGGTAGATAGAGGCTAGCCAATGGCAATAGAAATATATTAGGATATCCTGTACTTGCAAATGCCTTGAAGGTCGGGTAGACCTTTGTAAATTACTGTATATAGTGCACGTAGCTCACTTGACACATGGAAACGAATGACGCGTTCGGTACTTCTTCAAAACAATAGAGGAAGAGGTTATTCATTTCAGTAGTCATGGGAGTGTTAGCAGTGGTAGTAATTAGGAATGAAACAACAACCATGATTATTGTTGTCGTGGTGGTGGTATTTTTATTGTTGTTGTTGGTGGTGGTGGTGGTGGGTTGGTAGTTATAAAACGGTTCTTACAGCTAGATATTCCAAGGCGACGTTTCCCACGGCTGATGTTAACAGTCGGTTTGTCAGTGAAATTTTTTTTACTTCTTCATTCAGATTAAAAGCGGCCTCATATGTTGTTGTTGTTGTTGTTGTTGTTGTTGTTGTTGTTAGGCTTAACGACATTTTTCAGCACACGATACATGGCAGCCAGTATTAATGGTGGAATCAGTACACAATTAATAAAATCCGGTTCAGTACCTAGGAATGTAGTCCCAATCTATTTTTAGATCACTTTTTCCGGTCTAAATTTGGTGGTGATACTAGAGTTAGATTTTGGCATTCTTGGTAAGGATTTAAAGGCAATTGATTATTCTTTAAAATGTGAGCTTATGGTGTGGTTGTCTGTGTGTATTTCGGCGACAGTGCACATTGAGTAATAAGGTCATGGTGATGATCCGGAAGTGAAATCTGTGTTCCGTTGCCTGGTGTTTTGTTTACAATTCAGCCTCTCAAAAAAATGCAGGTCAATCCTTGACAAGAACTAAACCGTAAAGTCATCTTTGAAGGTATTTTAGATTAACATATGATTTGTATTGATTGTCACACAGTGGAAAGTTCAGTACTGAGAAACAAATGTAGAGACAATATAGTGAAATTAATTGTGTACTATGGCCTGGTGGAGAAAGAAACCTGGAAATCACCGGAAAGAACACCGACCCACGAGAAGCTACTGGCAAGCTTTCTCACATATCCAATTGCTGTGGCATCTCCCAAAGAGTATTCCAAAACACTTTCTATTTATTACGATTTTCTTGTAGCATTGTGTTTTATTAGATGTAAAAAAAAATTAACAAATACGATTGAAATAGAAATCAAGATGAAGTGAGTGGTTTTTAATCCTTTCAGAAGAAATCAAGATGACATGATTTTGTCTTAATTCTTGCAGCTTGCTTTATGTTTAATGCTAATTTCATTGATGCAACTAAAACATATTAGTTTTTAAATCTCAACCGAAGAAAAATATTTAGTCATGAAGTGCAACTGGGACAAGGTCCTAATTGATCTCCTATCAACGAAGTTTTCAACACCAGGAAGTTACGTTAATGCATTTCGTCACTGCAGACAGTTCAATCGAGAGAGAGAGAGAGAGAGAGAGAGAGAGAGAGAGAGAGAGAGAGAGAGAGAGAGAGAGAGAGAGAGAGAGAGAGAGAGAGAGAGAGAGAGAGAGAGAGCACTATATTTAATAGTGTTGTAGGGGTGCTGATGTGATGTGATATGTTTATGATTATTAACGTAGCTTTAACAATTTTTTAGTCATATGTCTGCAGTGTGGCAGTTTATAGTGATGTCTAGCACTGGTGAATCATGTCGCAGACATGTAGCATAACGTCCTACCCAGTCAGATTATCCTGACACCAGGTCTACCAGTCCTAACACTAACCTCTTAATGCTGAATGTCAAGCGAGGTAGCTATTAGTACCATTTTTGCAAGTCTTTGGTATGACTCGACCGGGAATTTAACCCAGGACGAACCACATTCTAACCTCTAGGCTACCGAAGCGGTGTTGTTATTTGCGTGCAACTATACGCACAAAACGTATTGCACATGACAAACCCATAGTGCAATACAATCATACTTAATGAAAACAATGCAATTTTACGTTACGAAAACCTTTTTTGGTAAATGTCTTAGCAATGTTCTACACCATGGCAGGATGACGGAATCAGAGAGAGAGAGAGAGAGAGAGAGAGAGAGAGAGAGAGAGGTCACTCGTGACTGTGTAGATACGGCTACATTTTTTTTTGGGGGGGGACTTGGCAATGCGGAGGTACGGGATGCTGTAATGAAAGAGAGTAGTCTGTCTCTGATTCTTGAACGGACTGATTTTTATTCAATATATGGATATATACTGCTACGTTCAAGCGAAAAATGTTATTAAGCCTTTCTATTAATTATATATAAAATACATATAAAGTTATAATTTTACATCAAACTTTCCAACTTCATATATTTGCATAATTTCTTCCTTTTAGACTATAATACAGATAATTTCATATCGAAATATTCAAAGAGTATAATTTCAATAGTTGCGATTAATACAACAATAATTTTAAAGAAATAAATTTTACTAAATTTACACTAGATTAGTAACTAGGAATAAGATACTAAAACATTGTTCTCTATTACTTAAAAAATCTTTTTATTTCCAGATTCAATCTAAACATGAAATTGGTTGAAATTAGTCTTTTCCGTAAAACATACATGAATACCAATGAAAATAGTGCTTTGAAACAATAAAATAATCATTACATTATAATAGTAAAGACTCGCAATATGCTACAAAATATCAAATCTAAATTGAACTTTACCATGAAAATCTCTACATTAAAAAGTCCCTATAGTTTAAAGAGTTTATGTACACGAACAATTCTTATCTGTAATGAAAGAGAGAAGCCTGTTTCTGATTCTGGAACGGGCTGGATTTTACTAGAGGCTGCTGGAATATTTATACACGCCTGTCCTCTTGAATCAGAACAAACTCTCACCCTTTCTCACAGGAAAACGCGTGAATCAACAATTTAAAGACCTTTAAACACAATCAACTGCGTAATTGCCTAATAGATACAAGAAAATTGCGCAATTGTCTATCATCAATTAACGATCAAATCTAAAATTTGTTGACGTTAATCTGACGTTAATACATGAGAGTGTACTCGGTCACACAAGCATGATATTTTACCAAAAAAGCACACAGCTGCAATTCGAAACAAATCAAATGTTGATCTCAGTTTTTGTTTAGTGCAAAATTGCTTTCAATATTTTTTAAAACGATTTTAGAAGGGATTTGAATCATAATACTTTTTACTAAAAACTGTACTTTAATAACAATAATCAATATAACATTTACTACTTGAAAAATACAAGATCTCTAAGTGATATTACCTTGCAAAATTTCAAATAGTGGTCACATGAACATATAAAATTAACATAAAAATGAAACAAGTCTACAAACATCTGAAAACTGTAAAATTATCAGGAAATAAAAATCTCACTGCCATTTCTATATTGTGTTTTAATTTAAACTTCACATCAGCATTGTTTTAAACGGCTCAACACATCTTGAGGAGATTTGCAATTCGACAACGTCGGAACACAAAGCTATCCCTTCCCTTCCCTGTGCAGTAACAAAGTCTCCTCTTGTACTAACCACACTCTGCAAACGGCATCGAAGTTGCAGGTCTTATCATGGCAACAATGAATGGAAACTTGTGCTACTGAGCTTTCCACCATTTCAAAAGAATCATCATCCAACATTATTTGTTTTTATTCCTGAACAAGTCAACCTTGTGCTTCATTCTTTGAAGTCTGAATAGAGTGCTGTTCGTTTATTGTCATAAGGATTAGGACATAACATCTGAGGCAAAGTTCAGTTAAAAAAATATTATTTGAAACTGGAAAAATATCATCTCGTCCGGACTCACCCACCCCCATTAAAACTTGCCTGAATACGGAATAATGGTAATGTGCATCACGTTTTATATTCTCTTACAATATATGAGAAAATTGTGCTCTTGAATTCAACTGGAAGAATCGTGAGGAATACACAGACCTGTAAGATGAATTCATGACCGTGGAAAAACTTGCAGTGCAGAAAATTGTATTTAGTATGTATCGCCAGAACAGTAAACCGCAAATATGCCCGTATACCGATATATTTGTATAGCAGTATGTATTACCAGAACAGCCAGCTGCAAATATGCCCGTATACCAATATATTTGTATAGCAGTATGTATTACCAGAACAGCAAGCTGCAAATATGTCCGTATTCCAATATATGGTATTGCGGTATGTATTGCTAGAACAGCAAACCGCAATATGCCCGTTTACCGATATATCGTATTCCGTGATGTATTGCCAGAACAGCAAGCTGCAAATATGTCCGTATACCAATATATGGTATTGCGGTATGAATTGCCAGAACAGCAAACCGCAATATGCCCGTGTACCGATATATCGTATTCCGTTATGTATTGCCAGAACAGCAAACCACAATATGCCGGTATACCGATATATCGTATTCCGCTATGTATTGCTAGAACAGCAAACCACAATATGCCGGTATACCGATATATCGTATTCCGTTATGTATTGCCAGAACAGCAAACCGCAATATGCCCGTATACCGATGTATCGTATTCCGTTATGTATTGCCAGAACAGCAAACCACAATATGCCGGTTTACCGATATATCGTATTCCGTTATGTATTGCTAGAATAGCAAAGCCTAATATGCCGGTATAACGATATATCGTTGCAGCACCAAGTAGTAGTAATAGTTGTAGTAGCAACGGCAATAGTAGTTTGTAGTAGCATTTGTATGATGGAAACTTTAATTTAATTAAGTCTGTAAAAGTACCCAATTGCAATTTAAAAGCTAGCCAGCAAACGTTCTTAACGGGATGCTTAAAAGTTCATTTTTTTAAATATACGTCATGTATTTATTTAATTGAGGGATGTTCACCTAAGTTTAGTTGTCTGTATCGTAGAATAATGTATGTCATTCTTTCACTAGAATTTGCTGAGTGTTTGTTCTTTTTTTCTCTCGCATATTTCGATTTCTCAGCATTGTAAAAATGTCAACATTTCTTAGCTGAAATGTTTCCATTCTTGTTTTCTAACATTTGGAAAATCCTTGATATTTTGGAAGCGGAAATAAATACTTGCTTGCTAAATTTGTGTATTCTCTTTTTCTTAGTAGTTTTGTTTCCAACACGACCGCTCGGCTGTCCTAGTGGTTAGAGCGTCCGCTTCAGATGCGAGAGGTCGTGGGTTCGAACCCTGGATGAGTTATAACAAAGTCTTATAAAAATGGAACTAGAAGTTCAGTATTGAGAGGTTAGTGTTAGGACTGGTACACTTTGTGTCTATATTTCATTAAATCGAAGAATTAATTTAAAGGACTCTCAATTTCTTTTGTTGATTTTTCTCAGGTAGATATTTTTCAAGGTTTAAATATTAGCGGTTAAATATGATTCGCTATATCGTCTTTTAAGGAACGATAGTAGTATGCATTTTGCAAACTCATCCTTGTCAGCTTTGGATTGTATGCTTTTTGGTACTGTATCCAAATTATATAATCCGATCAATACACTTGCCACAGACACTATCGCTGTAGAAATAAAATATTCAATTCACGTGATCTATGCTGAGGGCGTTGGGACTTAGCTTCGCATGAAAATTCAAATCGATTGAATGAAATCAAATCTCCACTGTTGTACATGAAGATCTGACAGCGACCGGATAGGGTTCATGTTCTGCTATCTTATGTTATTACCATAATCGGTAATTTTATCAACCAATCAGATTAAGACTTACATCTTCGCGTTTGGAAACTGAGCAGTGTCGATGAAGAGCATGAATGTGCACCGAACGAGCTGATTAACTTTCAGAATTTTTTAGTGCTGCATTTCCATCTTGCTATCTTATATTTCACACTCTCGAGTGTCTACATTTTTTAACATTATGAAATGCTCATCTATTATCAATTACAAACTGAAATAGCGCCTGTCAAATTTATAGTATTAACGTACAACGAACTGCTTGTTTGCAAGTTTTCTTACGCTTCAATATTTCCCCATAGTCATGACACCTCAACAATGACGTCCATCGAACAGGGTAATGAACACGTGACCTGGAACTAATCACCATCCAAACTACACATCGAAAGTATTTAGGTACATGTACAGCTTTGTCCAATTCTGCAAAACATTTCACTGAATCCTAATCAGACTGTTGTTGTTGTTGTTGTTGTTGTTGTTTTGCTTAACGCCATTTTTCAGCACACGATAGGCTATTCATGGCGGCCAGTATTAATGGTGGAGGAAGAAACCGGGAAATCACCGGAAAGAACCACCGACCCACGAGAAGCTACTGGCAAGCTTTCTCACATATCCACATTCGCCGAATCCTAGACTCGAACACACGCAGACAGAGGTGAGATGGCAGTGATCCGTAACGGACAGCGCTTTAGACCACTCGGCCACTCGGGGCCCCCTCCTAATCAGACTGATATTTTAAGCTATATAAAGACTGAATAAATACTTCAAATAAAGTAATTATATATATTAATATTTCACATTCCGTGTCAGCACTGTGACACTGGTGTACCCTTTCATCGGTCTGAATAAAGAAAAATGCTTCACCAAATTAAACGCAGAAACGACAAATCTTGTGAGCACGAGATCTAAATTATTTTCAGCAAGTTAATGGCTATCTATGATCGAATACAGTTAGAAGGGCAAAGTATAGCAACTTATTGTATAAATAGAACTTTTGTGAAAATCGGACATTACATACATCAAACTGCAGAATATAAATACATTCAGTTCGATTGGTATAAAGTTCATGCGACAACATAGATCCTTCCTCTGTCTGTGCATAAGAGAACATGGTCACAACGTCAGATGCACGTGATGTGATATATGCACGTGACGTGACGTCTTAATATTTCTTTGACAATCGTGGCACTGTATATTTAAAAGAGCTGTACCCATAAATGTCGTTAGCAATTATGTTTTGCTTCAAATAATAATAATAATAATAATAATAATAATAATAATAATAATAATAATAATAATAATAATAATAATAATAATAATAATAATAATAATAATAATAATAATAATAATAATAATAATAATAATAATAATAATAATAATTAGTAGTAGTAGTAGTAGTATTTTTATTATTATTATTATTAGTAGTAGTAGTAGTAGTAGTAGTCGTAGTAGTAGTAGTAGTAGTAGTAGTAGTAGTAGTAGTAGTAGTAGTAGTATATCTTTCGGAATATGTTTCAATGTATTTGTTAAAATCGTTAAATAAGATAATGAAATAACTAGCTATAATAAAGTTAATTAATCGTGACTGTACCTGTAGTCTTTAATTACGTAACAAGCTGTATATGAATGATGATGAGGCTGAAGCCATTATAATCAAAACCCAAAGACTTTCTCATTCGCATCTATTGCCTCAAACAATACGCATCAGCAATACCAACATCAAAATCACATAGTAAAAAACCTAGGTGTCACTTTTGACAGTGCTATTACACCAACATGTCGTGAACATTTGCAAGGCCGCATATCTGGAGCTGAGATGCTTCAGTTACATTCACAATTTCTTTCGCTTGATATAAAAAAAAACAACATACGCGTGTTCCTTAATGACTTTAAGACTGGGCTATTGTTATTCACTTCAATTTGTTTGTCTCAGTATCAACATCAGAAACTTCAACAAGTTCTAAATACCGATGGACTCTAATCATCCTAAGAGCACGTATATCTTAGCATACCTCTTCCCATCCCTGTAACCGTTACTGGTTGACTGTTCGATCCAGAAAACACTTTATCGTTTCACTATGCTGCACTTCGTTGAATGCCTCCAGTCTAATGATAAATATCTAACCTCAACCGTGTGTTCATTTCATCTAAAAATTTGCGTCCTCTTCAGACACTCGCATTCTAGTTTTTTTCTTTTTTTTTCTTGCTGTTAACACCAATTCATACCGACTACCATCCACAGCGTACCAGGGCCCAGCTACGTGGCACGAATTAGCCATATATCTTTGACACAAGAACATTGATCTCATTTAAGAGTGTTAATAAAATTCACCTTTTTCTGCTACAAGAACAAACTTAAAGAATTAAATAATGTTTACTTCCTTAATACTTGTCAGCATGTTATTGTTTTGTAAT